>CM046039.1:52984853-53321222 GCA_025215565.1 Flaveria ramosissima
CTTAATTGTTTTATCTAATCAACAAAGTGGTCCATAGGAACACTAGAAGGGGGCGGGCCAAAAGGTTTTTGAAATGGGTTTTCCCCCCTTTTAAATTTAGACACACTTACAATGTTACAATGTCTTGTAACTTGGTATCTCTTAGTAAATGTTATCAACTAACCAATTAATTGTATAACATATGTAGCCATTTTATAATTTGTAATGTCATCTAACTAATATAAAAACATTACAAATAATATAATTGAACAAATATCCTAATAAATTGTTCCATGTCATGCAACTTGTTTAGAAAACCCCATTTTCTAAATTGGTGTTAATATTTTATTGCATGATCACATCATCATAAATATTATTTTGGTGTTTGCTAAGCTTGTTATTGGGTATACCCGACTTGATCATGAGTACTAACCACATCAATATTCTAAGTGTCTTGGGCACACAGAATCCTACAATCTCCCACTTGCCCAAGATTCATAGAAATTGATGCAAGCAGTAATATCCGCCTAACAACGGTTTACTACCCTTAATACGCATGACTTATAGCCATTCAATAACATCATCCCTTTCAAGTGCCCTACTTGAAATGATTTAGGTGAATTAATCATTTATCCTTTTGTTACAGATGTCATGTTAAATCCAAGGACACAGAATGATCATTCCTTGTTGATTTAACTTAATCAGGCCTTAGACATCTAACTCTCAACGAATAAGAGGAACAAATTCCATCTTGACTACATACGTTTCTCACAAACACCTCGTGTTATACCTGAACATATCCTTATGTACTGTCCACTATTTCAGGACAGTGAAGAATAGGCTCAAGGTGTAATACTTGGTGAATATCAAAACCCAATATGTGTCTCAGGTCTGAGGATACCAAATGATATTCGCCTTTACTCAAATTTACTTATGATCAATCAATAAGATTCCATGTAGTAAAATTTGAGACGCGGTTAGTCCAATATTTGTATCCCAACAATATCTATGAACCTTGGTAGCAACCCATTGCTCTATATTCATCCTTTTGAGTATCAACCAATCCAAGTTCATAATAGTCTTACCTTCAAACTTGTTCCCACAAGTGTGAACGACTACGGACATTTAGAGTAAACATTTTACTCATGGATTAAACATGCTAAATTGGAATATTATTTGAAACATTATAACCAAATAATTTTATTCAAATAATAAAGAGTTCCACATATCCAAATACAAATTTACAGATCAAATCCAATCACTAGAATATCGAAGTCCCATGGCACAAGTATGACCTTCATGCTTTGCCTTTTCAAGGAGCTTCGTGAGGGGATCCGCAACGTTTTGATCCGTGTGAACTTTGCGAATACATATCTTTCCCTTTTCAACTTCATCTCGTATGTAGTTGAATCTCCGCTCAATGTGCCTAGTCTTTTGATGAGCACGGGGTTCCTTGATTTGTGCAATCGCACCCTCGTTATCACAAAAGATCTCTAGGGGGTCCTGAATGGAAGGGACAACCCCTAGATCGGCAATGAATTTCTTCAACCATGCAGCTTCTTGGGCTGCCAATGAGGCGGCGACGTATTCTGATTCTGTAGTTGATAGAGCCACCACATCCTGCTTGGAGCTCTTCCAAGAGACCAGCTCCTCCATTCAGATGAAAATGTATCCCGATTGTGACCGTGAATCGTCACGATCGGTTTGGAAACTCGCATCCGTGTAACCTTTTACAACGAGCTCCTCGTCACCAGATCCATAGATCAGGAACATATCTCTTGTCCTCCTTAGGTACTTAAGTATGTTCTTAACAGCCATCCAATGACTGTTTCCAGGATTTTGCTGGTAACGGCTTGTCATGCTTAAAGCGCATGACACGTCCGGTCGAGTGCATATCATTGCATACATGATGGATCCAATAGCAGATGCATATGGGATTGCCTTCATTTTATCTTGCTCATCCTTTGAGCTTGGACATTGAGTCGTACTCAATATCGTTCCTCTTTGAATAGGTACGGTACCTTTCTTAGAGTTCTCCATCTTGAACCTTTTCAAGATCTTATCAATGTATGCACTTTGATTCAAACCAATCAACCGCCTTGATCTATCCCTATAGATCTTTATTCCTAGAATATAGGCGGCTTCACCAAGATCCTTGATGAAAAACAACTTCCAAGCCAGGTTTTTACACCTTCCAAGGTTGGAATGTCATTTCCAAATAGTAGTATGTCATCAACATACAATACTAGGAAAGTTACTGTGCTCCCACTAGCCTTCTTATACACACAAGCCTCATCAGCGTTTTTGATAAAGCCAAATTTCTTTACTTCTCTCATCAAAACGGTGATTCCACTTCTCGATGCTTGTTTCAATCCATAGATTGATTTCTTTAACTTGCATACTTTATTAGGATGTTTTGGATCGACAAAACCTTCAGGCTGAACCATATAGACATCTTCCTCAAGATATCCATTTAGGAAAGCGGTTTTGACATCCATTTGCCAAATCTCATAATCATAATGAGCAGCTATGGCAAACAATATCCTTATAGACTTTAGCATCGCAACAGGTGAGAAGGTTTCATCATAATCAACCCCTTGAGTTTGAGTGAAACCCTTTGCTACAAGTCTAGCTTTATAAGTATCCAAGTTTCCATGCATATCGGTTTTCTTCTTGAAAACCCACTTACTTCCAACTACCTTGGAATTAAGAGGTGGTACAACAAGTTCCCAAACTTGATTGTCATACATGGATTGCATCTCAACGTTCATGGCCTCAAGCCATTTGTCACAATCCAAATTGGACACTGCATCATGGTATGTGGTTGGTTCATCTGAATCTACCATATAGCATCCATCCATGAAAAATCCGTATCTTTCAGGTGGATTACTAGTTCTACCACTTCTCTGCGAACGTTTTGGTGTGTATTGATCAACCATTTGATCATCTTCAACATCCTCATGTTGAGTGCTAGTTTCAACCAAACGTGCATCGGGTTGTGGTTCTTGATCTTCCTCAAGATCCACTGTTCTACTGCTAGCTCCTTCCATAAGGAACTTTGCTTCTAAGAACTCACCCTTTCTGGCAACAAACACCTTTTGTTCCAGTGGATCATAGAAATAATATCCCATAGAATCTCTAGGATATCCAATAAAGATACACTTGGTGGATCGGACTTCCAATTTGTTTGGGGTGGGAGTCTTAACATAAGCTTCACAACCCCAGACCCTTAAGTATGATAGGGATGGAACTCTTCCATGCATATCTCAAAAGGTGTCCTTTCCACCTTTTGGTTGGGGCCATATTTAAAATACGGGCCGCGAGAGCAAAGCGAAACCCCAAATGATAGAGGTAATGAGCTTCTAGCCATCATAGATCGAACCATATCCAATAAGGTTCGATTCCTCCTTTCAGATACACCATTATGTTGTGGTGTTCCAGGTGGAGTGAGTTGTGAGACAATCCCACAACTCCTAAGATGATCTTGGAAAACATCACTTAGGTATTCACCTCCTCTATCGGTACGGAGAATTTTAATTGACTTATTGAGTTGATTTTCTACTTCATTCTTGAAGATTTTGAACATTTCAAAAGCTTCATCTTTGTGCCTTAATAAGTACACATACCCATAGCGACTATAGTCGTCGGTAAAGGTAATGAAGTATCTTTCACCATTCTAGTCATTGGCTTAAAAGGACCACATACATCCGAATGTATGATTCCTAATAAATCTTTTGCCCTTTCGGTAGTCCCACTAAAGGGTGCCTTTGTCATTTTACCTTGTAAACAAGATTCACACACATCAAATGAATCACATTCACTTGTTTTTAAAAGACCATTCTTTTGTAGTGTTTGAATTCTTTTCTTGTTTATATGACCAAGACGACAATGCCAAAGATAGGTATCACTCAAATCCAACTTGAGTTTCTTGGTGCTAGTTTGATACAATGAACTATTTAAAGTATATTCATGAACCAATTCATAAATACCATTAATGGGTATAGCTTTAAAATAGAACATATCATTTAAAGAAACATGAATATCATTTTCAATAAAAGATAATACATAATCATAAAGTCTTAATTGGGATACAGAAATAATGTTCCTAGTCAAACTAGGAGCATACAAAACATTCTTCAAAATAACATCCAAGCCACTTGGAAGTTTTAGGATGTAGTCCCCACGAGCTTCAACTTGGACTTTTGTTCCATTGCCCATGAAGAGGGTAACATCCCCTTGATTGAAGTCCCTACTTCTTTTGAACCCCTGCAACAAATTGCAAATATGAGTTCCACAACCGGTATCTAATACCCATGTGTTTGAAGAAGTAACATTAAGATCAATATGAATCATGTATGTTGTACCTGAGGTCTGCCCGGCATCCCTCTTTGCTTTCAACTCTTGGAGATGGACGGGACAATTCCTTGCCCAATGTCCAATCTCCCCACACTTGAAGCATGGGTCGTTAGTAGCAACCTTTTGCTTTTTCTCTTGTGGTTTGGGTGGTACCCTTACCACCCCTTTCCCCTTTCCCCAAACAGGTCCCTTACCCTTGGCAACCTTTGCCTTGGGTGCGGGATAAGGCCTTTTCTTGTTCCCACCTTCATTGATGGTGAGAACGGGTAAAACCCTTTTACCCATGGCTGCCTCGGCCGTTTTCAGCATTGAGTGAAGCTCACCAATGCTTTTGTCCCAAGCATTCATGTTGTAGTTCAACACGAATGTCTCAAACTTCTTGGTAAGGCCATTAAGGATCAAATCCGTGGCCAATTCCTTTGAGACGGGACAGTTAAGCCTCTCGAGGCGGTCAATATGACTTTTCAAAAGAACATAAGATGAAACAGATTGGTTGTCGTCCATACGACATTCATGGAGTGCTCGAACCGTTTCGAAGCGCTCAACCCTCGCTTGCTGTTGGAACGTTTCCTTCAGCTGGGTTATCATGTCATAAGCTCCGTGATGTTCATACTCCTTTTGGAGATCCGGAGTCATGCTCGCTAGCATGAGACAAGACACTTGGACGGAGTCCTCAGTGTACTTCAACCAATCGTTGAAGGCCTCCTGATCATCCTCAGTAGGTTGATCGGGGATAGGGTCGTCTAAAACATATGATCGTTTCTCTTGCTTGAGAACGATTCTCAAGTTTCGATACCAATCAATAAAGTTGTTATGATTTAGACGTTCCTTTTGGAGGATCGCTCGTAGTGATTGGTTTGACGTGGACGAGTTATCGTGATTTTCATTATTGGTGGCCATCTACAAAATTTAACAAAGTTTTATTTTAGTATTTTTGATATTGTAATTTTAATAATAAATGCCTTTTAAGGTCTTTTCATATTAAAATCTAGAACCCAACATTACATTTAAATTGTGGTTAGGTGACCTTTATCCCACTATTTAAATTAATAAGGTGGTCAACGATTGACGATTGCAACCATTTGCAACTTCTAGAAATATGGGATCGACTTGAAACATCATATGTAAAGTCGGCATGTTAATCCCATCAACACCATTTGGAAACCACATCGTAGGTGATCCATTTGACATGATTTGCAAATCAAGACACCCTACTTACACCCACGTGTGAGTTTGCCAAAACAAGTGGTTAGGTGACCTTTATCCCACAAATAAGGCATTCTCACCTCAAGTCACAAGTTCCCTCAAAATGGTTAGGTGACCTTTATCCCACTAAGAGTTCCCAAGTGACTCAAGTGTTGTGTAAAAGGACGGTGTTGATCTTGTTTGTAAAAAAAATTTAGAGGTTTCATAATTCTAGTTTAGAAAACTCTATGTACTTGTATTTGCATGCTTTCAAATACAAGGTACCTTATGGTTCTTTGATTAAAACCTATTTCAATCTTTAAAATCATTAAATCATTTTAATAACCTTTTATTAACTTTTAAGAACCATCAATTTTCAGCTTGTTAAGTTTGTTAATGAGTTTGTTATGAATATCCAAATATCAACCAAACAATCAAACAACAAACAATCAACCAAGCATAAACATAAACAACCATATGTGCATAACCATAGCCCTTATGTTGACAACACTTGTTTGCCATCACAAGTGTTGTCTATGGTCTTTCTAAGGGTCAAACATATCATAAAAGTTCCAAGAACCTCCCACTAGAAACCGCATCCAAATGCTCCATGTTTCTTGTGTCTTTGTGTCCATCTTTGGGTCTTGATCTTGTACATCTTCCTTTTACAAAATTGTATCCTAATACATTTTTCTAGTAAAGGAAATGAACCTAATCTATTATTACATAACCAAATGAATGAATAATTACAACCCAAATGAATCAACACAAATATTACAACCAAATTGAATGAATAAAACAACCACTTGAATCATCCAAACAACACAAGGCCACAAGCTAGGTTATGCACTTTAACAATCAATGATCATTTCATCTATTCAAATAATGAAAACCCCATTTAAAACCCCAAATTTCAGCCAACATAAACTGAAATTTTGGGTTTTAATCATTGTCCAAACAACCAACATTTCAACATACATATCTTTCAAGGTTTAATCACAAGCATGTGTAATGTAACCTTGAAAGTTGGGGATTTCAACAAGACATAATGTACCAGCCCAAAAACAGCCTATAACATATCTAATATCATCTTTTAAAACTGTTAGGTCTAGAATCTGTAGATCTAGTCATTATGTATAGGCTTAGTACTTGAATTAATATTTGTAATGAACTTTTGTAATTCATTATTATGTATGCATTAAATATATAGGTTAACCCATTTATATATGTGTTGATGTATGTATGGCTGCAGGTACAAACATAATACTTGATCAATTATTGAAATTGACCAAGTGTAAGAAACATCTACGGATGAACATATCATTCTTCCGTAGATGTATATCTTACAAGTAACAATACATCCGAAGATCATCTACGGATGAACAAAATCAACTGGAGTTCCAAGTGTTCAAGAAATGCTGCGGAAGAACAAAACATCTGCGGAAGACAATATTTCTGCGGAGTCCAAACACTTGCAAAATACAAGTGCTACAAGTCAACAAGTCAACAAGTCAACAAGGCGGTTATCCGAATCCCGAGAAATCCGATGATTCCTTATCAGAAACAAATCAAATCCCAAGAGATCCGGTGTTTCCTATAACTGAAACATCTGTCTATAAATATGGATCCTAGGTTTCGATTCAAGCACGATTGAAAACAGACGATTGATTGATTGAGAACAGCAACAGCATTACAGCAATCATCAAAAGTCTTTCGATCATCATAACATATACAACATCATAGCATTCATTGTTTCATTCTTTTGTAATCTTCAATACATTATAATAAAACATTAATTAATCTTTAATTGTGTTTTGTGTCGTGTGTTCTTGATATTTCATTAACATTGAATGTTGTTTAAATACAATTAAACCAAATCAACGTTAATTCCGCTAACGTTGACTTGAAATCAATTCACACTGATAATTCCTGTCGACGATCCTTGGATTCACAGGTGGTATCAGAGCCAAGTGCTCATTGATTTAGATCAATTGATCTATCAGTGTTAGTTGTGTTTAATTGTGTTTGTTTTCGTTTACCAATCTATATTCAAATCAATTGAATAGTAGATCTTGTGAGCATCATGAGCAACTTCAGTGGTTCATCTTACCAACCCCCGAAGTTGGAAACAAAAGCAGATTTTAAGTCATGGAAAATCAAGTTCAGGAATCATGTAAACTATACTGATTCTGACTTGTGGATTTCCATTACTGAAGGTCCTTATATTCCACCCACTCTTGGGCCGGATTATAATGACAAAAATCAACCAATCAGCACAAAAGATCTATCACCTGATGATGTCAAAAAGGTTAAAGTCGATATAAAAGCATACAGTCTGCTTAGTATGGCTTACCTGAAGAGATATTAATCAGGTGTGAGAACTATAAAACAGCTCACTCCTTATGGAAGATTCTTCACACTCTCTGCGAAGGGAGTGATGAGATAAGAAGCATAAGGAGAGACACCCTCAGATCACAATATGAAACCTTTCATCATATTGAGGGTGAATCAATTCCTCAGCAACTTCATAGATTCATGCAGTTAGTCACTGAGATGAATATTCTAGAGTTGAAGTATACTAGTGAGGAATTAAACAAGAAAATGCTCCACACTTTGCCAGAAAGTTGGAAGCATACTGTGTCCATGTTCAAGAATACTATAGATCTGAAAGCAACTGGTTTAGATACTCTGGTTGCAAAAGTGGAAGCTCTTGAAATGGATGAAAAATCAAGAAACAAGAGTGTGAGAACTCATGTCTCACCCTATCACTTCAAAGAAACAAATAATGTAGGAAGTGCATTTATTTCAAACAATGAAAGTGATAGCTCTTGTGTTAGGAGTGATGATGAGGAGGAAGTTAGCTTCTATGCTTCAAAACCCTCAAAGAAATCATCTCAAGACAAGCAGCAGAAGAATAAAGGAAGAACTACTGATAGACAAGATACATCTGCAGCAACAACTAAGTCTTCCTTTTCAGCAAATCAGTCAGAACCAATAACTGTGATATTGGACTCTGAAGAACAAAGAGCAGCCTTTGCAGCTTTTAGCTCAAGTTTTCAAGCATACCTGGGAAGCTCTCTAACATCAGCCAATATCTGTCAACAAGACTTAGAAGAACTACCCCCAGATGTAGTGGAAGAGATGGATCTACAATGGCAGATGGCCATGATTGCTTATAGAGCTAAGCAATATCTCAGGAGAAACAAGAACTTGGCTTCAGCAAGCAGAACATCAAAGATTGGTGTTGACAAATCAAAAGTAAGGTGCTACAAATGCAATCTCTATGGACATTTCTCAAGAGAATGCAATCAACAGTCTTATCCAGAGATGAGACAACATCAGCAGCATCAACAACATCAGATTCAAGCAAATCAACAATCTTCTCAAAGACCTCTGCACAAGCAATCTCAACTGATCAATGCTTCCCCACCAGCCACCAAAGAATCAGCAGGACCAAGTAACTCAAAGGAGTCAGGGCTGATCATACTTCAAGATGGAACGTGTGACTGGAGTCTGTATGAGAAGGAAGTTTTGGAAGAAAATCAAGCATTGATGGCTCATATGGATCAAACAGTGCCACCAATGGCAAAAGAGGTAAAAGAAAGATTGTGTTCATCAACTTGTGTTGAGGAAGTTGAACGATATAGAGTCCATGCTCAACAGTTGGCTGATAAAGTAAAAGAAACAATGATTTTGAATGAATCTCATGTTAGAGAACATAAATTATATCAAATAAAAATTAATTCTTTACAAAAGGATTTAGAAAAATTTGTTTCTGAAAATTATAGCCTAAAAGCCCAAGTTGAGCATTTGACCACTTCCTTAACAAAATCCATGGCTGATCATGCATCAACTGAAGTGAAACTTCAGAAGTTTCAATTATCATCTCAGCAATATGAGAAATTACTATCTTCTCATATTGAATCAAAGAAAAGGTCTGGGTTGGGTTATAATGCGGTTGCACCACCTATAAATGATAATTACACATCCTTACCTACAACAATGACAAACACTCTGTCAAATCATTTTGTGCCTAGCACTAAATTTGAAAAAGATTCATCTAAAACTAAAATTAATGATAAAGCTGAGGTGAGTGAAACTGAATCATCTGAATCAGAATCATTAGATCAAAATGATTCAGAATTTGATTATGATAAATGTGATGACTTGGATGATTCTGATGAACATGATGTTGATCAAACAAGCACTGGTAAAAATTGTCAACTGAAAGCCCATATTCCAAAAGTGCTTGAAGAAACAAAGTTGCCATATCCTCCTAAACAAAGAAACATGCTGAAGACCATCTGCAAGAGGATAGCTCAATTGAATGAAGGTCTTCAAGAACTAAGTATGCAAGAATCCTCCAAGAAATTAACTGATGAATCTGTCATCACTGAGGAAAGAGGAAAATTCAAAGGAAGGAACAAGGCATCAGCAGATCATCAACTGAACAAGAAAACTTCAGCAGCTGATCTACGGAAGAGAAATTCAACTCCAAAGGAACAAAATGTGCACAAAAATGAAAAAGCTGAAGCACATTCAAAGCTAAAGAAGAAAGAGCAACAACAAAAATCAGCAAACAAAAGGAATGATTCTGAGAAAGAATCAGAAGAAAAGTATTGCAAATGGTGTGACATGAAAAATCACAACACTGAAGATTGTTACTTCAGCAGTTATTGTTCTATTTGCAATATGAACAATCATATGACTGCTGATTGTTACTTCAACAAACATTGCTCTATTTGCAACAAAAATAATCATTCCACACAGGAATGTTATTTCAACAAAAAGAACAAGATAAAAGGATCAAAGAAGAAAGAATCAGACAAATCTGAATCAGATTCCCAATCCACAGATTCTGCAAAGGGTTCAAAACTGAAGAAGCATGAACAAAAGTCAAAGGAAAAACCAAAGGACAAATCATCATCAAGTGTTAAGATACTGAAGAAAAGATCAACTTTTCAGCAGTCAAAAACACCACACAAAAGAGTGGATTTGTCTGACAAGGAATCAAAGGATGATGATTCATTCTTTGATAAATTTGAAAAAGGCATTCATATCCCTCTTTCAAAAACAAAAGACAGTGAAACATTTAAAGGTTCACTATCAAAACAAAAGAATCAAACAAATGAAGTTGATCTAAGTAAAGCAGACAATATGAATCATGAATCTACTTCATCAACATCCCATTCAGCAGAATCATCCTCATCCAAATTAAATCAGAATGAATCAATCAAATCTGAAACAGAAACTTCAAAAAATATTCTTGAAAGAGTAACTGTTTTAGATCCTGTTGACAAACCCAAGATCACTAAGGCTTGGGTTGTCACTTCTAACTGATTTTCTTTTCTGATTGCAGGAACAATATTGGAGAGCTGACAACATGTGGTATGTTGACAGTGGTTGTTCCAGGCATATGACAGGAAACTGTTCTCTTCTCCATGATTTCAAACATAAAAATGCTTCTTATGTGGCATTTGGTGGGGATAAAAAGGGAGGTAAAATTGTTGGTGAAGGAATGATAACCAATGGTGTACTTAAATTTGATAAAGTAAATTACTGTAAAAACTTACAGTATAATTTACTTAGTGTATCTCAAATCTGTGATCAAAATTACACTACATTGTTTGATGACACTAACTGTTACATTCTTAAGCCAGGATTTATTGTCCCAGAAGATTGGATTCTCCTCAAAGCAGCAAGAAAAGGAAACACTTATGTGTTGGATATGAACAACACTTCTCTCACAAAACATGAAACTTGTCTTATTTCTAAACTTTCAGAAGATTTGTCACAATTATGGCATAGAAGACTTGTTCATTCTAACATGAAAAATATGAATAAATTGGTGAAACATGACCTGGTCATTGGCTTACCAAATAAAGAGTTCCATTGCTCAACTCATTGCTCTTCTTGTTACAAAGGAAAACAACACAGAGTGTCACATAAACCAAAAACAATCAATACTAATACTACACCACTCAAATTGCTTCACATGGATCTTTTGGTCCAACCAATGTAATGAGCATTGGAAAAAGGCAATATTGTTTGGTGATAGTTGATGATTTCACTAGATTTACATGGGTCTTTTTCTTAAAACAAAAGAGTGAAACATCAGAAACATTAATGGACTTTGTCATCAAGATTGAGAATCAACTTGATACAAAAGTCAAAATTTTCAGGAGTGATAATGGTACTGAATTTGTTAACTTTGAACTAGATTCTTTTTGCAGGAGCAAAGGAATTGCAAGACAATTCAGTGCACCAAGGACTCCACAACAAAATGGAGTTGCTGAACGAAGAAACAGAACTCTCATTGAAGCAGCAAGAACAATGCTAGCTGATTCACAACTACCTATTACCTTTTGGGCTGAGGCTGTGAATACTGCATGCAATGTTCAAAATAGAACATTAATTGTCAAAGAACATAACAAAACTCCTTATGAGCTCCTATTTAAAAGAAAACCTTACATAGGATATCTAAGAGTATTTGGGTGTCAAGTAACTGTTTTGAACATCAAAGAGTCATTAGGAAAATTTTCAGAAAAAGCATATGATGGTTTCTTTGTTGGATATTCTTCAACATCAAAATCATATAGAGTGTATATTCCACAGCATAACATTGTGGAAGAGACACCTAATGTATCTTTTGATGAAAATGTATTCATTAAGTCAGTTAAAGGATCATCATGGTTATTTGACATAGATGCCTTGTCTAAATCTTTTAACTATGATTATTTGACAAATACAGGTTCTGATGAAGTATGCTATCCATTTGTTCCACCGATTATGACTGAAGTACCTTTATCTGCTGATCCCCCAAGGATACATACATCTACAAGTGACAACACTTCAACAGAAGCAGATACTACATGTGGAACTGAACAAAATGCATCAGTAGAAGCTCCTACGGAAGAACAAAATGCATCAGGAGCAGCTGCTTCAGAAGAACAGCATGCTTCAGGAGAAGTTCCTTCAGAAGAACAGCATGCATCAGGAGAAGCTCCTTCAGAAGAACAGCATGCATCAGGAGAAGTTCCTTCAGAAGAACAGCATGCATCAGGAGAAGCTCCTTCGGAAGAACAGCATGCATCAGAAGAAATTCCTTCGGAAGATCAACATGTATCCGGAGAACTTCCTTCGGAAGACAAAATGTATCCGGAGCAGCTCCTACGGAAGAACAAAATACTTCCGCAGAAGTTCCTGCGGAAGAGCAAAATCCAACTGCTGATACTTCTGAAGCTCAATCAACAGAGACTCAATTTGATTACTTCTTGAATTCTCAAATTGAGATGAATCAGTCAGAGGCAATGGAAATGACTAATCTGGAATCATCCATTCCAGTTGAGTCAACTCCCTCAATGAGAATTCATAAGTCTCATCCACTTAACAATATCATTGGAAATCCTGAAAAGAGAACTACAAGGAGCCAAAGTGGTACAGCCAACCTTTGTCTATTCAACTGTTTTCTTTCTCAAGTGGTGCCTCCAAACATTACAGCTGCTTTAAAAGACAATAGCTGGATTGAAGCTATGCAAGAAGAGCTTCAACAGTTCAGAAAGCAAAAAGTATGGTGTCTTGTTGATTTACCTGAAGGTCAACATCCTATTGGAACTAGATGGCTATACAAAAACAAACTGGATGATAGAGGTATTATTGTCCGAAACAAAGCAAGGTTAATAGCACAAGGTTACACTCAAGAAGAAGGCATAGATTATGATGAAGTTTTTGCACCAGTTGCAAGAATTGAGGCAATAAGAGTGTTCTTGGCATATGCATCATACAAGAAATTCACTGTGTATCAAATGGATGTCAAGTGTGCTTTCCTATATGGAAAAATAGATGAGGAAGTTTATGTGTCTCAACCCCCCGGATTTGAAGATCCTCATTATCCTCACAGGGTATACAAACTAGATAAAGCCTTGTATGGTCTTCATCAAGCACCAAGAAAATGGTATGAAACATTATCATCCTTCTTACTCAAGCATGGCTACAAAAGAGGAACAATTGACCAGACACTCTTTCTCAAACAAGAACATCAAGATCTCTTAGTAGTCCAAGTATATGTTGATGACATTATATTTGGATCAACTAATAAGAGATTGTGTGTGAATTTTGAAGAGCTGATGAAATCTGAATTTCAGATGAGCTCAATGGGTGAATTAACATTCTTCCTTGGCCTTCAAGTTCATCAAAAAGCAGATGGAATTTTCATCAATCAAGAAAAATATATACATCAAATTCTGAAGAAATACAATTTTGCTGAAGTCTCCTCTTGCAAAACACCAGCATCAACAATTGATAAGATTGCCCCTGATCCCTCTGGAAAATCTATTGATCAAAAATTATTTAGATCTATGATAGGTTCACTTATGTACTTAACTGCCAGTAGACCTGATATTATGTTTGCTGTGTGTGTATGTGCTAGGTACCAATCTGATCCAAAGGAGTCACATCTCAATGCTGTCAAAAGAATTTTCAGATATCTCAAGGGAAAACCAGGACTTGGTCTATGGTATCCCAAGGATGGAGACTTTACACTCTACTCATACTCAGACAGTGACTATGGTGGATGTAACAGCAATAGAAAATCAACAACCGGTGGATGTCAATTCATTGGACCCAGGCTAGTGTCATGGCAGTGCAAGAAACAAACAAATGTTTCTGTATCCACAGCTGAGGCTGAGTACATTGCTGCTTCAGCCGGGTGTTCTCAAGTGCTTTGGTTACAAAACCAATTGCTTGACTATGGTTACAACTTTCTTCAAACTTCAATCTATATAGACAATTCAGCTGCTATGTTTATAACTGCTAATCCTGTGCAACATAGTAAAACTAAACATATAGAGATTAGGTATCATTTTCTGAGAGATTGCTCAGAAAAAGGATT
This sequence comes from Flaveria ramosissima, assembly GCA_025215565.1. NCBI lineage: Eukaryota > Viridiplantae > Streptophyta > Magnoliopsida > Asterales > Asteraceae > Flaveria > Flaveria ramosissima. Next base: position 52,999,264 of record CM046039.1, read on the forward strand.
GATCAAGTTAGTCAAAGTGGATACATCAAATCAGCTTGCTGATTTATTCACTAAAGCCTTTGATTCAGTCAGATTTAATTTTCTGATTGAGTCTCTAGGTATGATTAACTTAGATTAAATAAAGTTCAAACAAACAACATGCTGTGTGCAATAATGCATCAGTATGCCTTATGCATGGGAAATGATAGTAAACTATAGCTTTGCCTATTTCTGCATAAACAAATATCAATATATCTCAACAAGTTTCTTGATATGTGAGTAGGTTCAACTTGAGTGGAAACAAATCTTAGTGCTTGCATAACATAATATTATCATAATTGTCTGTGGGAAACTTCATTTTGAGAAAACAAAGTGAGTCTTATCCTAATGTGATCAAATCATTCATCTGCACACACTATGTAAAAGACTTTATACTATCTATCTTTGCAACTCATACTCCCTCTGTTTTGTGTGAACAAAGACCTGGGTGTATGATCACCATACTGAATCTCAGTATCAAAGGTGAAAAGATCATGTTCATCATCATCCCTCTGTTTTGTGTGAACAAAGACCTGGGTTAAAGGCACCTCTGTTTTACGTGAGTAAAGACCTGGTGACCTGATGATGATCATATCTAAAGCTCTCAAAAGAATCCTAAGTGATCAACTGTATATTATCCTGAGCTTTATCAACATCGCATCAATGAGATGCCAAACACATCTCAAGATAGCTATTATAATTTAAAGTACATAGTCTCAAGAGTGAAAGAATGATGATTTGACTTACAAAGGGAGGACAACACCTTTGTGAATCAACTGTGAAGTCCATGACAGTTATTTCTAAATCAATAAAACATGATAAACAGCAAGCCTAGTTGATACATGAGCTCTTGTATGGATTTATAAGGACAATATACTTGCAATCAGAACTTGTTCCAGCATCAACTATACAACATAACTAATCAGGAAGAGGCTTAGCAATGTAGTATGATCCCATCTTAAGTGCATCTGATCATTATCATATATTCAGTGTTTATGTTATTCCTCTTAAAGAAATTTATGATAAATGCTTAAGTTCATCATTAATCACAAATTTAGGGGGAGTAGTATTCATGAAATAACATCTATATCAGCAGCAGCAATGTCTATATCTTTATCAAGTTGAAGAAATTGAAACCTGAGCATCACATTAGCCGTTGGTTACATGAAATTTATTTTAAGTTTCCTTGTACTAAATTGTCATGTATACAAAGCCAACGAGGTCCTATAGCAATAATTGGTTCAACCAATGGAGTTGGGCCATACATACAACTGTGTGTAAATCAATATTAGTAGATTAATGTTTATCCGTAGATTGGTAAACTGCGGATAAACAAAGATCAATCAGTAGAAGTTGTTGATCCGTAGATATACTACGGAAGAGTAAGTTGTCGATTACAATTAATGTGATATTACTTCTACGGAAGAGTACAATGTGGGACCCACTGAATAAATCCGAGAAAATTAATATGTCTGAGGGTATAAATAAAGAGATTTGACTTGTCAAATGCATTATGCACTTTTTCAGCTCACTTTTTCAGACCTAGAAAATCTCGCAATAAATTTTCCCACTTTCTCAACATTCAAAATTTATCAAATCAAACCTTAAGCAAACGTATATCTGAGTTCTTAATCAGCGTCTATTAAGGTAAAACATGTTGTAATCATCAAGAATGAACAAGTTGATTCTTGTTTTATCTCACAACTGTTCGTATTCTTATATCAATAACATGATTCTAATGAAGTCTTTTCTTATGAACAGATGGATCATCGATTTGCAAAAGAGCATAATGTATGTGCTTTCTTGAACCCTGACGATCCTGTGTCGGAAGGATGTCAAGAAATTATGAGATATTTGAGAAGATCAAGGGTTTTCTATGCATTATCTGCAGAGCCAACGATTTATCGATCGCACATCAGTGATTTCTGGAATTCTGCGCGTATAGAAGAAGATGATGAAGGAATTATTGCAGAAGTAAGGAATCGAAGGCTGAGAATAGACGAACAAACTATAAGAAGGGTACTAGAACTGGGAGATGTTGAAGCAGGACACCCTGATGTATTTGATAATGAATACATAGAAAAGGTTTTCCTTCTAATGGGATATGATGGAGACTTTGAAAAGGGAGAAATCAAGAAGGGAAGACTCTGCAAACCATACAGATTTTTGTGTCACACTTATCTGAAGTGTATGTCAAACAGAAAATCTGGGCTTGACAGATTTTCTAGACACATATCATCTGGTATTATTGGCATCTTTGAGGGAAGGACTACAACTACTCAAAGTACATCTTTAACTGTTTGTGTGATCACATCAGAGTACAGAAGGCTGATAAGATGTATATGTTTCCAAGATTCATTCAGCTGATCATTAATGCAGACCTGCCTGGAACAAATGTGGAGGGTGGTGTGTTTATCCAAGCACACCTTGGCAGATCTGTGCTGAACAAAATCTCAGGGAGATATGAAGGAGAAGATGTAGACATGTTTGCACATGTGATTGATGCTAATGCAGACATACCTCCAGAGCTAGTTTGGGAAGATGAGGAAGAGAGCTCTGCTACCAGCTCTGCTCAAGACACTCCATCACCAGTAGTATCACCACAACAACAACAAACACCCCAAACACAATCACCAGCCAGCCAAACTACAGAACCCATCTCTCCAATCCTCAATCTATCACCACAACAACAAACAAAACACAATCACCAGCCAGCCAAACTACAGAACCCATCTCTCCAATCCTCAATCTATCACCACAACAACAACACCCCAAGCTCAATCTCCTGCCAGTCAAAATACTGAACCAATCTCTCCCAATCAACCCCAATCACCAAATCAGCTTCAGATGCAACTCTACCAACAACCTCCAAACTCAGATACTGAGAGCATCTACACTGGAGAGACAGAATTAGTCTCAGAAGCAAGTACAGTCAAACTGTCATTATCCAAGACTGAATCCCCTGTGCATTCAAATGAAACTGAACAAGTTTCTCCCATGATTGATCAGCAACAACAACAAACTCTTCAAGAGCAGGAAGATCAAGCCACTGAAGCAAAGTCAAGCTCAGCAAGTGTTGATCATGAGGAGGTAAAAGAAGAAGAGATTGAGTCTCAGCATCAGGAAAGAGATACAGAAGCAGATCAGGTTGATGTGATTGCCTATAATGAAGATGATCTGAGTGATGATGACATTCCTGTAAGCAAGAGTTATCTGGTGGCTGAGTACAACAAGCTGGTGCTCAAGTCAAATAAAAGAAAGGCAAGAATACAAGAGCTGAAGGGCATAATTAAAGAAAAGGATGAAGAATTGATAAATCAGCAAGAAAGAATAAAGAGACTGAGAGAAGATGCTCAAAGTGATAAAGAAGTCATTGATGCTCTGCTAGACAAGGAAGCTGAGCTTATAGAGTCAGCAGAGAATGAGAAGAAAGATAAAGAAAAGATCATGAAGAGACTTGAACAAGCATCTGACACTATGACTGCTCAGTCAAACATAATAAAGACAAAAGAAGAAGAAATTGAGCAACTTAAACTGAAGATCAGCTCATTGGAATCTTATGCCAAAACTTCAACTGCTCAAACAAAACAAAGTCCTGAGGCATCAAAAGAAGTGATCTGGTACTCAAGGAAAAGAAAGTACCTTGGTACTACTGAGAAGAAGCCAACTGATGAAAGTAGTCCAAAGAAACAAAAGCTTTCTCCTGAACACACACCAATAATAGACTTATCTGCTGAGGAGCCCATCACTGAACAGAAAGATGAAAGTGACAAAGAATGGGAAGAATTAATCAAAGAAGACACTCCTCCAAAGCAAGAAGTCTCAAAGGCTGATGATCTTCTGACTACAAGTGACATACTTGAAGAGAGGCCTGAATCAACCATGTTCATGACACTTATAAATCATGGTTTCCCTTATGACATGGTTGAAAGATTAAACATGACAGAGATGAAGAACTTGTTGAAAGAGTTTGAGCTTGCCAGCTTCATGATTCCAAACTGTGACTATGAAGCATTCAGTACCTTTCAATCAATTCAAAACATAAAGAAGGAGTTGGGACACTGTGACACAGCCAAGCTGAGCAAATACAACATGACTTGCTGGTTACAGGGACATAACTACAAGCCTCATGAGCTTAAAGGAAGAACAGTAGGAGAACTCAGAAGGATGATGGAGCATGTAATGAAGGTTGAACTAGATACTGGGGTAAAGTTCAGAACTGAAGCTCCACATCAATCTTATGAACAACAAAGCAAACTCCCTGCTGAACCCATAACTGTTGAACCTAAAGATCAGCACAAAGGGAAAGAGAAATTGATTAGAGAGCCAAGGGAAGTCATCCCCGGAAAAGTATGGCCACTTGGGACTGCAGTTAGAGAAATAACTGAGCAAAAGTCCACTCTAATACAACTGATAGATCACCTCACAACTCCCAGCTCTGCGGAAGAAAACAAGATCATGGCATGGAAATATGATCCAGACTGGGATTGTGCTGTCATTAAAAGAACATCTGGAAGAGTTGAATACTTCCAAGATGTACTCTCAGTGGTGAGTCTGCCAGAGAATGACATCAGAGACCTTCAAAGTTTAAACATCAGCAACTATCCAATTCACCCTAGAGGAAGAGACTTCTCAACTCTAGTGGGAAAGTTAAAGACTAAGTTTAAAGATGATGTGCTGATTGAAGCTAAAAGAGAAGATATAGAACATCAGAAGAGAATCAAAGGGCTCAAAAGATACAAGTCCAATGCCTCAGAACATGTAGATGATGAATTCATGAAGAGGATTGGCTACAACAACAGAAACAAAGCAGCTCTTAAATGTATTGAAGGGACTCAATTCACATACCCAATCACTGAATGGGGATATGTAGAAAAGACAAAGAATTGGTCCTACTGAGAAATGCTGAAAACAAGAAAGCTGAAAAGATCAGAATCTTTGATCCTGTGGAAATCAAACTGCTTCATCCCAGCTACACTTCATACTTAAATGACAAATTCTTTCCCAAGCTGTCTGATGAACAAGCACAAAATGATCTATTTCTACATGTTCATGTGATTCAAGTAGTAGACAAACTTCATGCAAAAGCATATAAAAGAAGAAGATTTAATGCTGGATTACTGAAGGGAACAACATTGATGAAGTAACAGAACTAAGAATAACAGAACAAGATGAGCTAGAAGTGGTGAATAACAACAAGGTGTTAGACACACTCACTACAGAAGAAGATGTTCTGGGAATTAGTTATGAGACTTTGAAGATGATGAGCAAGATGAAGATCAAGTATAAGTATGATGATCAGAAGACTGCTGTCTCCTACTTCTACAACAAGATGATCGCTAGAATCAAAGATCTTGCAGTTTTGAAGGAATGAGTACAAGTAGCTAAGCCTAAGGGGGAGTATTGTTAGGTCTAGAATCTGTAGATCTAGTCATTATGTATAGGCTTAGTACTTGAATTAATATTTGTAATGAACTTTTGTAATTCATTATTATGTATGCATTAAATATATAGGTTAACCCATTTATATATGTGTTGATGTATGTATGGCTGCAGGTACAAACATAATACTTGATCAATTATTGAAATTGACCAAGTGTAAGAAACATCTACGGATGAACATATCATTCTTCCGTAGATGTATATCTTACAAGTAACAATACATCCGAAGATCATCTACGGATGAACAAAATCAACTGGAGTTCCAAGTGTTCAAGAAATGCTGCGGAAGAACAAAACATCTGCGGAAGAACAAAACATCTGCGGAAGAACAAAACATCTGCGGAAGACAATATTTCTGCGGAGTCCAAACACTTGCAAAATACAAGTGCTACAAGTCAACAAGTCAACAAGTCAACAAGGCGGTTATCCGAATCCCGAGAAATCCGATGATTCCTTATCAGAAACAAATCAAATCCCAAGAGATCCGGTGTTTCCTATAACTGAAACATCTGTCTATAAATATGGATCCTAGGTTTCGATTCAAGCACGATTGAAAACAGACGATTGATTGATTGAGAACAGCAACAGCATTACAGCAATCATCAAAAGTCTTTCGATCATCATAACATATACAACATCATAGCATTCATTGTTTCATTCTTTTGTAATCTTCAATACATTATAATAAAACATTAATTAATCTTTAATTGTGTTTTGTGTCGTGTGTTCTTGATATTTCATTAACATTGAATGTTGTTTAAATACAATTAAACCAAATCAACGTTAATTCCGCTAACGTTGACTTGAAATCAATTCACACTGATAATTCCTGTCGACGATCCTTGGATTCACAAAAACCAATTTCAAAAGATGAATCAAGCAAGCCATCCATATAACCGGCTCTTGATGCCATTGTAGGGTTTGATAGAACATAAAATCCATGTTAACTTTAAACATTCTGAAAAACGCAGCGGATATAATGCTTTTAAAAATGATTTTTAAAGCTGAAATTCCATATTCTTAGGTGACCATTTTAGGTGAAAACAAACCCAAACATAAGGATCTTAAATATATGAATGGACAAGCTATGAACAAACACTAATGTACATAAAATCACAGCCATATGAGGCTGTGAAATGTTACCTTTCTCCAGCAGAAAAATCGACTTAGAGGAGTGTTTTGGATGCTTGAATCGACCAAGAACTCAATGTAGAGATCCTCAAGCTTCGTATTACAAAACACCTTGTATGCTAGGATTAAACACCAAAACAAGCTGCTGAAAAACCCTTCTTCCTGCCTTGTTTTCGAAACTAGAGAGGGGAGAGAGAGAGAGTTCTTTTGCATGTGAATGCTTCAAATGGCTGGTTCAAGAGGCAAGTCATAAGACCCCTTAATTGTTTGTATCTAATCAACAAAGTGGTCCAATAGGAACACTAGAAGGGGGCGGCCAAAAAGGTTTTGAAATGGGTTTTCCCCCCTTTTAAATTTAGACACATTACAATGTTACATGGTCTTGTAACTTGGTATCTCTTAGTAAATGTATACAACTAACCAATTAATTGTATAACATATGTAGCCATTTTAATTTGAATGTCATCTAACTAATATAAATAACATTACAAATAATATAATTGAACAAAATATCCTAATAAATTGTTCCATGTCATATGCAACTTGTTTAGAAAACCCATTTCTAAATTGGTGTTAATTTTTTTGCATGATCAATCATCAATTAAATATTATTTGGTTTTGCTAAGCTTGTTATTGGGTATAACCCGACTTGGATCATGACGTACTAACCACAATCATATTTAAGTGTCTTGGGCACACAGAATCCTACAGTTTGTTGTTGTTGTTGTTGTTGTGTTGTTGTGTGTTGTTGTTGTGTTGTTGTTGTTGTTGTTGTTGTTGTTGTGTTGTTGTTGTTGTTGTTGTTTGTTGTTTTTGTTGTTTTTTGTTGTTGTTTGTTGTTGTTGTTGTTGTTGTTGTTGTTGTTGTTGTGTTGTTGTTTTGTTGTTGTTGTTGTTGTTGTTTGGTTTGTTTTGTTGTTGTTGTTTTTTTTTTTTTGTTAGTTTTTTTTTGTTTTTGTTTTTGTTGTTGTTGTTGTTTTTTGTTGTTTTTTTGTTTTTGTTGTTGTTTGTTTTTTGTTGTTTTTGTTTTGTTGTTGTTTTTGTTTTTTTTTTTTTTTTTTTTGTTGTTTTTTGTTTTTTTTTTTGTTTTTTGTTTTTTTTTTATTTTTTATTTTTGTTTTTTTTTTTGTTTTTTTTTTGTTTTGTTTGTTTTTTTTTTTTTTGTTGTTGTTTGTTTGTTTTATTTTGTTTTGTTGTTGTGTTGTGTTGTGGTGTGTTGTTGTTGTTGTTGTGTGTTGTTGTTGTGTGTTGGTTGTGTTGTTGTTGTTGTGTGTTGTGTTGTTGTTGTTGGTGTGTTGTTGTTGTTGTTGTTGTGTTGGTTGTTGTTGTTGTTGTGTTGTTGTGTTGTTGTTGGTGTGTGGTGTTGTTGTTGTTGTTGTTGTGTTGTTGTTGTTGTGTTGTTGTTGTTTGTTGTGTGTTGTTGTTGTTGTGTTGGTTGTTGTTGTTTGTTTGTGTTGTTGTGTTGTTGTTGTTGTTGTTGTTGTTGTTGTTGTTGTTGTTGTTGTTGTGTTGTTGTTGTGTTGTGTGTGTGTTGTTGTTGTTTGTTGTTGTTTTGGTTGTGTGTTGTTGTGTGTGTTGGTTGTTGTTGTTGTGGTGTGTTTTGGTTGGTTGTTGTTGTTGTTGTTGTTGTGTGTTGTTGTTGTTGTTGGTGTGTGGTGTTGTTGTTGTTGTTGTTGTTGTTGTTGTTTGTTGTTGTTGTTGTTGTTGTGTTGTTGTTGTTGTGTTGGGTTGTGTGTTGTTGTTGTTGTTGTTGTTGTGTTGTTGTTGTGTGTGTTGTTGTTGTTGTTGTGGTTGTGGTGTTGTTGTTGTTGTTGTGTGTTGTTGTTGTTGTTGTTGTTGTTGTTGTTGTTGTGTTGTTGTTGTTGTGTTGTTTTGGTGTTGTTGTTGTTGTTGTTGTGTTTGTTGTTGTTGTTGTTGTTTGTGTTGTTGTTGTGTGTGTGGTTGTGTGTGTGTTGTTGTTGGGTTGTTGGTGTTGTTGTGTGTGTTGTGGTTGTTGTGTTGTTGTTGTTGTTGTGTGTTGTGTGTTGTGTTGTGGTGTGTTGTTGTGTGTTGTGTTGTTGTGTTGTTGTTGTTGTTGTTGTTGGTGTGTTGTTGTTGTTGTGTGTTGTGGTTGTTGTGTTGTTGTTGTTGTTGGGTTTGTTGTTGTTGTTGTTGGTTGTGGTTGTTTTGTGTTGTTGGTGTTGTTGTTGTGTTGTTGTGGTTGTGTTGTTGTTTGGTTGTTGTGTTGTTGTTGTGTGTTGTTGTTGTGTTGTGTTGTTGTTGTTGTGTGTTTGTTGTTGTTGTTGTTGTTTTTGTTGTTGTGTGTGTTGTTTGTGTTGTGTGTTTGGTTGTTGTTGGTGTTGTTGTTGTGTGTGTTGTTGTTGTGTTGTTGTGTGTGGTTGTTGTGTTGTTGTGTTGTTGTGTGTTGTTGTTGTTGTTGTTGTTGTGTGTGTTGTTGTTGTTGTTGTTGTGGTGTGTGTTGTTTGTTGTTGTGTTGTGTGTGTTGTGTGTTGTGTTGTTGTTGTTGTGTGTTGTTGTTGTGGGTGTTGTTGTGTTGTTGTTGTTGTTGTTGTTGTGTGTTGGTTGTTGTTGTGTTGTTGTTGTTTGTTGTTGTTGTTGGTGTGTGTTGGTGGTTGTTGTTGTGGTGTTTGTGTTGTTGGTTTGGTTGGGTTTGTTGTGTTGTTGTTGTGTGTTGGTGTTGTGTGGTGTTGTTGTGTTGTTGTGTTGTTGTTGTTGTTGTTGTTGTGTGTGTGTTGTTGTGTTGTTGTTGGTTGTTGTGTTTGTTGTTTGGTGTTGTTTGTTTGTTGTTGTTGTTGTGTGGGTGTTGTTGTTGTGTGTTGTTGTTGTGTTGTGTTGTTGGTTGTTGTTGTGTGTGTGTTTGTTGTTGTGTTGTGTTGTTGTGTGTTGTTGTTTGTTGTGTTGTTGTTGTTGTTGTTGTGTGTTGTTGTTGTGTTGTTGTTGTTGTTGTTGTGTTGTTGTTGTTGTTGTTGTTGTTGTGTTGTTGTGTTGTTGTTGTTGTGTTGTGTGTTGTGTTGTGTGTTGTGTTGTTGTTGTTGTTGTGTTGTTGTGGTGTTGTTGGTGTTGTTGTTGTTGTGTGTTGTTGTTGTTGTGTTGTTGTGTGTGGTGTGTTGTGTGTGGTGTGTGTTGTTGTGTGTGTTGTTGTTGTTGTTATTATTATTATTATTATTATTATTATTATTATTATTGCAGGACCGATAAAGGATAAGCAATTACAAAGCAACAACATAATGAGGAGAGTTCTTTAGAGCACTTAACAGATCAAATAGGGAACTGGTTGCTTAAGTGAAAGATGCTAAGAACACAAGTAAAAATGAGATAGAACAAGATAGCTAACAACACAAGTATTTGGTTTTCAAGAGTGTCGTATATTGCTTCTTAAGTTCTTTTACATATGTTACAAAGCATAGATAGAAAGTTACAAGTACTTGAGATACTTTATACTACAACCTACAACCGGGCATACTTTGAAGGTCAACTGGATACATAAGACTAGACAACAAAAAATCAAATGTAAAGTCAAAAGGCAGATTGTCTTTTGACTAGTGACTATGACATGCCATAGCTCACATCTTAATATATTACAAAAAGAATAAAAGTACATAAAGTAGAAAGCTCAGACTCAAGACCTCAATGTACATTTACCAAAAGCATGGATCTTCACCAACTCATATAAGTTGGTGACTAAACAGAGTTGCAGCAGAAAGGTGGTCCAGCTTTATGGTAAAGTACATCAGATAAAAGCATGTATCTAAAAGTCTTTGGAAGAAATCTGTCTTCACTCTTTGGCTTCAGAAGACATTGTCTTTGAAGCTTCGGAAGACTTCACTTTTGGCTACGGAAGATGATGGTCTTGGCTTTGGAAGATTTTACACTTAGAATATTTCTAGTGCAAGGTGTAAAACTTCCGAAGCATTTGTACTTCTGTTATTCAGTTCATGCATGCAGAAAGACTTTGGATGTTTTGGCTGCATCAAACTTATAGGAATCCTTACAAACTCCCCCTAGGCTGATGCTATCAAAACATTTGAAGATCTTCAGCTTTTGACAGTCCTCATTATTATGATGACCATGCCCTTCTTCATTAGATGGTCAAGATCACTCAGACTCTCATAGTATCTTCTCATCTCAAAGAGATCATGCAGAGGTAGGTTGAATAGGTCTTGCCATGTGTAGACATCTTCACCACCTTGAACTCTGATCATATGCCATCTCTCTGGATTAGTTGTGAAGGTCCATGATAAGATGGGTCTTTCAGATGCAAGAGGAGCCACTTGGATTGAAGTTGATTGGGCTACCTCTTCATGCACTTCCTCGGGTTCATCTGACTCAGACTGAGGTATAGAGGTGGATGATTCAGACTTCTTCTTCTCCTTTGACTTTGGTTTAGAAGCCATCCTCTTCCTCCTCTTTGAGGACTTTAACTGAGAAGACTGGTCTGCAACACCTTGTTGATCAGTCTTGTCTTGCTCAGTTGGGTGTTCCTCCCTCACAGGTTCAGAAGGAGAGGGAGTTTGACCCTGTTGTGGATTACAAGATGAAGCTTGCTGATGCTCAGCAGGAGGTCCAAGTTGTGTTGTCTTAGGTTGTTCAACCTTAACCTCCACTTCAGGAGGAGCTTGACTTGGAGGGGAGTGTAAGTCAATTAGCTCTCCACTTTTGATCTTCTGCTTGATTACCCTAATGTGCTCATCCATTATGGATAGAGACATATGGCCAAGTCTCCTTTCGGAGAATCCATACAGCTTCAAGAAGCTCATCGTCCTTTGTCTCTCAGCAGACTTCTTTATGCTCTTTTGGATAATGGCTCTTGACTTTGAAGCCTCTTCCCTTATCTTTCTCTTTGTTGCCTTTTGTTCTTTGAGTACTTGAAGTTCAAGTTGTTTGAGATACTCAAACTCAATGTACTCAAAGGACAAGGGAAGAAGTGCAGATGCCTGGTAGAGACCTGTGGCACTCAGGTAGTTGATCATATTTTGCCTATCTGTTTCTTTGTCTACCTGAGGTTCTTGTGTAGCTACTACAGTCTCTTGCACAGGGCTTTCTTGAACTAGGAAGAGAGTAGGGACATGCTTGTATAATCTTTTCTGTCTCTTCTCCTCTTTGATTTGGAGAAGTAGCATTGCATCCTCTGCTTCCTTCATCTCTTTTGACACTTCCATGTCAACCAGTTCATTGAGTTCCTCTAAGGGGAGAGATATAATCTCTTTAATGTCATAGTTGCTGGTCTGCATGTAAGTGATCCTCACTGCCCTCAACTTATCATCTTGAGTGTTTGGTCTGGGGGTAGCCCTGATTGTAGCTTGCATCAAGCCTGACGACCCAGAGAAACTTTCTCCCCCTAGCTTCCTCTTCCTCTCTCTCTCCTCCTCATTAATCTTCTTAGGAGTTAAAATCCTTTTCCCTTTGTTACCCACAGACAATTGTGACACAGGGTGGAGAGAACTTTTGCCTTCATTGCTTGGTGTAGCTTCTAAGCTTTGGCCAGAGAGAGGTTGTGATACACTTTCACTAGCAGGTGTTTCACTGAGGAAATGAATTTCTGAAGTAGTTGTTGGTGTGACAGGGCTCTCAGGCTCTATCACTGGGCTTTCAGTCAAGGTTTTCCCTTCCTCTTCAATCTCCTCAGGAGTTAAAATCCTTTTCCCTTTGTTACCCACAGACCTTTGTGACACAGGGTGGAGAGAGCTTTTGCCTTCATTGCTTGGTGTAGCTTCCAAGCTCTGGCCAGAGAGAGGTTGTGATACACTCACCAGCAGGTGTTTCACTGAGGAAATAAATTTCTGAAGTAGTTGTTGGTGTGACAGGGCTCTTAGGCTCTATCACTGGGCTTTCAGTCAAGGTTTTCCCTTTGAAGCTAATCTTAGGTGTTAGGACCTGGTATTTGAACGAAATACCTAGTGATTAGCGTGTTAAACCAACTCAAATAGTGCGGAATCCTATTTGATTGGCGATCCAATCAGTGAGAACACACGAAGAATCAATCAAGAATTGAATCTAACGTTAGAAGTCGATTAGCAATCGATCTAATGTGCTCTGTGAACTTGGAGAACGATTCGGGAGGTCTCTGGACGGCTAGGGTACGTCTGGAATCGTAATGGGATGAATACTTACGTTTTTCCACGAATTGGGTCTATTTATAGGTTAGTATTGTTCAATCGTGCGACTGGGCCATAAGTATGGTTCAGTCGTGCAATTGAACCATGCGGTTGATTCATCCGCACGACTGAGTGTTCAGTCGTGCGATTGAGTCAATCTTATGTGTCAATCATACGACTGATCCAGTCTCCTGGTTCAGTCGTGCGATTGAGTCAGTCGTATGAAGTTATTCATGCGTGTGGTCCATTCGCATGGGCCATTCGCATGAGAACCTTCATTAAGTTAAGTTTGAATGTTTTAATTAATGTATCATAATGTGCAACCATTCAAACAATCATAAACCCAATCAATTCAATCACGACTCATTAATGAAATATTAAACATCACAAGTAACAAACAATTCATATCATTTCATTAATCAATACAATTACATCATAATCAGACAGACAAGATTCATTACATTACAAATCATGATCTAGGGACATACATGCTCAACACTCCCCCTTGGACCTAATCTATCTAATCTCTTGTCTTCTGCATAACCTCCTTATACTTCTTGTACTTCTCCTCTTAGTGACTCCTGCGTGAATCTCAAACGCAAACAAAGTCGTATAACGTTTTGAACTGGAGGGCTTGTACAATGTCTTGTGTGTCATAGAACAGTGGCCACTTGTATAATGTATAGACATCATTAGCAGACAAGTTGTTAGCCACATCGGGTCGAATACCCTGATAGTATCCATTTGGCCCTCTTTATTCAGAACTATGACAGCTTCAGCAGTTCTCCAATCATAGTACCACCATTTGAAGTGTGGAGTGAAGTCCTGTGGCATTTCCCTGAGAGGGATTCTCGACATAGTGCGCGGAGGACTCCACTTCAACACAATCTTGGGCTTGCCAGTAATGGCATCAACCTCAGACCTTCTTATGTACCTCGTAGGCTGTTGTGGTCTGAAGTTAACCCATCTGGTGTGGTACTCCTTCTTCAGGGCAGCCTCGAACCAGCCTGACATCTTTCTTGGGTCAGCATACAGCAGCTTTAGCTTAGCCAGCTGGTTGAGCTCAAAACCAGGTAGAGTCTTCAGATCATGTGGAAACCTGAAGTACTCTATGCCCTGTTCCCTTTAACTGCATACGCGTTAAGGTCATCAAATAAGCCCATGCAATAATCCTGCCTGACACCTTATGGTGTTTCTTGACTCTGTAGAGCTTGGTGTAGGCATCTTTCTTTGGTGCAGCACGCTGGGCTCTCACTTCTTCAAAACAGGCAGCCCACTCAGCCTTTCGAATGTCTACGTCATCATTTGAGGCTTGGGCTGTTCCTTCGGTCTTTTCGGTTTCCTGCTCCATCTTGTCTAGTACCTCAAACGTATCACTGACTAGGGACTCACCCAGATTGGGGACCACATTACCCTCGTTGTCAGCGTACTGAGGGTACTCTTCTGCAGTAATATCTTCAACCTCAACTTCATCAACGTCATTTAGTTCTTCATCACTGGTTGAATCAACTGTTGGAGCATCCTTGACAATTTCATCAGGATTGAGTCTGAACATCTCTGCCAGTTGCTCGTTAGATAGGTCATGAATTATTTCCCCTTCTTCAGGGGTATAACTCACAGACCTTCTTACAATCCCTTGCAGATCAAGAATCATGGTTAGTTGAGTCTTGACCTGTTGAAGGGGAGCAATGTCAAACTCATCCCTTTGAAAGTTTGGATCTGTTTGATTTAAACATTCAACACATAAACCATTAGTAAGTAATCAAACAGAATTATATCAACTTAATATATAAACATTCAACACACTTGTTTTCATTACATGATTCAAACACAAAATAAATAAATACATAAGACATCTAATCTGTACTTTTGTCTTGAATCCTGGGCTCGTCGCTCGGAGGAGCAGAAGTGGTAGATGACTGGTCCTGTCGATGCTTCGATCTTCGCTCTTGACCAGAAGCAGAGGCCGATGCAGCCGCATCCCCTCCTTCTGCTTCGTCATCATCATCTCTACCTTCTGTCCTTTCTTCCTCAGTCTCTTCATCATCCTCATCATCCTCCTCATCCTCATCATCATCGTCATCGTCATCATCTCCATCATCCCCATCACCCTCCTTTATCTTCAAAGGCTCATCCTTTGACCCCTTTAACCTCAGCATAATCGTCTTGTTGGTAGTCTCCAACTCCTCTATACGTTTGGCTGATTGGGCCTGCTGGTCCTGGAGTTGGGACATCTCGACTCTCTGAGCATCGATTAGCTGGGTCTGCTGATCTATCACCCGAGCCTGCTCTGCCATCTGCTGAGACTGGGCAGCAGTCAGGTCGGTCAACTGGCGAATCTGCGCCGCTTTCTCCTCATCTGCAGCTAGCAGGCGCATCACCATACGGTTAAGCGCCGACAGCTGCTCCTCTACCCCGATGTGAGGTAGAGTAGATCCATATACATGTGATGGCTGGGCTGAAGGTCCGGCATGATGTGAGGTGGTGGTGGTAGTAGCAGTGGTGAATATGGGTCGGTAAGCAGGTGCTGGTGATGTAGGTGTGAATGGTATGGTGGTGGATGGGAAGGATACAGTGGTGGTAGGTAAGGTGGTGGCTGTGGTAGCAGTAGTGGATGTGGTGGCTGTGGTGATGGGTGGTATGTCAGTGGAGGTGGTAGTGGTGGCTGTGGTGGTGGAAGTAGTGGCAGCAGTGGTAACGAAGGTCAGGCGACGCTTCTTCTTCTTCAGTCCGTGGGGTTGAGCCATCCTCTTCCTCCTAGTCCCGGTGGAAGTGGATGCTCCCCCTGCAGCTCTGCCCACTGAACCCGGAGCATAGCTCGGGTCAGTCTCTCTCTCTGGGAGTCCCGAGGGTGTTCACCAACCACCCTAAGCCCGTGTTCTGTGGGAACAACTTTGCTTCCCACAGTCCTAGTGAGGGGCTCCTCATCCGACTCCTCCTCCTCCTGATCACCAACATGAACTCCTGATGGAAACCGGCCGTCTCAGCAACCTCTCCGGCAGTGGCAGACCCCGGGGGAATAACATCAGAATCAGTGCCTCTAGTGGAGCAGGCATATCATCCCCGGCGTCGCCGCTATCATCATCATCTGAGTCAATATCTGGTAGAGCAATCTGCTCTACATCTGAATCACTATCATCGTGGCGCCACTTTCTCTTGGCTGGCGCCACATAGTCAGCACGGGCCAGATGCCCAAACAACCTCCTGACAGGGGGTTTCACCTGCTTCCCCCTGTACACCTTCATCCTGCCTAACGTAGTGTCATCCATGACCTCGAGCACTACAGCATCCTCCTTCTCCTTCGGCAGGGAGGGAAGCTTCTGATCTATAATCATCTGCATAAACCTCGGATACATGCAGAAGCCTTCCTTCCCTTTCCCCTCAATGTTCTCCACCAGGTAGGTGAAGATCATTTTGGAGAAGCTGAACGGGTGGTTCAGCACCAATGCAGCATAAGCGTTCTGGATCTGATCCGACAACTCATCAAATCCTCCCTTCCTCGACGCTATGCACTTCAGTAGAACATGCGCAAGATACTTGAACTGGGGACAGAGGTTACTCTTGTTGAGTACCCCAGCATTGATGTCCCCAGAGTACTTGGCTCTCATAAAACATCCTCTGACCGTGAGGGGGTGTAGACGAGTAGGACAATCAGCATCATCCCCTAACTGTAGAACAATCCTCAAATCCTCCTCTGAGATGGTAATAGCCTCACCAAAGATCGTACTCCTGATGCAATGAGGCTCAGAGGATCTATCACAGTCGCGCCTTCCCAGAAGGCCTGCTGCACTGATCTATAAGGTGTGCATGGTGTAGAGATAGCATGAGCAATCCTGGATCTCAACAGAAAAGTAATGATGCCTGAGAAGTCAGCTGCGTTCCTGGATGTCAAATCCAGATGAGCACATATGTTATGCTTTGTGCTCATGGTCCATCGACTCGCCATCTGTAACACATAACAATATAAACATTAGTACCTTTGGCTAAGAGCATTATGAAACACTTAAACTTGAATAGAATGTTTCTGTCATGCGATTGAGGTTGTGCGACTGAAATCAGTCGTGCGACTGAACAGTGCGATTGAGGTTCAGACGTGCGAATGATCTCATGCGTACGACTGAGTGTGCGACTGGACTCATGCGCATGTACTCTTATGCGGTTACACCAGTCGTGCGACTGAGTCTCATACGCATGGTTCAGTCGTGCGGTTAGGTAAATCGCACCCTTCAGTCGTGCGACTGAAGTTCATCCGCCTGTCCAATCGTATGACATCCTGTCCGTTCAATTCAAATTAACTTTTTCACCAATTTTGAGTTTTAGACATTGTTATCTGGTTCATTTGACTCGCAATATGTTCTTATAACCTATAACACACTTAATTTCATCTGTTTGAGTAGTTAGGTTAGGTTATTTGTCCGTTTTAGTCTCGGCTTGCTTTCAGTTCAAATTTACAGATCTGGAGTCACAATGAACGCGATTTTGGTTTCTTTCCACTGCAATTTACCTGTAAAGTCGATAGAGATGATCAGTACTCAAGAATCGGTGTTTAGGAATCAAAGGAAATTTTGGCAGAGTTTGGTTAAGTCGTGCGATTTAGGGTTTCTTTGAGGGTGATGAGTCTCTGCGACCGACTCCTCCTCTATTTATACTAACCCTAGATCCAATCGTGCGACTGAGTTCATACGCACCTTTCAGTCGTGCGAGTGGGACTCAGTCGTGCGATTGGGTCAGTCGCCCTTCTCCAGTCGTCCGATTGGATTTCAGTCGTGCGACTGACTCACTCGTTCGCACTTAAGCCTCCGACTGGGCTAATCGTATGGGCCATTCGGTTTGATGGTCCATACTCATAGTTCATTCGTGCGAATGGATTCCATTCGTATGGTTAGTCCATACGTATGGTCCATTCGTGCGAATGGGTCATACTTAGTTAATTTTCTGCCATTTTTACCAATTTACATTTAAAACCCCTTTTAACTTTTGAAATTAACGTTATGAGCCTTTGATCATCTCAGACATGATCATTTATCTGGAAACATTTTGATCACCTCAGACGTGATCCTTTTAACCAATTTAGTCACCTCAGACGTGACTCTTTTAAACACTTTGTCACCTCAGACGTGACTATTTTAAACTTTCAAAGCACATATGGTCATCTCAGACATGACCCTTTTAGTGAGTTGATTCCTTCTGATTTTCCTGATGTAGCCCGACACACGACTAAAATTAAAATTAAAACAACTAACTAATTTAAAACCTTTAAACTAATTACATAAACAAACTTATTTTTGGCTTTTTGTGAGAGATAAATCCAGAGATTGATATCTACGGGATTTGGTTCGGGAGTAGACAGCTTCAACTTAGATTGATCATATCTGGACCAATTCAATTTTGGAATCATACAGGTAAGTCAAATCATTTGGGACTTGTTATTAAAACTTTTGATGCTCAAATTCTCGGTGTTCATCCAGAGTCGTTAGCAACTTAAGGAAATCATACTGAAACTCTTAGATTTTCACATTGATTTGAACTTTTGAGAATGTAGCCACAATGATTGTCAGTATGTTTGTCCACTTAAATCCATACACAGACTTTTGACACAGACTGGTGACTGATTTAGGTTTAATTATTTCAACTAACATTTGTGGATCCCACACTTATATGGTAATCAACATTCCTCAGGAGCTTTTGAGCGGTCTACGGGTATTATTACAAGAAGAGACTATTCTTAGAGCTTTCAAAGAGAAGCCTGTCCTCAGGTCAGTGCCATCGCACAGCAGAGAGGCGGCAAACAACAATGAATTCTAGAATATCTAGGTTATGCTTATCCTCAGGTCAGTGCCATCGCACAGCAGAGAGGCACACAACCTATCTCCTTGTTAGAGCAGCTTATTTTATTTTACACAAAATGCACCAACAACATAAGTCATTAGCTTTATTGCATTTGTCTTTCATTTTTTTTCTTGCTTTGCTCTAATTATGGTCATCCGCACACATTTGTGGCGTTTAAATGCTCATTACCCCTTATTGGAATATATTTGATTGTGTTAACCAGTGATAAGATGGAAGCCCACAGTCAGTTGAACAACTTAGTTTGATCTTGAGATCACCAATCAGGTCTAATTGTCTATTGTGTTGAATCTACCAACATATCATTTGTGGTCTAGCAGCCTCTAAGTCTACTTTCTTTGTGTCACCTTAGGAGTTGCCAGTTTTCTATCATCTTCCCTTTTTATATTGCTTAGACTACACAGACTTATACTTTGAACTTTTGCATCTTTTCAAAACTTAAAATTTTAAAGTCCCTCTTGATTTGTTCCTGTGTACTATCATTTTCCAAAGGTATTGAATCGGTATCACAGACACAATCTACCTTATTTCAGCTAGTTACTCCTTCTCCCTCATTTTTTTTTTAATGTTAACTTGCTGACATATTCTCCCCCTAAAATACTAAAATCATTTCTGGTTTAATTATTTTAGGATTTTAATAAACAGCAAAATAACATGAGTTTAAATATAACAGACGAAAATAAAACAAATAAAATAAAATAAAATAAATAAACTTTAACTAAACTACATCGGACTACACATTATCATCATCAGGAATTACCTCACTTTTCTTTTTAACGCCGTTGACCTCTAGCAAATATTGAAAACGTGGTTTATCAAAGGCTTTAGTATAGAGGTCAGCGCGTTGAAAATCAGTATTAATTTTAACCACATCAATTAAGTTCTTTTCAAAACAATCTCTTATGAAATGGTATTTAATACCGATGTGTTTGGTCTTAGGATGTTGAACCGGATTTTTAGTTACTGCAATTGCAGCAGAGTTATCAACAAAAATAGGAGTAGATGAGAATTTTAAACCGTAATCCCGCATTTGCTGTTGAATCCAGATGATTTGTGAACAGCAACTTGCAGCAGCAACATATTCGGCTTCACAGGTTGACAATGCAACCGATGTCTGCTTCTTACACTGCCAGGTAACTAATCTTCTCCCAAAGAATTGACACCCCGCTGATGTAGACTTGTAGTTCATCTTGCAGCCCCCGTAATCCGAGTCACTATACGCGGTAAGCTCAAAGTCATCATCATGAGGATACCACAATCCAAGTGTGGGTGTACCCTTCAGATAACGAAAAATCCTCTTGACCCCGATCAGATGGTTGACCTTTGGTTTAGCCTGATATCTAGAACATAACATGTAGCATACATAATATCAGGTCTTGAGGCAGTGAGATACATGAGGGATCCAATCATTCCTCGGTACATAGTGGCATCTACAAGATCTCCATTCTCATCAGGTGCTATATCATGATTCGTAGCAAGTGGAGTCCCAGCAGCAGAAGCATTCTCCATGTCAAAGCGACTGAGAATGTCTCCTACATACTTGGTCTGATGTAGAAAGATCCCATTAGGTGTTTGATCCACCTGTAACCCGAGAAAGAACTTCATCTCCCCCATAGCACTCATCTCAAACTCTTTCTTCATCACTGCTTCAAACTCTTTGCATAACTCTTCGTTCTTTGACCCGAAGATTATGTCATCAACATATATCTGTACAAGCAGTAGGTCGCCATCCTTTTCTTTAATAAACAGTGTACAGTCAATGACTCCCCTGCGAAAGCCGTGTTTCACAAGATGAGTCGAGAGTTTCTCATACCAAGCTCGAGGAGCTTGATGAAGCCCATATAAAGCTTTGTCGAGCTTGTAAACTCTATCCCGATGATAAGGATCTTCAAATCCCTCGGGTTGACTTACATAGACTGTTTCCCTGATTTCCCCATGAAGGAATGCACTCTTCACATCTAATTGGTAGACTTTAATCTTCATGTACGATGCATAGGCAAGGAAGATACGAATAGCTTCCATCCTTGCCACGGGTGCAAACACCTCATTATAGTCAATCCCCTCGACTTGGCGAAAACCTTGAACCACCAGTCGAGCTTTGTTCCTGATAATGACTCCTTGGTCATCCTTCTTGCATTTTAGTACCCATTTGGTGCCAATGACTTTAGCACCTTTAGGTCTATCAACCAGAGTCCATACACCTAACTTCTTAAACTGCAGAAGTTCTTCTTGCATGGCACTCACCCACGCCTCATCATTTAGTGCCTCACTGACATATTTTGGCTCAACCTGCGAGACAAAACATCGATAAGCACCATCATGAATGTAACCCTTCTCCATAACCGAGGCGTAATCAGCTGAGTATAGCTGATTTCGGGTTTGTACTCCTGATCTGACATCCCCAATAACATTGTCAAGGGGATGATAGACGTTTAGTCGTGATCCTGGAGTAGTAGGAACAGCCACCTCAGAACCGAGATTATGAACATTTGGTTCTGCATCTGAGGTAGTTGGAGTTTGAGGTTCCGAAGTCGAAGGTGCATCACTCGTAGATGCTTGTGGACTTTCAGGAACTGGAACCTGTTCCTCCTGACTGTTCTGGTCATCTGCTTCAGTTTCATCTTCAGAGGAGGAGTCACTGTCATCGACTACTCCCCCTGACTGAGTAGATGATTCTCCCTGTGTGCTAGATGGTGTATTCAGAATATCATACATCATCCTAGTAGCTAACTCATCATCCGAGGGAGAGAGAGGAATGTTGAAGGACTTGAAGAATCCATCATAATCGAAGAAGTATGCAGGTCCTTTGCCTGTAGGTGGTGTGGTATATCTCTGAACGTCGACATTACACCACACTTCTACAAGACCCGTTGAGTTGTTGTAAACTCGCTTGTTCGGTATGTTGTATCCTAGAAAGATTCCTTCATCCGCCTTCTCGCTGAATTTGCCTTCTTGTGTCTTCTTCAGAAGTGTGCACGGCGCGCCAAAAGGTTCAAGATACTCCAAATTCGGTTTGCGTCTTTGTAGTAGCTCGTAACATGTCTTTCCGTGGCGCTTGACTATTAGGACTCGATTCAGTGTATAACATGCATTTGCCACTGCCTCATTCCAGAATTGGATAGGCAGTTTCGAGTCAGCCAGCATAGTCCGTGCAGTCTCTATCAAGCTTCTGTTCTTCCTCTCAGCAACACCATTCATCTGAGGCGTGTAGGCAGAAGTGAATTGATGCACAATTCCCTTTTCCTTGCAGTATGCCTCCATCCATTGATTCTTGAATTCTGTCCCGTTGTCTGAGCGTACTTGTCTAACTTTTAGCTTGTAGAGAGATTCCAGTGTGGTTACTAATTCCTTGAATGACTCAAATGTTTCTGATTTGGATTTCAGAAACATTACCCAAGTGAACCTTGAGTAGTCATCAGTGACCACAAAACAGTACAAGTCGCCTGCAATGCTCCTTGTACTGACTGGACCAAACAGATCCATGTGAAGAAGTTCAAGAGGAAGTTCTATTGAATGAACTTTCTTTTCCTTATGAGACTTCTTTGTCTTGTTTGCCTTTCTTGCAAGCTACACAAAAGTCAGGAAGTTGGAAGTTCTTGACATTTACTCCTCTCACTAAATCCTTCTGAATCAAATGATTCATCTTCCTTTGACTAATGTGTCCCATTCTCCTATGCCAGGAGATTGAATCCTTCTCAGTAGCTTTAGATAGAAAGCACTGAACCTCATGATCCGTTGTAGCAGCTGTTGACAGATCCAAGACATAAAGGTCTTTATATCTTGAAGCAGTCATCAGAACTTGGTCCTCTGGGATCATGTAGTCTTTCTTCAGCACGTAACACTTCTTGTTGTCGAAGATGACTTTAAATCCTTTATCGCAGATTTGGGAAACAGAAAGTAAGTTATTCTGAAGTTGTTGAACGTAGTTCACCTTATCAAACTTAACTTTCTGATTTCCCACTTCTCCCTGAGCTGTGATGTAGCCTCCCTTGTTTCCTGCAAAGGAAACATGCCCTCCTTTTATTTGTTTGACGTTTGATAAAAGGGCTCTATTTCCTGTCATGTGCCTGGATGCTCCGCTGTCTATAATCCACGTGTTAGTCTCAGCACTGTATCGAACACCCTGCACATACAAAGTAAATGAATTAGTTTAGGTTAGGAACCCAAGCTTTTACTGTCTTGGGTTTCCCAGAGGCATCACACATCATAAACTCCACCCATTGACCCTTAGAGGGTGAGGGTAGCTCAGGTTCCTTCTTGTCATCAGTATCAGACACGCAGGATGACTTTCTTTCCATAAGCCAGATTTGTGCAATGCCTGTTTATGATAAACAGTCGTCTGGCTTACAGGTTGGACTTTAGGTTCACTAGATCTTCTAGGTGGAGTCAAAGAACTCCTCTTAGAAGACCTAGGTCTAGAGTCCTGAAGATCAATCTTCTTCCTAGGTGTTTGATAGAAAGGACAATAGGAAGCAATGTGTCCACATTCTCCACAGTTGTAGCATGACCTGCTATCAACTTTATGAGACTTTCTTTGTGGAGAAGTGCGTGACACTCTAGTAACATCAATCACTTTAGGTTTTGACTCTTGTATGTTTGATGTTTTCTCTGGTTTAACAAAATTAACTGTTTTAACCTGTTTAACATGTTCCACTTTTTGGTTAACTGGTTTTTGACTTGAAGCATGTGAAAAATTAACATTTGAAGTCCTTTTAGGTTCTGATTTGACTCTGTTTGACCCTGACTTTAAGTTAACTTTTTCAAATTCATTTTCCAGATTAACACAAGGCAATTTACCCTTTGCCTTTGAAGTGGCCTCCTTTTGTTTCTTTCCAGATTCAGTAGATGAACATGATGTGTCTGGATCAGTAACAAGAGGAGTAGTCACCACATGATCCTTGATGGGGTTATTATTTACTGGTCTAGACTTAGTGTTCATCAAGGTCTCAGGTGGTGGTGGAACCACTTTGTAGCCTAATCCCTCCCCGTTATTCCTTTCTCTCACTAAGTGTTGAACTATGTGTGAAGAACTAGTCCAACTATGCAGTTTCTGTTTTAATGAATTAACTTCTACTTCTAGAACTGCCTTTTGCTTCTTAGTTTCTTCTAGGGAGTTTAGATAGTACCTAATGTCATTTGCTTGGTTAAAGGCAACTACTTCGGTTTCCCTAAGCTGTTTAGTCAATAGGTCTATCTTTTCTTTATAACTATGCTCATTTTGTTTTAGTACTCTATTGGCCTCAGTGCACAGTTGTAAATCTTTTACTAAGTTATCATTGTGATCTAATAACCTAGCAAATTTTTCATCAATGCTATTCCTAAAAGTATCACAATCAGAACAAGCATGATTATTAAACATTTGGTCAGTAGTACTTACCTGAGTTGGTTCAGAAGAGTTAGCCATCAACGCAGCATCAGATGTCTCTGGTTCTGGTGATTCTGACTTTTCTGTCTCTGACGTGGAAGTCTCCTCCTTTGGCTTGTAACTGACCTCTGCTGCAGTTGTTTCTTCACTATGTGACATTGCTATCTCAACTGCTAGATCACCTTCACTCGCAGAATCATCATCAATATCCTCAACACTGGCAATGTTAGATTCTCCTGGTGAGACAAACCTAAAACTCCAATCCTGTCCTTCATCATCATGAGCAGTCAAGGCTTTTGGATCCTTGTTTGATGAAGTAGAACTGGAAGCTTGCTTGTCTTGGCGAGTAAAGGACGAGAACGGGTTCCCATTACCCGTCTTCTTTGGCTTGACACATTCTCTCTTGAAGTGCCCCTTTCTCCACAGTTGAAGCAGGTCACTTTGCTCTTGTCAAAGCCAAATGTGGTATCCTTAGTAGCTACCAGGTTCTGTCCAGTCTTCTTAACAAACTTCTTCGCCCTTCGGACAGCGCTAGCTAAGGCCCACATTATATCCATCCTCTCAAGCTCCATTTCGTCCACCTGCTCGTAGTCCTCATCTGCCAGATGGCAGTTTCCAATCTTCCCGGCAACAAGTCCATCATATGAATGGACCACTGTAGCTAAAAGATCCATATGCTCTCGTGCTACTTCTACAGTCACATTACCTAGGTTCTCGGTCTTCAATTGGTAGCACTTGCTTCTGATCCAATATAGTGGGTACATGATGACCTGACGTGTCTGATCCAGAAGGAGAAGCATGTGAAGGACCTGACGAGCTAGACACAAATGCAGTCTGGAGAGGTGCTCCAGATGTCTTAGCTTGAGGCGTGGCGTTGTATAAAGCTGGATTTTGTGTGTACGAAGACTTCTGAGCTCTATACTTCATCCTTAGTGCTTCTTCTCGCAACTTAAGAATGAAGTCATTAATATCCAGCTTCACAAGCATTCCATTCTGTCTCAGGTTAGACACGAATGAAGCCCACTTATCAGGCAATCCGTCTGCGAAGTTGCTTACTTTCTCTTCCATAGTCGTTTCAACTCCATGTGTATGCAATTCGCTCATCAAGTGGTAGAATCTGTCTATTTCGTCTAAACTCTCGTTACCAATAGATGAGAAGTTATCGAATTCCTTCTTTAACTCCTTTGCCTTGATTGCCTTCAATGACACATTCCCATCATATCTCTTCTCTAGCTCATCCCACAGTTTCTTGGACTGCTTATTCTCTGAATACTGGTGGAATATGTCTTTGGGGATAGACTGAGTGATCAATGCATAAACCCTTTTCTCTGCATTGTACTTTACTTTCTGTGCGTCTGTCATCCCACTTAACGTTAATTTAACTCCATCAGCTCCCACCGGTGTACTATAACCGATCTCAATGGCTTCCCACAGATTAGGATCTACTCCATTAAGGTAGATCTCAAAACGTTGTTTCCAGTGGGGAAACTCATCTAAAGTCAAGAGCTTTGGTGGTTTATTGTGATTACCCACCTCACTCTCAAGCAACAGCAGGTTCTGTATCCTTGAGTCCTTCCCAGCAGTAAAGGCTGACATCTGATCTTCCATGGCTAATAAACTTAGAATCTAATCAAACAAACTTTCACTGATGCGACTGAAGGATGCGAATGGTCTAATCATGCGTATGAACTCTGCGACTGGTTCAATCGTGCGGCTGAACTGGGCGATTGGTTCAGTCGTGCGAATGAAACTGGTGCGTATGAGCTATGCGAACGAACGGTTCAGTCGGCCGAATGAGGGTGCGACTAGGTCCAATCGTGCGTATGAGCAATGCGAATGGAGTCCAGTCGTGCGAATGGGTCACTCGTGCGACTGAAGCTGCTGTTTTGCGAAAATTTCTAGGTTTGACGGGTTTCAGCCGTAAAAATTCGAAATTTCACAAGTCCTAATCGCCTAAGTCCGTAGAAACCAAACTTCGATGAGCAGGGAACGTCCAAGATCACTTTTGATGCCAAAGATTGCGTTTTTAGTGAAAAACACAAACTTTTATGCAATCTTGATTGAATCAACACGTAATCAAGAGCCAAAGCTCTGATACCACTTGTTAGGACCTGGTATTTGAACGAAATACCTAATGATTAGCGTGTTAAACCAACTCAAATAGTGCGGAATCCTATTTGATTGGCGATCCAATCAGTGAGAACACACGAAGAATCAATCAAGAGTTGAATCTAACGTTAGAAGTCGATTAGCAATCGATCTAATGTGCTCTATGAACTTGGAGAACGATTCGGGAGGTCTCTGGACGGCTAGGGTACGTCTGGAATCGTAATGGGATGAATACTTACGTTTTTCCAGGAATTGGGTCTATTTATAGGTTAGTATTGTTCAATCGTGCGACTGGGCCATAAGTATGGTTCAGTCGTGCGATTGAACCATGCGGTTGATTCATCCGCACGACTGAGTGTTCAGTCGTGCGATTGAGTCAATCTTATGTGTCAATCATACGACTGATCCAGTCTCCTGGTTCAGTCGTGCGATTGAGTCAGTCGTATGAAGTTATTCATGCGTGTGGTCCATTCGCATGGGCCATTCGCATGAGAACTTCATTAAGTTAAGTTTGAATGTTTTAATTAATGTAACATAATGTGCAACCATTCAAACAATCATAAACCCAATCAATTCAATCACGACTCATTAATGAAATATTAAACATCACAAGTAACAAACAATTCATATCATTTCATTAATCAATACAATTACATCATAATCAGACAGACAAGATTCATTACATTACAAATCATGATCTAGGGACATACATGCATCAACATTAGGGTCTACCTCAACACCCAGTTGACCAATGAAATTACTTGATTGCCTTTGTCTCCTTCTTAGACTGAACTCTTTAGTAATTTTGTTTTGAATCCTTTGTGCCAGCCTGCCAGCTTGTCTAGATTGACTTGGGTTGACAAGTGGCATGTTGACCAGGTCAAGAACTTCATAGTAGTTCAAGGTCTGAAAGTTGAACACCTCTTGCTACCCTTGAACTCCTTGAAGAATGAGAGCTCTTCTATCAACATCATACCTCCATCCAATAATATAATTTGAAGTTCCTTGGGGTGGGGATGTGTAAGGATTCCTATAAGTCTGATGTAGCCAAAACATCCAAAGTCTCTCTGCAAGCATGCACTGAAGAACTGAAGTAGAAATGCTTCGGAAGTTTTACACCATGCACTAGAAATATTCTAAGTGTAAAATCTTCCGAAGTCAAGACCAATATCTTCTGAAGCCAAAAGTGAAGTCTTCCGAAGCTTCAAAGACAAAGTCTTCTGAAGCCAAAAAGTGAAGACAAATTTCTTCCGAAGACTTTTATAGATATGCCTTTATCTGATGTACTTTACCAAAAAGTTGGACCACCTTTCGCTGCGACTCTGTAAAGTCACCAACTTACATGAGTTGGTGAAAGGTCCATGCTTTTGGTAACTGTACATTGAGGTCTTTAGTCCACGCTTTCTAGTTTATGTACTTTTATCCTTTTTGTAATATATTAGGATTTGAGCTATGGCATGTTATAGTCACTTGTCAAAAGGCAAATCTGCCTTTTGACTCTACAATTGATTTTGTAGTTGTCTAGTCAATTGTATCCAGCTGGCTTTCAAAGTATGGCCGGCTGTAGGATGTAGTATAAGTATTCCATGTTCTTATATCTTTCTTTTATGTTTTGTAACACTTGTAATAGAACTTGAGAAAGCAATATACTGCATCTTTGAAAACCAATCACTTGTGTTCTCTTGTTTTGTCTCTTACTTATTACGTGTGTTCTTAATATCATACTTGTGGTTAATCCAGTTCACTGTTTGATTAAGTTTGGTTAATCTCCTCTTTGCGTTGTTGTGTTGTAAGTGACCACCCTTCACCGGTCCTGCAATTGGTATCAGAGCATTTCAGGCTCTTGATATAAGATCTAACAATCTTAAGATCCCTCACACACACAAATACTAAACTTTTCAAATGGCAGCCATTTCCAAGACTGATATAGAAACTGGAACCATGAACAAGTCCCCACTGATCACTCTTAATGACTTTGATACCTGGTGCATGAGAATGGAAGGTTTCATCAGGTCTCTAGACTCAAGAATGTGGGAGTCTGTTGAAAATGAACCTTTCATACCCAGCACTCCTTCTGCTACTGGTGCTGGTATGATCCCCAAAGATGTGGCTAACTACTCTGATGAAGATAGGAAGAGAGTAGAGATTGACAGAAAAGCCATGACAGCTCTTCAAACTACCCTTCCAAACTCTGTGTACAGAGTTTCAAGAAGTGCAAAATGGCTAAACAGCTGTGGGATGCACTAAAACTGATGTATGAAGGCTCCTCTGAAGCCAAGGAGAACAAGAAGGATCTCCTGAAGCAGCAGTTTGAAAACTTCACCTTCAAAACAGGTGAAACCATGACTTAGCAATACTTCAGGTATGTTGAGATATTGGATACCCTTGTGGATAGAGGAGTTCCTCTTGAGAATAGAGACATTGTAAGGAAGTTCATGTCCTCACTTCCTAGGCAATGGACACACTACTGTGTGGTGATCAAGAGAACTGAAAATCTCAAAACTCTTACTCTGACAGAGTTATATGGGATTCTTAATGGCTACCAGATGGAGATGAACATGCAAGGTTCATCTAGCAACTCCAACAATCAATTGGGTTCAGCCCTGCACGTGGTTGAAAGGGATAGCATAGAACCCCAACATCATCTCATATGCTACCCTGACAACTCACCAAAGGGTCCTTTCGTCACCTTCCCAGAGAAACCCAGGGAGAACTACACTGAAGGAAGCCCATTCCAAGAGACAAGCTCTTCTCAAGCTTTTGTGTCTTTTGATAAAAGCTGTGGCAACTCTCTTTTCACTCTTGAAGACCTAGATTGTATCCATCTAGATGATCTGGAATACATGGAAATAGTCCAGCAGATGGCTCTTCTCACTCACAGAGCCAAGAAGTTCTACAAGAGAACTGGAAGGAAGTTTCCAAGCAATGCAACTAGTGGAAGGTTTGGGCTGGACAAAGGCAAAGTCAAGTGCTACAATTGTAACTTGATGGGCCACTTTGCCAGAGAGTGTAAGGCACCTAGAACAAATGGTGGCCAAGCACAAACCATACCAAACTACACTGAGAAAGCCCCCCAGAATAAGAAGCCAAAGCAGCAAGCTGCAGTTGCTGTTGGAGAAGGAGGTTTTGACTGGAGCTTTCAGGTGGGAGATGCTTCTCCAAACCAAGCACTAATGGCAGATCATGATGAAGCCAAGGTATTGGAACATCTTTGTACTCCTGAATGCATTGCTAAAGTTAATAGATACAGGTCCTATAACTTGGAGATGAGATCTGATCCTGAGTCCTTAAACATTTTAACATCTGATTTTAGAAAGTCTGAAAATGATTATAAATTGAAGATTGAGGACTTAGAGAAAACCATTTCAGTTCTAAAACATGAGCATACAGATTTTAGGACTCAAATCAAAGATCTCATAACCAAGCTGACTGAGTGCCAGGCTGAGCTTGTGATCAGCAAAGCCAGGGCAGAAAAGAATGTTCTTGAAGAAGAGACCTTCAAAAACATGATATCCTCATTCCTGCACAACAAGGTGTGTTATCAAAATAGGCAGGGACTGGGATCCAATAAGATAGCTCCTCCACACACAATCTTGTCTGTAAGATCTCCTAGGTGTGAAACTTGTGAAAATGAGCTTCCTCTCATAAATCCTATGAGTGAATAGGATGAAAAGGAGATAGTAAAAAATTCCTCTGAGAAGAGTGAAGAGGAGGATTCTAAGAAGGGCCACTATCCTCCTGAGGAGAAGAAGATTACTGTGATGACCAAGTCAATGAGAAAGAACTTGATCAGGAAGAGCAAAAGAAAAGCAAGGAAGGCTCAAGAGATCAAGGCTACTTTTGACTCTAAGCAAAAACAAGTTTTTATCTCTGTAGGGTTTGAAGTAGTAAAGACTGAAGACATCAACCAAAACTCTTCAGCTAAGAGTTCTGGTTCTTGTTCAAATCATCTCAGTACCAAGAGAAGACTGATCTGCTGTGTACCACTGCTGCACAGCCTGGACCATCAAACTCCAAGAACAGTTCCCAGCCCAAAAGGACTGTCTCAGCATCTGCAAAGATGAAGGTGGAGAAGGGATGTGACCAAAGACAGTCTTATTCTCATAAGAAGACTCTTGTGAAGAAGAAAATGGTGTGTGTCATGTGTGAAAGTACCTCTCACATTGCTAAGGATTGTCCATACAATCCTAAAAGTATTGTCCATATGACCAAGATAAAAACTTCAAAGAGTTCCAAGAAGATTCAAGCTTCAAAAGGAAAATCTGTTTCCTTCGGAAGCTCCAAATCTAAGAAGAAGGTAAATGGAAAATTACCTTCGGAAGAGAAGTTGGTCTCGGAAGAAAGGAATTCTTCCGAAGCACTGAAGTCTGCTGTAGTGACTGCAGAATCTTCCGAAGGTTAAGTCATCAAAACTTCCGAAGTCCCAAAAGCTTCCGAAGTTTTGAAGGTCAAGTCCAAGACTCCAAAGGTGGTGTGGAAGTCTAAGAAAGACCAAGTGACTGAAAATTCTTCATCAACAACAGCTCAAGATCCTCCTAGCACAACCATAGGATCTATTACTGTTGCATTACCTTCTATTATACTTAGTGAGCCCAAGACTAATAAGGCTTGGGTTTCCAAATGTAACTAATCATTTCCTCTATGCAGGAACAGCTCAAGACAAACAAGAATGTTTGGATCATTGATAGTGGTTGTTCCAAGCACATGACATGCAATCTGCCTTTTGACTCTATAATTGATTTTGTAGTTGTCTAGTCAATTGTATCCTGCTGGCTTTCAAAGTATGGCCGACTGTAGGATGTAGTATAAGTATTCCATGTTCTTATATCTTTCTTTTATGCTTTGTAACACTTGTAATAGAACTTGAGAAAGCAATATACTGCATCCTTGAAAACCAATCACTTGTGTTCTCTTGTTCTGTCTCTTACTTATTACTTGTGTTCTTAGTATCATACTTGTGGTTAATCCAGTTCACTGTTTGATTAAGTTTGGTTAATCTCCTATTTGTGTTGTTGTGTTGTAAGTGACCACCCTTTACCGGTCCTGCAGGATGATATAGCCCTTAGAATGCCTTCCTCAAAGAGACTTTGAATGAAAGAGTCTATAGAGTCTACATCAATGTGAACTTGAGGAAGTTACTGAGTATGTACAATTGCAAGTGAGGATGGTGAGTCCTCAATGTCCATACTCCCTAAAGAACTCCCAGGTTCTATGACTGTAATGAATTTCTCTCCCTTTTTGGTAGCATCACCCTCTTACATAGGTGAGTTAGGAGTTAGCTCAATCACATCCACAGGTTCTTGTGTTCCTAGTTGAGCTCTCCTTAAAGGTCTCCCAGCTAGTTTTTCCCTGAGATAAGATATCTCAAGTTGCTGATCATTGACCCTGTTATACAGGGTAGTCACCTGAGATTCAATGTGACTAACCTTAGAGACTAAATAGGTGCTTGTTTTGATAGTTTTTGCACCTTTAGTCTCAAGTTCCCCTCATCTTCATCAGAAGAATCATTGGGGGATGAGATAATTGGACCAAAGTCCTCTCTCTCACCACTAGCTTTAGGTTCTTGGTTGCTGGATTTTCTCTGCTCATTGACAGCCTCAGTTGAAGTGTCAATAGGCTGAGTTGCCATGGTTGAGGTCTTAATGATGTAATCACTTGCAGAATTGAGAGCCTCTTCCATATGAATCTCCTGAACAGGTTCAAGTTGATCACCTCAGTAATGGGTGAGTGATGTGGGCTAGACATAGGGGACTCAGAAGCACTCATCTCTCTTTGAGTGGGGGAAGAGTAGAGATACTCATTGTACTCACTGAAACCTAAGTCTTCATAAGTATAGAATTCAAGGTTGGGAATGGGTTGATTTAAGTCTAAAGGCTAGGGATGGTAACTGTCCCCTGAAGGTTGTTCACTTGAGTTTTGAGACTCAGATTGAAGGCTAAAGGAAGTTGGGCTTGTGAGATCATCAGTCTAAGCATGAGGAACCTCAGCACTGATTCTTGAAGAGATGGGAGTGGTGTGCTCCTCAAGGGAAGTGGGAGCTATAGTATCCACTTCCTCCTATATGGGTGAGTGTATGGGAGCCTGCACAAGCTCAATAGCTTGAGCCGGGGTTCGTTTGGATTTTCTTTGGTAGGTAAGGGTGATTTGTGATCTTTTTGGTGGTTGAGAGGTAGAAGGTGTAGGTTCAACACTAGCTTGTATTGTTAGGTTGTCACCTTGAGCAATGAGCTCTAACATTTTTAGAACAAGGGCTGTTTCTACCCCTAAGAAGCCTACAGTTGACTTCTTCATGATTTTAAAGATGTCGCGCTTCATCTGTCCCTATTTAAGAATATTACCTGTTTCCCTCAACTGTGAGCCCAGTTCACAGTTGAGAATGTATTGAACATATCTAGGAAACATGTAATACTCTATGGAGTCCAAGTTAGCAAGCAAATTTGTGTAAACAAACTGAGAGTACCTGAACTTGACCCCTTGAACCATTCCATGCACTATGAAGGAGAGATCTTCGGGAATCTGGTCCCACCCTCCATGCTTGTTTGACAAGTTATGGATAACCACATGGAACAGGTATTTCCACTGGGATGAGACCTTTCCTTTCCTCAAGGTCTTTACAGAGAAATCTTCCTCATAGCCTATCTGATTAACAGCTTCCTTTGGGAAGGGCAACTCACCTTCTTCATCATCCAGCTGTAAATGAGTGTTGATGATGGCCGGGGTGATGAAGATTGTCCTCCCCTGCACTGTGGCAGACAATGCCTTCTCCCCATCCATAATGACCTCTTGGCAGGTCTTCCAAAATTCAAGCAGATGATCCTCATAGAGATTAGGATCAATGGTTAGGGAGGTGAAGTAGTTGGATAGAGCGAGAAAACGGCAAACCTCTGAGAAACTATCATCTTTCTCAGAGTTCAACAGAGCAACCAGGTTGTGTTGCCTATGAAGTTGCATGGAGAAATCAGGGTTGTTTCTGCGGTTTAGATTGGCCATTTTGAGAAGCTTAAATGTGAAGGAAGGTGAAGAACAAAGGCGGTTTGGGAGAACTTAGGTTTAAGGAATAGTGTAATTGAAAAAGATAGTGAAAGAGGGGGGAACCGTTAGGTATTTATGTGAAAAAAATCTGAGACAAAGTTAATGAAAGAGGATAAACTTTGAAATCCGGATGTCGGTCCCACCTATGGAAAAGTAGTTTACTTTTGCCCAAAAGTAGTTTCCTTGGAAGTCGAGAAATCTTCCGATGGTTATTTAGCTTCGGAAGTTCTGAAGAAAAAGCTTTCGAACGCAAATTGGCTTCGGAAGATATTTCGAAGGTTTTTGAAAATTTTGCTTCGGAGGAGATTTAATACTCAGAATTTTTTTCTAAAAAGAATGAAAACTTCCAAAGGTAAATTGCTTTCGGAAGAAAATTGTTCTTTTAAAACATAGAAGTACTTAAGTTGATTTTAAGCTTCGGAAGATATTTCAGAGATTTCTTCCAAAGGTAAAATTACTAAAGTAGTTATTTGTTTACTAAGACATAAGTTTCTTCCGAAGGTAATTTTGAATCTTCCGAAAAGTAAGGAGATCAAAATTTTCAAAAATCTAAGGAATGTTTTTTGAAAAGATTTTCTTCCAAAGAGAACAAGGGCTTATGAAGGTGATTAAATAGACAACTTAGGACACACAAGTTTTAAAAATAAATGATTAAGTTTTAAGAAAAGCTATTCAAAGTTAATCATCCCAATAGATGATACAAGATATTTAAATCTTTGTTCATCAAAAGCTTTTGGTGAACATATCACCATATTGTTCATTTCTGTTACCTTTGACTAGTTTGATTAATCCATTTTCAAAGTTATCTCTATTCAAATGATACCTGATATTGATATGCTTTGTCGTTGAGTGCTGCACAGGATTTTATGTGATTGAGATATCACTGTTGTTGTCTATGTGGATGGGAGTCTCCTTGAAGTTGAATCCATAGTCCAACATCTGATTTTGAATCTAAAGCACTTGAGCACAGCAGCTTGCAGCAGCAATGTATTCAGCCTCAACAGTTGATGTAGACACACAGGATTGTTTCTTACATTGCCAAAAGACTATCCCTTCCCCCAAGAAACTAACATCCCCCTGATGTAGACTTTGCAGTCATGTTACAACCACCATAGTCACTATCTGTATAAGCATACAGATTGAAGTCAGAATTCTTTGGATACCAAAGGCCAAATGATGAAGCACCTTTGAGATATCTTAAAATTCTTTTGACAGTGATTAGGTGTGACATCTTAGGGTTGACTTGATATCTTGCACAAATACATGTAGCAAACATGATATCAGGTCTGCTAGCTGTGAGGTACATAAGAGACCCACTCATTGCCTTGTAGAGATGCTCATCAACACACTCCCCCTCAAGATCAGGTTCAAGGGAGTGGTTCCGTGCTATGGGTGTCTTAGCAACCTTACAATTAGTCATGTTAAACCTTTTAAGTATGTCTTGTACTTACTTTGACTGACTTATGAAGATGCCATTGTCAACTTGCTTCACTTGAATTCCTAGAAAGAAATTGAGTTCCCCCATGGCACTCATTTCAAACCTATCCTTCATTAGCTTCTCAAAGTCTTTGCAAGCTTTGGATTAGTTGACCGAAAGATAATGTCATCTACATATACTTGAACTAGCATTATGTCATTTCCTGTTCCTTTGATGAAGAGAGTTTCATCAATAGTACCCTTTTTTGTAGCCATGCTGACAGAGATACTGAGATAGAGTCTCATACCACTTCCTTAGTGCTTGGTGCAGCCCATAAAGAGCTTTATCAAGCCTACAGACATAATCAGGATGATCATGATCTACAAATCCTAGTGGTTGTCTAACATACACCTCTTCATCAATCACCCCATAGAGAAAAGCACACTTGACATCAAGTTGGTAGACCTTGAAGTTCTTGGATGCAGCAAAAGCTAGGAATATCCTGACAGCTTCAAGTCTTGCTACATGAGCAAAAACATCTTTGTAGTCAATTCCTTCTTCTTGAGTATACCCTTGAACAACTAGTCTTGCCTTGTTCTTGTTGACAAGTCCTCTATCATCCTTCTTATTCCTGAACACCTATTTGGTTCCTATGGTAGTCTTCCTTTGAGGAAGAGGACATAGGTTTTAAACCTTTTTCCTTTTGAACTGAAGTAGCTCCTCTTGCAAAGCGTCAACCCAACTTCCATCCTTTAGAGCCTCGTCAATCTTCTTTGGCTCTATTTGGGACAAGCAACAAGAGAGAAGACAAACATTTGCATAATGGTTTTGTCCTTTTGTTGTCACCGATGAATCAACATCTCCAATGATGTTTATGGTAGGATGAGACTTGTGGATCCTTAGCTGAGGGATCACAGCAAATTGCTTCGACAGATCTAA
This sequence comes from Flaveria ramosissima, assembly GCA_025215565.1. NCBI lineage: Eukaryota > Viridiplantae > Streptophyta > Magnoliopsida > Asterales > Asteraceae > Flaveria > Flaveria ramosissima. Next base: position 53,034,658 of record CM046039.1, read on the forward strand.
ATTTGAGAAATTCTAATCTGGCAAGGAGGATTCACCCTCCACATCAGCACACTTATTAAGATTGACTTGATCCATTGAGTGTGTGCCATCATTTATGTTCTCATCAATGGAGTGGTTATCAGCATCAAGAAATTCCTGATCACTTTCACCACCACCATTTTCTCCAACATTTAAAGCTCCTTCATCTGAGTTTTGTGCCTCTAAGCTGGAATTTGAAGGCACCCCAGAAGTATTAGCAGCATTTTTCATTGATGTGCTGGTAGAAACTTCCTTTGCAGGATTAGTTACCACTGCAGATGAAGATGTGTAACTTGAAGGTCTTCTTAGCTCAAATATTGGGTCAGGATCAGCTGTAGGTAGTATATCTATGGACCCTAAAACATGCTCACAAGATTTGTTAAAACAGTTGGTAACTAAATCAAGATCAAACAATCAATCCGGACCAGAACCTTTCACACTGGGAGTGTGCTCATTGAAAGTCACATTGGTTGACTCCTCAACTACTCTAGTTTTGAGATTGTATACTCTATAAGCTTTATCTTGAGAAGAGTATCCAATAAAATGTCCATCGTCTGATTTCTCAACAAACTTGGCAATTTGATCTTTGGTATTCAAGATGGTGCAAGGACACCCAAACGACCTGAGATAACCAATGACAGGTTTTCTCTTGTGCCAAAGTTCATAAGGAGTCTTAACTTTTAAAACTCTGTTTTGCATATAGTAAGCAGTGTTCACTGCGTCTGCCTTGAAGGTGATGGGCAGTTTAGAGTCGGACAACATAGTTCTTGAAGATTCAATTAGTGTCCTGTTTCTCTTCTCAGCAACACCATTTTGCTGAGGAGTCCTGGGAGCATTATATTGTCTTGTAATACCTTTTTCATCACAAAATGTATCAAGGATTTGATTCTTGAATTCAGTTCCTTGATCATATCTTATGGTTTTGACCTTGTGATCACATTGATTCTCAATCTTTAAGATGAAATTCTTTAAAATCTAAGGGGTCTCATCCTTAGTTCTAAGAAAAAAGACCCAAGTGAATCTTGTAAAGTCATCTGTGATCACCAAAAAATAAGAGGTCCTTCCTAGACTCATTACACTGGTGGGGCCAAAGAGATTCATATGTAATAAGTGTAGGGGATTAATGATGGAATTTCTTTCCTTTGGCTTGTGAGATACCTTGTGTTGCTTCCCCTTCAGGCATGCAACACAGTGGTCATCACTTATAAACTCTTTCTTTGGTATTCCAGTAACCAAATCATTCTTAATTAATTTATTCATATTTTTAAAGTTTACATAGCACATTCTTTTATGCCAGAGGAAAGACTCATCACTATTTGCTTTAGATAGAAAGCATGAAACTTCTCTCGAGGAGATGTTTCTTGCAAATCCATCTTGTACATGTTCCTTTTCCCGGGGACTCTGATTAGGATGTGCTCATGAGGAATGACCACCCTGGGCCTGAGAACAATGCACTCATGCTAAAAAAAGAACATGTTATGACTCTGATCACAATATTGGGATACACTTAGAAGATTGTACCCAAGCTCCTTGACGAAGTTTACCTTCTCAATAGTGAGCTTACCATTTGTGACCTTGCCCCTTCCTGTAATATAACATCCTGCATCTCCTCCAAAAGCATCTGGTCCTCCATCAATTCTTTCAAACTTTTGGAGTAGTGACCTATTGCCTGTCATGTGCTGGAATAGCCAATGACAATGATCCATACATTTTTGTTTGTCTTGAGTTGTCCCTACACAAAAGAGATGGTTAGTTACAATTGGAAACCCAAGCCTCATTGGTGTAACACCCCAGAAATTTAGCCCAATAAGAAATCTTAAAGTACTATAGGGCCCAATAAAGGCCCGAATTGATTTGGGCTTATCAAAGAAAACTTAGATAAGAACTAATATTTTTGGCCCATTTAAGGCCCAATACCTATTTACCATCTAAATAAATAAGTGATCATAAATAATGAATTGATTTGTGATTCGAAGCAACTATGATAAGAATCCAAACTAAAAACAGATTCAAATCCCATACCGGGTAAAGTTCGATAATCTAACACGTGCTAACGTTTAAGTTACATCGGAATTTCCTTATAATGGCTTGATATCCAACTAAATAAATTTAATCATGATTCGTATTGTAAATGATGTTTGCTAAAAGATTCTAAATCAAACGTGCATAATTGATGGTCTGCGGATAGTATATATATTTGACAAAGATTTATTGCACAGATTCAGTTTTAATTGGTTGTTACTAATACTAAACCACACACACAAAAGGCAGTGTACCTGTCGTGTTGTAATATAGTGTTGGTAAGAACCGAGTATCAATCCGTGGACACACCTAGCCTACTCAACAAACTTGATGTTTGACTATCATATTTGGTTTTTGTTAAAGAAAGTGATATTTTGTATTGGAAAGATTTTTAGGGTTTAAAAGTAAACAGTAATAAAAAGAAAGTAAAATAAGAATTGAAGCGTTTGGATTTAAAATCAGGGAATAAAAGTTATCATCCTAATTAGAATTCACTTATGTAATTCTGATGAATTGGTGATGTGATGTGATTATATTAATGTTTATAAAGATGAGCCGGCGCGATTTCTCGACTATCCTGCTGCCGTGGTGACTTGATCCTGTCAGGCTGATTTTACTACTCAGATCAAAGCCCTAGTAATGTAGGTGAATCTTTTGTGTCCTATTTGACATACGATTTCTGAAAACATAATTTAATGTTAAAAAGAGAGTTGATCAGGTTCCTTCCTAACATACCATTAATTCTAGAAAACCGTAACAATTACTGAAGTTTCCGAACTAATAAAAGGGAACCCGCAAATGATCAGAAAGTTAAAGTGATTTGATTTCTAATAACCGTTTCTAGTTCATTAGCCATGGATTTATTATGAAGACCGGTTTCGCGAATGAAAGTTAATCATACGGTTTTCAACCTTGTATGACAATTACAATCACAAACCATAATGTTATAACTTCCCGTTCAAATGTAGATGCTACCCATCAATAGTTTTCCCAAGACCACCATAACATTAACATAATACTTATCACACCATTAGTTCATCACAAATTACATAAGTTTCATTCTTTTAGGATGATAAATATAGTTTAGCTCATGATGAGCTTTAACATAACAACGGATAACAAAGAAGATAGATAAGTGATCATCGGTGAAATGGAACAATCAAACCGATAATCCACAATGGATGACGTTTAGGTGATCCAAAGTTTCTTCCAAGTGTTCTATGCACCTCCCGAGCCTCCGAATGATCTTGAAGTCTTGATTCCCGAGAGAATTCAGCAGAGTAACTCTTCCACCAAAGCTTGCCAAAAATGGTGAGCTTAAGCTTCTATTTATAGGCTTTCCGGAGTGTTTAAGCACGGCCCCATGCCTAAAAGGCACGGCCTCGTGCTAGTACAATGCTTACGAAAGTTGGTCGGCTCGTACGTGCAGGTTTTGTCAGGCACAGCCCCGTGCTAAATGGGGCACGGCCCCGTGTTGGTGGTAAGGCACGGCCCCGTGCCTTATGGGGCACGGCCCCGTGTCTAGTTTTAGGGGACAGTACTTTTTGTCCTGTCAGATGTCCAAGCACGAGGGTGTGTTAATTTAGCACAAGGGTGTGTTTCTGGCAAGGCATGGGGGCGTGCTTAATGAGGCACGACCCCATGCTTGGAGTCCAAAGCTCGGATTGCTTCAATTTCTTGTTAAATATGCTCCTTTTGTCCATCTTGCCCTTATAAACACCTGAAAACACAATTTAACACTTTTAAGTACATTTTTATCATTGATGTGCTTTTGATAGGATTTTTATGTATAATTTGGAGCACATCAAAGATCCCCACACTTGAACTTTGCTTGTCCTCAAGCAAAAATCACTTAAAATGACAATTCCACCAAAAACCAAATAAATCAAATTATAAACATGTCTTTCGAGAAGTATGCAAGTAAATACTATTTTCATCCAAATATAAATATTCTAAGCACATGTAAAATGATATCCTAGCAAGCAATAGGTTGGTTAGTAAAGATTATTATCATGTAAAAATCCACACTTCTCACAAGATGCACTCACACTCGGCTAAATATATGGAGTCATAATCAAGATTAAGTATGACTAATACACTCAATTGCCTAGTATGAATACGTGTGAAATCATATGCTTGTTAAGGGATAAAATCTCCACCTACTTAGATATGTATTTGCATAAATCATTAGGTCTTTGATGGGTTGTAACTTGGCTCGGGCTCGGGTATGGAATATTTGGAGAGAGTGGCTAATTGCTAAAGACGACGGTCTTGGCTTATTTTTCTAACATAAACTACAAGGAAAGCAATAAAGGTTCCCTATACAATACTTCAAACTAGAAGGGATATGCTAGCTTGAGGACTCGTTTAAGGTCAGATTGTCAAGACCGTATTTTGTTTTCAAGAATCGCACTTCATCTTTTACCCGAAGATACACAAAACTTTCCTTTGTCAAGGATCGTTCGGCTTGAAGCCTAATAACACCCAATCGGATTTCTATGTACTCGTATTGAGATTCAGTTTTATTCTTTTTGCATTTTCCATTATGGGACCAATTTCCACAATTCGGGCATCTTTCATATCTTTTTGCCCGTCTTTTTATAGCACTTTTTGAAATCCCACAAAATGGCGGAACTTGTTCCTTTTTTCGCCATTTCTTTCTTGCGTCAAACGTGAGATTGAAAATTTGTTTGCGGATTTCCGGGGGAAGTCCCGGTTTTGCGTGATGAAGGCAACAAAGCAAATTGAAATCAAAAGAATGCATTCCAGTTCTTTAAGGTCTGCCGGTAAAAGACCAAATACATATATATTTTTTTCTTTTTTATTTTTTTATTTTATTTTATTTTATTTTTTTTATACGCCAAAAACGTGTCTTTAACGGAAACGGGTATTGTTGAAGGCTTTTTGGTTAAGTGACTTGGTGAATCGGGTGATTGAAAGATAAAAAACGTTAAAGCTCAACGGGGCTAACTAGGGTTGACGTTTGGGTAAGGAAAATTAAAGACAATGATTGGGGCTTGAATGGTTAAGGTTTCCTAGTGCCTAACTCATTTTTTATGCAACAAATACTAATTAAGGTCTTGAAATGTATACCCAAAACAAGTTCTAATCACACGTATCATATGGCACCCTCAATTAAATCTAGAATGAAAGTAGAATTGCAACTTGCAAAAGCTTGTTTAAGGCTCAAAAATAAACTCACATACGGATGGAATTGGGTAAAAGTGTTTCATTTTACATGATTAAATATTTTACTAGATTATTGCTTTTAAGGATATCACAAAAAACATTTTCAATTTTTATTTGGACGTCATGGATTTACTTCTCTATTTCCCGAAAACGTATATTTATAATTTGGTTTATCAAAAGTTATATTAAATTTTTGGTTTTTTGTCACAAAAATTACTTGGTAAGTGATCTTTTCTTAAAAATTTTAATTTGGACTTTTTTAGCAGAGTCAAATGCATTACTCCCATCCCCACACTTAAAATTCACATTGTCCTCAATGTGATTAAAATATTCATGATCGAGAAAGGGTAACGAAATAACTCCCCTAATGATAAATTTTTCACTTGTGTTTGGTTGCCCTCGCGTTGTTAGAATTCTCGGTATCACCTGAAATGTCACCAATTTATTGAAAGCATTAAAATCCTAAATACACAAAAAAAAACAAAACGACATAAATTAAAAGATAGATTGGCACAAAACAACTGTGCCAGGGCCCCTAAAATGATACGGTTTTCAAGGGCTCTGTGGTGGGATATCCCCCCACTCGTGGTACATTCGGTTTCTGATGTACGTGACATCTCTGCTCAAGTCATCGACTCGGGAATTCAGATTTTCGACTCGGTTGAAGGCTCGTTGGGCATATTCAAATGATCGCCTTGCATGAGTTTCGGTGGTTACTCATAAAGGTCTAGCATGGTTGGAAATTCCCTTGTTCGTGAACTTGAAGATCCAGCTCCGGCTCCTTCCGGCTGTATCGGCATGTCGAGATCCATGATAGTTTCTTCGGGATCCGCCGGATCCCAGATTTGTCCCTTCTTATCCATGAATCTCGGCTGCCCATTTGGTAAGCTTGTCACCATGTACATACTTGTACAAATGCTCAAGTCAAACAGTCCGGGCATCACTCCTTCGGTTCCTTCAGTGTTATAACCATAGCTTTCATACAAGTTCAAAATCCAGCTTCCTCCAAACATGGGTGTTGGAGCACCTGCAATCGCGTTCCTGGCAAAAAGATTACAAAACAAATACCCAATATTACATGGCAACTGATTAACCATACAATATAAAATAAACAAGTCCCTCAAATTAACAACTCCCACGCTTTGACCACGAGCTGTTATGGAATGGCTGAGTAACCGATGAATGTATCGCAGCAGCGGGTCTCGTATCTGACTGCTTTTTGTTTTGCTCGAGTTGAACCCTCCGGTTCCAATCCGCTCCCAAAATGCTTTCCTCATTGCACCACTTTCCGCGTCTCTACTTTCCTCGTCCGGGAAGGTATGATACGCCGGCATTCCATATATAGCCTCCTCCTCCATTTCTTGTTCCGTGTATATTCCAAGATAGACACCGAACAAGGCAATGGATGTTTTATGCCAATTCCCAGCTAGTCTGAATGAAACTGCATTTTCATCCCAAAGATCAGAGTCTTTCATGCTAAATTTAAAAGATGCTAAAAATTCAAGAGTCAGTTCATAAACGGAAGGTCTATTTTGTGAAAATAAACGTTTCCACTGGACACTTAATAAATTATTATATCTTTCTAGCTGTTCGACTACCGTTATTGTTTCTTCATCTGCTTGTAAGTGGGATCTTTCGACCCTTTGTAGCAATCTTTGAAGTCTATCATGACACCATCTCTCGCGGCTCCCTCCAAAATGTAAGTAGGGATGCTCCATGATCCTGAAATTTAAAAATAAATTAATCTATACAAAACAAATTTCTTAAGCAGTCTCATGATGTTAGTGAAAATCATATGTTTTTCAAGACATAACATCATAATGCTTCAATTCATGTTCAAAAATAGTTAGTAGGGATTCAATTCAATTCATGGGGGTGCGCTTTATACAACGTGGGGGTGCGGTTAACATGTTTGGGCATGAAATCTTGACTCGAGCAATCGTGGTTTTGTTTGTAAATCGTTGATTAAGCGGGTTTAACATTTTCTTGCTTCAAAAATCAAAGATTATACGTTGAACATTTTAATCATTTGTTAATAATTCAAGATACTAAAAATATATATTGTTTTACATCACTTGAGAATTCTTGTAACTTGAACATAATAACAAAGGTTTCACCACGAGTTATGAAGATAGTCTTGTTAACAATAAAAGAAAACAACTAACTAACCAACTAAACATACTAATATTGATAGGATCGGATCAATTAGGTTAGAATTATGCAGCGGAATATCATCAATTGAGATGGAATTCAAGCAAAAAATGTAATGAATATGCAAGACAATCAATCACAATTATAGAGAGAATATTTTTGTTAAGGGAAAGATTTCATTCACGCGTAATGCTTGGGTTAGAAATACAGCTAGGTCAACATCCCTTATATAGAGGAATGTGACGTCTGCTGATGTCACTTGACAGTGACATCTAACAGAATTACAAAAAACAACTGAAATAAGCAAACTACTGAGATGTTCTCAACAACTGATTGCATCTCAGTACATGCTAAGTACAAATACGTAAACTACTGACTAGTAACTACTGAAACAATAAACTACTGAAATATAAAATTACAAGTACTGAAAAGTAAAACCATCACAACTACTGAAGTTAACAACTTCAGCTGTTGTGACAACTGCTGATCACTCTGGTCTTCAGTCTTTGTCTTCAGCACTTCATCTTCAGACTTTGTCTTCAGTTCTTTGCTTTCAGACTTTGTCTTCAGTTCTTTGCTTTCAGACTTTGTCTTCAGACCTTTGTAATCAGCTGATGTCTTCAGCTGATGTAACTATCTTCAGCAGTTGTAATGTCTGTGGGACTTAGAGGTTTTTCTGATCAGGCTCATTGGTTCTTTTGGTCCAACACACTCCCCCTGAACCAATGCAGCCAAAACCTCTAACTTATTGAAAATCCCACTTATTCTTTGGCAAAAGTACTCTCTTGATCAGCTTCAGAGGTAAACAAATAAGCATAGGCCAGGAAAAGGTTTCTAATCATTTGATTGGCTAAGTATGGAAGGGAACTCTGTCTTGGGGAAATTGGACACAGAGTCTTGTCCCAACCATGAAACCTATTTCCCATTTATGAGTCTGAAAGACTCCCTTGCATAGGCCTCAAGGAGAACAACTTGTTCCTCCTTAGTGAGTTCTTCTGCTTCTCCCTCAAAGAAGAACTCAGGCCCATAATACTTAGACAAGTACCTTACTGTCTTCCCATTCTTCAGCTCAACAGTTGTTATCTCTCTATATGTGAATTCATCTGGATGAGAGCCTTCAAGTAACAACTGGAGTTCACTCTTCTGAAGATCTTCAAGTCTTTTGTACAGCAACCCCTTCTTGATCATTTTGTTCTCAAGAATAGACATAGGGGTTGATTTGGATGTGTGAGCTCTCTTGAATTCTTCAATGATTTCCCAGGGTGAGACTACCATGGCCAGCATGATTGCAACATTCAAAGTCTTTCTTACTTGGCCATGATATCTACTTGGTAAATTTTTCTTATGAATTCTAGAACTTACCCTGGGATCTGGCCAAATCCGCACTCTCTCCTTTTGATGTTGAAAAGTATGCCTGAGAGTGTACAGCCTTTGAGCTTGAATCTTCATGGCTTGAATAGATGAGGACTGAGGGAAGTCCTTGTCAACCATCTTGAGAAACTGCTCATCATGCTGCTTTTGCTGTTCTTCTTCTTCAATTTTGACTTTAACTGTCAGCCTTTGAGTTTCAGGAGTTATTGGTTGTGATTGACTCCTAGGCTTCAGTTTCTTCTTCTCAAGAACAGCAGATATTGGCATATTGTCTTCTTCATCATCCTCTTCTTCTTCTTCCATCCTCAGCAACCTTCTTTTTCTTTTTGGTGCTTCACTGGTGGACTCTTGGATAGGTTTGGGTGAAGAAATTGGTTTAGATGGTTGTGAGGTTGTTTGTTTTGGAGGTTGAGAGGTTGGTTGTTTGGAAGGTTTATATGTAGGCAGTTTTGATTGTGAGGTTGGCTTGGAGGATTGTTTAGGTAAGGGGGATTTGAAGGGCTGCTCTATCATTTTGTTGGTGAGGGTGGCTTTTGACAACTTGGCCATATCATTTCTCTTCCCAGCACCAGCTTCATCCAGAGCTTCAATGATTAGGCCTTTGTTGAAGCTTTCAGATGAGCATATCTTGGTAGTGATCTCCAAGATGCTATCTCTGGACCATGATTTAATCTCTATGATAGGTCTTCCCAGATGTTTAGACAGAATTCTAATCATGGCCTCTAGTCTCTCCCTTTCTTCTTCATTACAACTTGCCCATCGATCTTCAATTTCTTGAATCTCAAGTCTCCTGATCTCTGAGTCAAGTGTAGCAGTGTCAAATCCTTGCCTAAAGAGCTGATCAATGATCCTGTCCATGGATCTGCTGTGTTGGTCATTAGCTTCTTTGATCATCTCATCTAGCCTCTTCTCATCTTCAGTTTTATCACCAATAATTTTCTTTCTTTTGTAGGTGATGATCTCTTTACCTTTGTTCTCTTCCTCTTCAGCTCTTTTTCTTTTATCATCCTTTGCTGACTTAAACTCCCCCTTTTTGGTTGCATTGGGTTCAGGGGTTTGAATGTCAGAAAGGTGCTTGGACACAGCAGCAGTCACAAGTGAGGTAATATCTGAGGAGAGCCTCTCATCAATGGTTTTATGAACAATGGTTGTGATGATGGGTGTGATGAGAGGTAAGGAAGATTTGAATGCAGCAACCATTTGCTCAGAGGGGTTCTCTCCCTGAGAAATGGTGCCTGAACCTGAGGCTGGTGGTTTGGTTGATTTGAGTGGCTCAGTGTTTAGGGAAGCTTCAACAGAAGCTGCCATCTGTGGGTTTATTGGAGCAGATGGTCTTGATTCCTGAGGCAGGATGGGAAGCAGATCTTTCAATCTACAAACCTCAGCCTCAAGAATGGTGTTTTGAGCTAAGACTTCAAAGAAAAAGCCCAGGTCATCATCAGTATAAACTGAATCACCTGACCTCCTGAGTGAATCAGGATGAACATGTGCTGAGTGTAAATCAATAATCACATGTGCCCCTTTGTCTTGGAACTGGGGACTTCCTGTCTCAGGAGCAAGTCCTTCATTGACAGTTGCCTCTGGTGAGGTCTTAGATATGATACCAGCTTCATCCTGTTCATGTGCTGAAGCAGGGGAAGAGGTAGCCTCACCAGATGTTCTAGTCTCCACATTTACACTGGGAGACTGAACTTGATAATCCCTATGTTGTTGGATATCAACCACATTTTGATCCTCTCCTTCAGTTGTTGGGGTTTTCCCAGTAGTAACAGGTATCTGGGGAGGGGTAGACGAATGTAGCTGAGTCAGCACTTGTGCAATGACTGCAGTTGGGCTTGTAGGAGCAGTATCAGTGGGAGATGGTGGTGAAAAAGTTTGCACCTGGGGAGATTGGTGCTCTTCAATGGTAATCTTCTCAAGTGAGATAGATTCCAGCAATGTGGTTTCCCCTATATTGGTTGCATCAGGACCCTGTTGAGAGGATACCTGAGCGGTTTCAGCTGGTGGAGTCATTGAGACTACAAGGGGATTAAGACTTGTAGTCTCATCCTGCGTTTGTGCTGCAGGGGCATCATCAGGGGACTTTAGATTTGTAGTCTCAACTCCTTGAGTAGCCTTTTTGGTTTTCTTTGGTTTGGGTTTGGAGGGGACTTTAGATTTGGAGGTGGAGGCTGTGGGTTCCTTCTGCTTGGGTTTGAGCAGTTTGGCAGCCTGTTTGAGTTGTGGGTTTGAGTTGTGCCTGGAGTATACCTCTGGTAGAACCAACAGAGCAGGGACTCCAAGGCCAACAAGGCCATCAGATTTTAATTGGTTTAAAATGATTGCCATAAGAAACCTTGGATATAATATCCATCGATTTGCCACAGGTTTCAATGCCAAATCTTTTAGTTCCAAAAAGAGAATATCAGAAAAATTTAGATTTTGATGCTCAAGGATAAAGTATAGTACCTGTTGCCATCTGGAAGACATTTGATCCAAAGAAGATGTTTTAGGAGCCAGGCAGACATTGATCATGTGAAAGATGAGTCGCTCAGCATCATGGAAGTGCTTCTTCAGTATGGTAGTAGCACTTAGGTCACCTTCATAACCATGATTGGCAAAAGAAAGATCAATGGTGCCTTTTGGGTACTTGGTGGGATAAGTGGCATCATTTAGGTCTAGGGTTTGACGAATGATCTCATGAGTGATGATCACCCGTTTCTGGTTAACAAAAGACTGGAGAGTGATGGTTGCATCATTCTCATCAGTATGAACGGTAACGTTCGTCCAGAACTGGCACAGGGTATCAGGGTAAATGGTGGGATTGAGAAGAAAGGCTGTGCGGTATTGGGAATCGTTCATCAAGTCGACAGCAGCATCGAACTTGTTCTAGAATGGTGATTTGGTAAGATGAGCAACACAGTTGTGTCGAGGTTTGATTTGCATGGTCGCCATTAATGGAAGATGAACGTTTGGAAGTGGATTATGAAAAGGTTGAAGTTAGGGTTAGGTATATATAGGTTATGAAACGGCTGAGGTGAAACAACTGAAAGTGTTGGTGTTAGTTATCAGATGTTAGAAAACAACTGAAGACATGGTTATAACTTTCAGATGTTGTAAACAACTGAAGACTTGGTGTTGGTCATCAGTAGTTGAAAAACTACTGAAGACTTGGTTTTGGCTTCAGTTGTTTGAAAATGAAACAGTAGTTGTCGTCAATTCACAAAGTTCAGCTGTTTCAATGACCTTGACACTTACTCATCAGATCATCTGATTTTCAGATGTTTCATTGGTCATCAGTACTTATTTATTACAAAAGACATCAGTAGTTTGAACTACATCAGTATTTTTAAACTAATAAGATACTTCAGTACTTTTTAAGTAGTTAAGTCTTTAGTAGTTGTAAAACTACTGAAGATAAAATGACTTATCAGCACTTATTTTTGACAAAAGAGTACTAATGCTCATCAGTATTTATGAACTAAGAGCATCAGTAGTTGTCAAATTATTCTAGTTGCAGCATACCAAGCCTGAGTACAAGATTATGAAATGTTGCACTATCCAAAGGCTTAGTAAATATATCTGCAAGCTCATCAGCACTAGGCACAAACTTTGGATCAATCAGACCTTTTTCATAGCAATCCCTAATGAAATGATGTCTGATCTAAATATGTTTGGTCCTAGAATGCTGGACAGGATTCTTAACAATACAAAGAGCTGAAGAACTATCCATTAATAATGGAGTCTTAGTCTCAGTAATGTCATAATCCAATAACTGATTTTGAAGCCAAAGTACCTGAGATGTACAGCTTGCAGCTGCAATGTACTCTGCTTCAGCTGTTGATGTAGCAACTGATGTTTGTTTCTTACTCTGCCAAGAAACCAAACAGTTGGCTAAAATTGGCATCCACCAGAAGTTGATTTTCTGGTTAACTTACACCCTGCATAGTCACTATCAGAAAAAGCAACCAATTTACAAGAGTGCCCAGTGGAATACCATAGTCCTAGTGATTTAGTTCCCTGCAAATATCTAAAGATCCTCTTGACTGCAATCATATGGGAATCCTTAGGAGTTGCCTGAAATCTAGCACAGACACAAGTTGCAAACATAATATTGGTCTAGAAGCTGTTAGGTACATCAAGGAACCAATCATACATCTGTAAAGAGTTTCATCAACTGCTTTACCTTTTTGATCAGCATCCAGTTGTGTGTTGCTGCACATGGGAGTAGAACAGGATTTACAGTTTTGTAAATCAAACTTGGTTAACAAATCTTTTGTGTATTTTGACTGATGAATGAAAGTTCCTTCAGTCAGTTGTTTGATTTGTAAACCCAGAAAGAACTGTAATTCTCCCATAGCACTCATTTCAAACTTTTGTTGCATCAATTTTGTGAATGCATCACACAACTGGGGATCAGATGATGCAAAAATAATATCATCAACATAAATTTGAACAAGGAGCTTATGCATGCCAGATTTCTTTATAAACAAAGTTTTATCTACGGAGCCTCTAGTAAAATTATTTTGAAAAGAAAATTAGATAATGTTTCATACCAGGCTCTGGGAGCTTGTTTCAACCCATAAAGAGCCTTATCAAGCTTATACACCCAATCAGGGTGTTTATGATCTTCAAAACCTGGTGGTTGACATACATAAACTTCTTCTTTTATTTTACCATACAAAAATGCACTTTTGACATCCATTTGAAAAACTTTAAGGTTATGAAAAGCAGCATAAGCTAAAAACAAACGAATTGCCTCCAGTCTGGCCACAGGGGCAAAGGTTTCATCATAATCAATACCTTCTTCTTGTGAGAACCCCTGTACAACCAGTCTGGCCTTGTTTTTGACAATTTGACCCTTTTCATCAGTTTTATTCCTAACACCCATTTAGTGCCTATTGCACACTTACCTGGGGGTAGAGGAACCAGTTCCCACACTTGCTGTTTTTGAAATTGAAGAAGCTCAAGCTGCATGGCTTCAACCCATCCATTGTCCCTTAAAGCAACATGATAATTCTTTGGCTCTTGCTGACTGATGAAGAGAGCATAGAGACAAAAATTTGACAATTGACTTCTTGTTGAAACACCAGCAGTTATGTCACCAATGATCTGGGACACAGGGTGATTCTTCAATTCTTGATAAGCAATGATATCTAAGCAAGTGTTTGTAGAAGATTCAGCAGCAGCAGATGTTGATGTAGACTATTGAAACCTAGACTGAGATGGCAGTTCAAATGAAGTAGAGGTTTCAGAGATTTAATCAGCATTTGTTGTGGATGGAGCTGCTGAGGCTACAGGAACCTCAAGTGTAGTAGGACCAGGCAGATGATCACTACAACTTGCATTTGTATCTTCAGTTGGAGATGATGGATCTTCAGAGACCATAACAGGTGGAGGCTGATATGGAACATATTGCAGTATGTCCAAGTCAAACATCTCAACAGGGTTTTGAGGAATCTTGTCTTTTGGTGATTCATTGAACTTGACATGCAAGGTCTCTTCAACAATCTTTGTTCTGCAGTTGAACACTCTGTATGCTTTGCAAGTAGATGAATACCCAACAAAATACCCTGCATCCACCTTGGAATCAAACTTCTGAAGGATACTTTTTGTGTTAAGAATATAACAGGGACACCCAAAAGCTCTAAAGAATGAAATCAAAGGAGCCAAATGATGTAAGAGCTCATAAGGAGTCTTCATCAACCTCTGATTCACTAATACTCTATTCTGAACATAGCAAGCTGTATTGACAGCTTCAGAGCAAAAGGTTAGTGGCAACCCAGAGTCAGCCAACATTGTCCTTGCAGCTTCAATCAGGGTCCTGTTCTTTCTTTCCACCACTCCATTTTGCTCTGGAGTTCTTTGAATACTAAATTGTCTTTTGATTCCCTTAGACAAATAGAATTCATCAAGAGTGTGATTTCTAAACTCTGTTCCATTATCACTTCTCACACACTTAAAAGGAAGTGAATGCTGCTTCTCCACATGTAACACAAAATAGATAATACTTTGAGCTGCTTCATCCTTGGAGTGCAAGAAGAAAGTCCATACATATCTAGAGTAATCATCCACAATTACCAGACAGTATGTTTTCTTTGCCATGCTCATTACTCTCACAGGACCAAATAGATCCATGTGCAGTAATTGCAAGCATGCTGTGGACTTAGGTTCTTCTATAGAAGGGAATGAAGCTTTGTGTTGTTTTCCTTTCAAGCAAGCTGGGCAGGTATCATCACACTTGAACTCTTTCAATGGTAAGCCTCTCACTAATCCATGATGAATGAGCTGATTCATGTTTTTGAAATTCACATGACCCAGCCTTCTATGCCATAGTTCAGATTCTTGAGGAGAGGCTTTGGAGAACAAACATGGATGGCCTTTTAGATCTATTTTCTTTGATAGATCTAAAGCATATACTTTACCAATCCTGTTGGCCTTCAGGAGAGTATACTCATCCAATATTTTGTCAATCTTATGCAAAACTGTGGAAGATAGAATCCGACAGTTTTGACTTGTGAAAAGTGCAACATGCCCTTTATCACACATTTGACTGACACTCAAAAGGTTGTATTTGAGGTTCTCCACATGGTTGACATCATCAAATCTTATCTCCCCATTTGAGACAAAACCCTTCCCAATGATGTAACCTTTTGCATAATGAAACAAATCCCTTCTTCCTTTGGGAATAGTCATGAAGAAGAGAGCTGCTCCCTGTCATATGCATGGATCCTCCACTGTCCACATACCAGATGCTTCTTTGGCATGATGAAGAACCCTGCATTTAACACAAACATTAGTTAGCTTTGGAGACCCAAACCTTTTTGGTTTTGGGTCTGTTTTCATCAACAGATGTTAAACTAACAGGTTGTGCATGATCAACAGCTTTTGAAGATGTAGAAGATGCTGAAAAGGATTCCTTGGATTTTTGCTGGGATATCCTTTTCAGTGGTTTAGACACAGAAACATCCAATTGGTTAACTCTCCCCAATAGATGTTGAATCATCATCACAAGTTGTGTTTGATTTGTTGATAGAGTTTTCAACTCAGTTGACACATCAGTACTTGTGGATGATTTGTTTTTGTTATTCTCTACACCCTTCTTTTGAAAAGACACAGACTTAGTCTGAGTTTTCAATATTCCCTGAGGAATATTTCCAGCTGTTGTTTGAAAAACCCCTTCTTTCTTAGTGGCATTTTGAGAAAGCTTAGGTTTATCAGAATGGGATGATTGAGGTACAAACTTGGTTTGAAATTCGTTTTTCATTTTCTGCATTTCCTGCTTAATGATTTTCTTTTTATTGAATTTTAAACCCTTGCTATACCAGCACTCATCAGTCAGATGATTGATCAAACCACATATTTCACATGGTTTAGCTTTCATCTTTTCTTGATCAACTGCTGAAGTTGAGGAAACTACTGAAGATTTGTTCTTCAATACTTTCTTCCTTTCAGTACTTTTGGGAAGTACTGTAGGATTTTCAACAACTGAAGATTTCTTCTTCAGTGGTTTGCTATCAGTACTTTTTGAAATCCTGATAGATTCTTCAGCAGTTGTCAAAGATTGCTCATTTTCTTCTGATTTGAAATGCTTTTCAGGTGTTGTGTTTTGCCCTTCAGTACTTTGAGTACCTTGTGGAACAACACCTGAGATTCTCAGCTTCTTCTTGATCAGGTGTTTCGAAGTAGTAGGATCATCATTTATTTGATTAACTGAGATACACACACTATCTTCATCCTCAGATTTTAAATTTTTAATAGAGGATGAAACACCTGATGATGTGGTTTGGGAATGACTCTCAACCTCAGATTGTACTTCTGACTTAGGAGTAAAATCTGTTGGAGGTATGGTATGATTATACCCAATCCCAAACTTCACATTTGAAGCATTTTGCTTACTGAGAAGCATTTCAAATCCCTTGCAGGATGTTACCCATCGTTCACAATCAACTTGGGTAGCTGCAAGTGTATCCTTGAGATTCTTGTGATTTTCTAGAATGACCTCTACCTTAGCCTTTTCATCAGTAATTTGACATTTAAGTTTATAAATCTCATCATCCTTCTCTTTTAACACAGACTCAAACTCAGATTTCCTTTTAGACATTGCCTTTTCTAGGTCAAGATTTTGATTAATTAAAGCTACATTTGCTTCTCTAATAGAAACAAAAGCAGCTATGCATGATTCAGAACAAATCTTGGCCTTAGCCTCAGAAGATACCTGTGGTACCTGTGATGAAGAACCTTGTGATGATGAAGGATTGTCATCAGTAGATTCCAGGGCCATTAAAGCAAGGTTTCCAAAAGGATTGTCACCACAATGTTGACCAGCACCAGCAAATTGCTCAGAATAACCAGAGACATCATCTGGTAGGCTGCTCCAGTCAACAACCTCTGGGGTGAAAAAGCTCTGATGAGATTGAGGTTGAGATTGCTGATTTGATTGAGAAGGCTGAGAATCAGGTAGAGCATGTGGTTGTTGAGCCATTGGTACTGAAACTTGACCAGACTGAGGCATGTAAAAGCATGGATAAGGATATGGCATGGGGCTTTGAGGGACAAAGTATGCAGGAGATGATTGATACTGAGAATGATGATCAGAACTGGTAGGATGTTGCCCTTTGGATTGTGAATTATTACTTGGGAAAGTCACAAAGGGTGCAGATGAGTTAGATCCAGATGATCTACACTCTCTAGCAAAATGTCCAAGTCTGTGACACTTGTGACATCTCAACTTACTCTTGTCAAAACCAACCTTGGTTTTGCCAGAGAGTCCAGGAAATTTCCTACCTGTTCTCTTATAAAATTTTTGAGATCTGATATTAATCAGTGCCATTTGGCTCAAAATATCCATCTCTTCAAGATCATCATCAGCTATTCCCTTTAAATCATCCATCACAAAACACAAATTATTAGCATTAAAACATGAGTTTCCCTCAACTCCAACAAAAGCATGATTTCCACTGGTTGAAGAGAAATCAATATGCTCATCATATGAACTTTCAGATGAAGCATATTCAAACTCATGACCAACCAGAGCAGTATTACCTGGTACAAAGTCATCAGTGATCTTTCCAGATGAAGAAAGTTTCCTTTTCTGTTCTATCTCTCTCTCAAATGTTAAGAGCTTCCCATGAAGTTGGGTGAGAGATAGAGTATCCAGATTTGCACTGGAGCGTAGGACAATGGTGTAAGTGTCCCATCTCTCAGGCAGGGATCTGAGGAATCTATTATTCATCTGGCTCTTAGTGTATTCATGTTGAACCATTTTAAGCTCAGAGATTAAACATGAAAACCGCTCAAACTGTTGAGTCAGTGTCTCACCCTTCCTATAAGAGAAGGCAAGGATTTCTCTATTGTTTGCTAAAACCTCATCAGTTCCTCCAAATTGTTCTTTTACAGCAACCCAGAGATCATAAGCAGTTTCATGATGCATGAGCCCAGAATAGATTTCATTAGGAATTGCCATGGCAAGAATTCCATGAGCTTTAGCATCAATCTCAAACATTTTTAAATCCTCATCAGAATATTGTTCCTTCTTTTTAGGAACCATCTCCTTGGTTTCAGGATTACTCACCACAGGCTTGTATGGTCCATGAACCACAGACTTCCAACAACCTGAACTGTTAACAGACAGGTGATGGAGCATTCGGCGTTGCCATATGTTATACTCACTCCTAACAAGCATAGGAGGCTTAGTTGAGGAGCCAGTATTGTGAGGATTGAAGATCATGTTAGGTTGGACTCACTTTAGTATAGTTGTTTACTTTACATTGTAATATGACTTTTGTTAGTTTCATTTTGTATTTTCTTAATAATTAGCAGTTTTGGCAGTCCAGCGAAACTGTGAGCTAATCTATACATTCGCTCACAGTTTGTTGTTTTGGTTTACCCGGCGAACTTATGTTCTGCCGGGCGAAACTATAGTTTCAGCATGACAGTTTCGCTGATAGCGAAACTGTCAGCGAAACTATGACTGCTATATATACAATTGTCATTTCACTTTGTATGGTAAGCTTGCAAAACCCTAATCGTGGATTTCTGTTGCAAGCTACCAATTCTAAGCAGTTTCTCATTGAAATACTATTGTGCTTGTTGTTATTGAGTGATATGTTCATTTGAGTACCAAATATGTCTTGATTCATCTTATTCATTCTCAATGTTGTTGTTTGGCTTGTGTGTTTGATATTGATCAAATTATCATATCAATTGTACTGTCATCGATCACATGGACCAACAATATGGTATCAGAGCCTTAGTGCTCTTGATTTGTTGAGTTTTTGTGGTTTTGGTCAATATCTAGTTTCAATCAATTTTCATTGGATTATCAGCTGTTTTTGGCATGGAAATTGATTGAATTATGCTTGTTCTTGATTGAGGAAGATTCTACAATCATCAGATCTCAAATTCATTGAGTTTTGGATGATTTCAGATTGATTTTGAGGTGAAAAAGGGTTTTGAGATCGACCAGCGAAACTACTGTTCTTACAGCGAAACTGTCATCTTCATTCAGCGAAATTATGAGTTATTTTGGATCAGAAGTTGTTTTCTAGAGTTTCAGCGAAAGTACTCCCTTGAACGAAAGTTCATTAGTGTTTTTGACCAATCAACAAGCGAAATTGCTGCCGAATTTATTTCTGAACGAAAGTTCAAGCTTGTTTCCTGCGAAGTTAGCAGCGAAACTAAGCAATTGTTGTCTCTGTTCAAGCGAAAGTGCTGCTGAAATTGCTAACGAAAGTGTCTGTTTCTGCGAAAGTGTCTGCGATAGTATTGTTTCAGCGAAACTGTTATCCAAGTCACCTCTTTCTGCGAATTTGTCAGCGAAATTATCAACCTTTCTGCCGAAACTATCATGTCGAAATTAACTACTCTTACACTTGCGGATCTTGAAAGTGTTGCTCCTAATAGACCTCCAAGACTCATTAATGGAGATAATTTTGAAGATTGGAAGAGATGTCTCAAAGCTTTCTTTTTCTACACAGATCATAATCAATGGGAATCGATTATTTCAGGTCCTCATATACCTACGGTTACGGTTGGTGATGTCGTTTCTCAGAACAAAGACCCATCTTCTTATACTGAAAGAGATCTGAAATTGATTGATCGTGATCAAAAAGCCTTTGGTGCTCTAACTCTCTGCTTGGCTCCAGACATCTACAACCGTTTTGCAGAGCATAAAAATGCTAAATCCCTTTATGATGCTCTCTGTGAATTCTATGATGGGAATGCAGATCTGGTAAAAGACAAGAGTATTCAAGCTGAAAAGGAGTTCAATTCGTTTGTAGGATACAAGAATGAAAGTTTGACAGATCTTACAAATCGTTTCTTAACCGTCTCAAGCACTCTGAAGAAGTATGATGAAAGACTCTCCAACAGTGAACAAGTTAATAGGCTTCTCGATTCTCTTCCACCACAGTGGAGTCTTCAAGTGAGGATGCTCAAACAAGAAAGAGGTTTTACAGATTATAAGCTGATGGATATCATTAACAAGTTGAAATCTTTTGAGTTGGATATGAAAAGAAGAGAATTTAACCAGACTATGATGCCCACATCTGGTTTTTCTCAAAATGCTGCTTTGTTGTCATCCGCGCTGCAAACTCTCACATTCAAAATCCAATTCAAGGAGGGAGCAATACAAGTAATTTCTCGAGTGGTAATAGTCATGTTGGAAAAGAATTGGGAAATTCTAAGGTGAATGCTGAAACTTCAATTCCATCTGAAACAATGGCTCTTTTTGGAATGTTTGTTCAGAGCTATGAAGCTCTTGTTGCTGGAGAATTGAAAGGTAAAGGAATGACTATGGAGGATATGTATCAGGTTGATCCTGATGATCTAGAAGAAACTGACATTCAATGGCAAATGGCGATGTTAACTTTAAGAGCCCGGAGATTCATGGAAAGAACAGGAAGAAAGAACTTTGGTGGTCAATCATCAACCTCAAAACTAGGATTTGATAAGTCAAAATTGAGGTGCTTTAATTGTAAACAATTGGGACATTTTAAACGTGAATGTCCATTACCAATTGTCACAGATCCTAGTAACACTGGAGTACCAAGATTGACAGCAGAGAAAGAAAAGGAAGAAGGAAATTCAAAAAAGGAGTCAGCCTTGATCTCAAACTTTGATTGGAGTGCAGAGGTGGAAGAAACAAGATCTGAAATAAATCACGCGTTAGTTGCTGAGGTTGTGGAAGGTGATGAGATGGAAGTTGGTAAAGATGGATTTGTGCTGTTCAAGGAATTCAAAAGAGAAAACGAGTCTTCAGTAAAGGAGAAAGAAGAGAAGGCAGATGGAGAGGAGAAAGAGGAAATTACAGGTTCAGATGAAGAAAGAAATTCAAAAGCTGAGAAAGGAAAAGAGAAGGATGATGTGGCCGCTACTGTTGAGGAAAGGAAATCAAGTACTCCAGTATGCATGTGCGATAAAGCTTTAGCTGCCGAAAGGATGGTAATGGGACTTCCTTATGAGGTAATACAGGATATGTGCTCATCTGCTTGCAAAATTAGACTTTTTGGGATTTATAAGGCTAATCGTTTGTTAATTGATAATGAAAAGGATTTAAAACGAATTAATGATGAACTTAAAATGAATGAATCAAAATATTTTGTGAAATTAAATGAGGCTTTAAAAGAAACTGATCATTTAAAAAGAATTGTTTTGGAAAGAAATGTAGAGATTAATACTTTGACTGAACGGGTTGCTCTTGCTGAATTTGAAGCAAGCAAACTTCAGTCAAAGTTAGATAAATGGACTATTTCTGGAATGAAACATGATGATCTTTGTAAATCTCAACGGGGAACAAGAATTAAAACAGGTTTGGGTTATGAAAATGTACAGGTTTATCCTCCTCCTAGTACATACTGTTATTCTCCTATGCCTGTTCCTCATCCTTCTAATGATTTAATCAAATCAGATACTGACAGTATGTCTGCAGGTTTAGTCGGGAATAACTCTAAGTACATTCGTGAAGACTACGACTATGGACCAACTAGTGGGCTTGGATGCACTAGTTCTAGTACACCTGAAAATCAGCAGTCTGTTTTAGATAATAAGTCTAGTTTAAATTCAGTTTTTGTTTCTAGATCAAATGTAACAGACTTGAATGTCTCATGTTCTCTTGATAGTTTTATTCCATCTTGTACTTCAAATCATGATAGTGATGATTTTTGTTTTCGTAATGAATGTAATGAATCTGATGCTTCTCCAAAAACAACTGAGCAACTTAAAATTAATTCTTTCGAAAAGTTCTTTTCTCAACCTATTCCATCTTTCATACCATTAAATATGACATCATCAGAAAAATGCAGTTCGTCTTCATTTGACACTAGTACCAATGGTACAAGTTTTACTGATTTGTCAGAAGAATCATATCTTGATTTTGTAAAGAAGAATTCTGATTCAAATAAACAAAAACATCATGAGTTGTATGAGACATTCAGTGATGTTGATTCTAGTTTGTCTGAATGTGATGAGGAGATTATTATTGATCCTATTTTTACCACATCACATCATAGACCTAGATTTAAACATCATTGTTTCAGGTGTGGTCAAGAGGATCATCTTGTAAAAAATTGTCCTTTGATTCAAAGATCCTCTAATAGGAATTGTTTTGGGAATAAATTGATAAAATTGGTTAATAATTTCTTTTGTAAAAAATCAGCTTCTTTAAAAACTAAAGTTGTTCAATCTTGGGTCCCTATTGCTCCTGGCTAAATGATTTGTTAATTCATTTCAGGAATCCTCTTCAAAGATTGTACACAGTTTGTGGCATGTTGATAGCGGATGTTCCAAGCATATGACGGGATTAAAGGATTTGTTGACCAATTATCGGATTATAGATGGAGGATATGTGGCATTTGCTGGAAATAAGAAGGGTGGAAAAATGATTGGACAAGGAGAAGTTACCAATGGTTCTCTTACTCTAGAAAAAGTCAACCATGTTCCTGAATTGGCTTTTAATCTTCTGAGTGTTTCTCAAATTTACGATAAAGACATTCCTGTTCTATTTAAATCTGACGAATGTTTATTTTTAAAATCAGAGATAGCCATTCCGGAGGATTTAATTCTCATGCGTGCTCCATGGAAACATGATACATACCTTCTTGATATGAATTCAAATGAGTCAAAGGCTACTGCAACTTGTCTTCTCTCAAAAGCATCAACCTCTGAGTCACTCTTGTGGCATCGTCGCTTAGGCCATGTCAATTTTAAGATAATTAATAAATTAGTAAAGAACAATCTTGTTAGAGGACTTCCTTTAAAAGATTTTTCTGTTACTGAAAAATGCATGGCATGTGCCAAAGGGAAACAACATAAGAAACCTCATAAGCCCAAACTTTTAAATAGCATATCAAGTCCTCTTGAGTTGTTACATACTGATTTATTTGGGCCAATTAGTGTTAAATCAATTGCTAAAAAATCTTTTTGTCTTGTTGTTACAGATGATTTCTCACGATATTCATGGGTGAGGTTTCTTGCACACAAAAGCGAAGTTGCAGAGGAATTGCAGAAATTAATTCTTTCTATCGAATCAATCAGTAAAAGAAGAGTTATGGGATTACGAAGTGACAACGGCACTGAATTTAAAAATCAGATTCTTGATTCATTTTGTGCTCAAAAAGGGATTGTGAGAGAATTTAGTGCTGCAAGAACACCCCAGCAGAACGGTATTGCAGAAAGAAAGAATCGCACTCTTGTGGAAGCTGCTCGTACAATGTTGATAGAATCCTCATTACCAATTACTTTCTGGGCTGAAGCTGTTAATTGTGCATCTTATGTTCTAAACAGGGTGCTAATTGTGAAAGATAAAGTGAAGACTCCTTATGAACTTTTTCATAAGAGGAAGCCACTAATTGATTTCTTTCGACCATTTGGCTGTTCTTGTACTCTTTTGAATACTCAATCTCAAAAGACAAAATTTGGTGCTGTTTCTGACGAGTGTTATTTTGTTGGATACTCTTCTTCACAAAAGGCGTACCGAGTTTATAACAAGAGAACACGTATTGTTCAAGAGTCATTCTATGTTGATTGGCAGGAATCCAATCCTTCTGAAGTGAAATCTGAACCTGCATGGTTCTTTGACTCCAATACGGTGTTCAATTCATTTAATTTGCCAGTTTTCGATGATGATACATCAATTCCAAGTATTCAAACGAATATTATTCCATCATCTCCATCGTCTGTTCCATCCACTTCGCTAGTAAATGATGCTGTTTCAACTGATGTCAGCTCTTCGTCTCCAATGCCTGATCAAGCTCCATTATCTGATTCTTTATCTCCTACATCTCCTAATTTACCTGATCCAACACCTATCATTGATTCACCTTCATCTACTCTTTCTCCGGCTATGGCTGATACTTCTTCAACTATCTTTCCTTCTTCAAGTGATTACAAAACTTTGAAAGATCATCAGCTTGATATTGTGATTGGATCTGTTTTTGATGGTGTTCGCACGCGAAGTCAATCTGGTCTGATTAATGTTTGTCTTTTCTCATGCTTCATTTCTCAAATTGTTCCAAAAAATGTTCATGCTGCTCTACAAGATCCTTGTTGGGTAGAGTCTATGCAATTGGAACTTCAACAGTTCAGAAAGCTTAAGGTTTGGACCTTAGTTGATTTACCTCCCAACAAATATCCAAATGGTACAAAATGGGTATTTAAGAACAAACCAGATGATCGGGGAGTGGTGGTGCGAAACAAATCTAGACTTGTAGTGCAAGGCTTTGCTCAAGAAGAAGGAATTGATTATACAGAAGTCTTTGCTCCAGTTGCTCGTCTTGAAGCAATCAGAATATTTCTTGCTCATGCTGCTCATAAACAATTCAAAGTTTACCAGATGGATGTGAAGTGTGCTTTTCTCTACGGAGACATTGATGAGGAGATATATGTGTGTCAACCACCAGGCTTTGAAGATCCTGATTTTCCTGATAAAGTGTATAAGCTTGATAAATCTTTGTATGGTCTTCATCAAGCACCCAGAATCTGGTATGAGACTCTTACGCAATATCTTCTAAGCAATGGTTACTCTCGTGGTACCATTGATATGACCTTATTTAAAAGAGAGGTGAATGGTGAAATGATCTTTGTTCAAGTATATGTAGATGATATTATTATTGGATCTACAAACTCTCAATTGTGTAGAGAGTTTGAAGAAGTGATGAGCCAAAGGTTTGAAATGAGTATGATGAGTGAAATGTGTTTCTTTCTTGGATTGCAAGTTGAACAACAGAAAGAAGGAATTCTTATTCACCAAGAGAAGTATATTAAAGATATTTGAAGAAATTTAAGATGGATGATGCTTCTACTGAGATGACTCCTTTTACGGCTCAGACCTGTCCAACTCCGGATGAAAATGGAAAACCAGTTGATCCTCATCTTTTTCGGTCTATGATTGGCTCTCTCATGTATCTTACTGCAAGTCGTCCTGATATCACTTTCGCTGTTGGTTACTGTGCTAGATATCAGTCGGCTCCAAAGGAATCTCATGAGAAAGCTGTCAAACGAATATTTCGTTATCTCAAAGGATCGTCTCGTCTAGGATTGTGGTATCCATATGGTGGAAATTTTGATTTACATACTTACTCTGATAGTGATTCCAATGGTTGCAGGTTAAACAGAAAATCTGTGTCTGGAGGTTGTCAATATTTGGGAAATTGTCTGGTATCCTGGCAGAGCAAGAAACAAACTACTGTTTCTCTTTCTACAGGGGAAGCTGAATATATTGCTGCATCCAGCTGCTGCTCTCAAGTTCTCTGGATCCAACACCAAATGATTGATTATGGAATTAATTTTCTTCATACACCTTTATTCTGTGACAATGAGGCTGCCATTGGAATTGCTAAAAATCCCATTCATCTTTCCCGCACAAAGCATATTGAAACACGAATTCATGCGATTCATGATGCTCAAGAGAAGGGTTTCATTAATATTATACCCATCGATACAAAAAATCAAAAAGCTGATCTTTTCACAAAAACATTTGATAAACCTCGTTTTTATGAATTGATTTCTATGCTTGGGTTAATATATTTTTAAATTTTCATTTTCTATTTCTTTGATATTAAAAAAAATAATAAAAAAATAAAATTAATTTATAATAATAGAAATATGAAAATAAAAATTTCGGGGAGTAATATCATTATTTTGAGATCGGAATTTAACATGATGAGAAATGATTGTATATTCTCTAAGTATTTTTATTTACATGACCAGTACTTCTATGAGAAATGATAGTAACTGTTACTGGATTCTGTTTCACATTAAAAAAATGGATCAGATTCTTTAACGATATGCTTGATAGACTCAGCCTGACGAATGAAGTAGACAGCAATTATATGATTAAATTAAACTTTATGCTTAAGAATGTCTGGATTTACTCAATCGTTTTGGATTGCACAAAAACTGAGTCCTGACAAAAATTGGATTGAGAATGAATCTTTCGTTCATTTTGTTTTGTTATGTCATCTCCCTCTGCTGGTATGTTTGGTGTTAAGATGTCTTGTGTCTGTGCTTATCTCCTCTTCTGTACGTGAGTACTGACCTGGAGTGACGATCTCCTCTGCTGTACGATAGTACTGACCTGGAGCTCTCATCAGCACATGTTCAAATGGTTATCTCCTCTGTTATACGTGAGTATAGATCTGGAGCTCTCACCATTTTGATATAATTATGTCAAATCATCTTATCGATGAATTTCCTTCAGAATGAAATATTCTGTTTATAATCACTTGCACACTAATGCACAAA
Organism: Flaveria ramosissima; assembly: GCA_025215565.1. Lineage (NCBI taxonomy): Eukaryota > Viridiplantae > Streptophyta > Magnoliopsida > Asterales > Asteraceae > Flaveria > Flaveria ramosissima. The sequence continues at coordinate 53,061,130 of CM046039.1, forward strand.
TCTTGTTCTATGAAGATTGATTCATAATTCAAGAAATCCTGAGGTTGGGTGAGGGTTTTTACCAAATGATTGTGGGGTCTTAGCATTCTAAAGCATCTAATCGAACCTTAAATGAATCATAAGCTGTTGGTTGAAAAAGGATAAGGCATGAGTTTAAGTGGACAATTATATCTTCAATCGTTATTGATTTGTTCTAATTTCAGTTGTTTCTGTGCAGATTGTGATCAGATCTTGTATTCAGTATGATCTCATGACTGGTAGATGATTTTTTATCATCTTTATGTTCTAAAATATTTAGAGAATGTGATCTCTAATTATTTTAGATCTCATTATGTGATGTGCTTCCTTTGAATTATATAAAAAAAATTAAAAACAAAAAAATATATATAAAAAAAATAAAAAAAAATAAAAATAAAATAAAATAAAATAATAATAATAATAATAATAATAATAATAATAAAATAAAAATAAAATAAAAAATGGTGCGAAATTATTCTTTCGCTAACAGTTTCGTCAAGCGAAACTGCAATTTCGCTAGGTTTGCTAATAAGTTGTTAACCAGTTATCTCCTAGCGAAATTACAGTTTCACTAGACGAAACTGTAAATTCGCCTGACGAATTTATAGTTTCGCTGTCTGCGAAACTATTTGCTATATAAGTCATTGTTGCGAAATTTCTTTCATAATTTCGCGAAATCGCTCAGTTTCATTCTTAGGGTTTTTCCGTAACTTTATAGGAGATTTTGATTTGTGTTAGTGTTTTGGACTGATTGTTAGTGATATTCGCTTCGTATGTGAGTTTCGAACCTTGATTCACTCTTTAAACTGGTTAAAATCATCTATTCTTAAGTAATCTGGATTGTGTCTCTTCGGTGGATTCGCTGTTCCTTCAGCGAAACTACTGATTCCTCTGCGAAATTGAACGAAAGTTCACATCTTTTCAGCGAAACTGTAAAGTTATGCTGTCCGAGCGAACTTAACAGTTTCGCGATATTTTCTCTAATTTCGCAATGACTGGTCTTTAACTTGCACAGTTTCGTTTGTGTTTTCTTATGTCAGCGAAACTAATTTGATTTAGCGAAACTAAATTAATATTTGGTGAAACTAATTGCGAAACTTCTTTAATTTATTATAATCTTGTTGAAACTGCCTTTTGTTCTGTGAAAATAACAAGTTTCAATGAGCGAAATTATAGTTTCGCTTGTCGAAACTGTTTGTTCTCTTTGTCGAAATTGTTTTTGATTCAGCGAAACTATCATGTTTAAGTGAGCGAAACTATTGTTTCGCTTGTCGAAACTGATTGTTTCTTATGTTTTGTCTTATTTTCTTATTTTCAGTATTTCTCATTCAAATTTAATTGTTGTTCTTTTCAGGTTATCATGGCGAATCTCAAATTTGATGAGAGGAATAACATCACTGCCATATTAGACGATACTCTTCCGAAGGCGGCCGGATTTCGTGACTGTATTAGATGGCTTCAGAGATCACCCATTGCATATGCTATCTCTCACTCACCTACTATTTATGATATTCATATTAGAGATTTTTGGAGATCAGCAGAATACAACACTGGAGGAGATTTACAGAGAATCACAGCTAGAGTGATTGATCATGATATAACTATTACTGCTGAGAGCGTGTCGAGGATTCTTAGACTAGAAGATGATTCTGGTGATGAAGTGGATATGACGGAGTCTGAAGTGTTCCAAGCTTTCAGACGAATGGGGTATGAGAGACCAGCTTTTGGTTCAAGGAAGGAGATTAAAAAGTCTTTTTTATCTAAGGAATGGAGATATATAGCTCATGTTTTTATTATGTGCTTAGATCACCGTAAGGGTGGATCCGATGGACTTAATCTCGACTGGGCCAAAGCTATGGTGATATGTTGTAAAGGGGAGAAAGCAAATATTGCTAGACTGATCTTTGCGTGTATGGCAGAGAATGTGATGGCTGTGAAGAAAGATAAATGGTTGTTATACCCTCGCTTTATTCAGATGATTATTGATGATCTTATTCCTGATGTTCCTAAACATGGTGAAGTCAAGAGACTAGTGCAGATGAACCCTCGGATATTTGCTGATTGCTGTGCTATCCGTCATGATTTCAGTGGAAAAATCACCCATCTTTGGGAAAATATGTATCCTCCAGAACGCTGGAATTATATCAGACGGGTCGATGAATCTGAAAACAAAAGGGCTGAAGAAACAAGGGTGCAGCAAGCTGATGCAGCTAAGAAGAGGAAGAGATATGCAAAAGAAAAAGATTATGATTTTGAAGAAGATATTGATGCACAAGCAGAGGAGATCAGGGTGGAGAAAGAACGGAGATCTAAAAAGAAAACTGACTTTGTTGAGCCTGAACGGAGAACAAAACATCGACACGAGGGATTCACAGCCAGGAGAGAAGCTAGTGCGGGTCTTGATGAGGATGTGATTCGTAATCTAAATACTTCATTGGCAAATGAGTTGAGTATGATAAAGACTAAACTGACGAATCAGGAGATTAGGGAAAGACAGAAGGATGAGGTAATTGAAGGAATGCAAAAGATGTTAGTTGACCAGAATAAATTGATTAAGAGATTGTTTGAGGAAATTTCTCAGATGAAAGCTGCAGCTGGCCTACCTAGTCAACTAACTCAATCTGAGTTAGATGATTTGACTGATATATCTAAGTACTCATTCTTGAATGTGGGTACTTCATCTAAGGTAGGAGAGGGCACTTCTAGAGCAGCTAATACTGAAGCAGGGGAACAGGAGATCCCAAGAGAGGATGCTAGAAGAAATGAGGATGATGATATTATTGAGGCTGGGTTTGTTAACTTACAGTTTGATTTTGATAAGGATATTGTGGGTAAAGAAGTGGTTGTTACAGCTACCACTGAAGGAGTGTCTGATAAAGGAAAAGGTTTGGTTGATGAAGATGAGGAGGATGAGCAATTGGTAGATTATGATTCTGAACCAGAGTTTTATGAAGTAGATGAGCGACCACTGGTGTATATTGCTAAGAAGGGAGAAGATGAAGCTGATGTGTTTGAGATGGACAAGAATGACTGGTTGGTGAAGGAAAAGGAGGCTGAAGAACTTACTCCTTTATTTCAAAATATAGAAGGTTTAAGCAGGAAAGAATCAGATAAGAAGATAATAAGTTGGTGCTACAATCCTAGCTTAAAGATGTTTATGATTAAAAGAAGAGGAGGAAATATCAGCTACATGCTTAAGAGGAAGGCTTTTAAGACCTTGCCCAAATGGGATCTAAGACGGTTGGCAACTTTGCCTTTGATTAATGCTCATTTAAGTGAAAGGGCAGTATTTCTTGAGAAGGAAATCAAAAATGGACTTAATGATAATTTTGAGTCATTTGTATACATGAAGGCTGAAAGAAAAAGATCAAAGAAAGATAAAGATTGGGAGACAGGCAAAGGAAGGATTGTGTTGAGAGTCAAACCACCAAAGACTGTAAATAGGGTAAGATTGGCTGATCCTCTTCCCCAACGTTTACATGACTTTGAAAAGTGGTTTTATGATAATAATACTGGAGAGGCAGTGATTAGAGCTAAACACGGAAAAGAGTTTAGGGTGTTTGACCCGATGGAATTATTTAGCTTCAGTGATGAAGATCTCTTGACTCTTTGTGAAAATCATATTAAGGCTGGGGCTGGAGAGGAAACACGAAAAGAGGCCAGTCTGTTTATGAATGTGACAAACAAAATAAGAGGAGTACGGGCGGAGGTAAAGAGTTTAGCTGAAAAGATTAGAGCACAAGATGATTTTGCCATGGATGTTCAAGATATGACCAGGCAGTTTGCAAGGGCTAGTGGTCATTCTGAGGAAGCTAGTGATGCAGGAACGAACCTTGGAGGATCAGTGACTGAAGCTTCTGAAGATGTTGCTGCGGGAGGTGATGAAGATAGATCAACAGCAGCAGAGGAAACCGGAGCCGACGAGTCAAATCAAGTGAAGTGAAGATAGTGAGGTCCAACCTAGGGGGAGTATTGAAGATCATGTTAGGTTGGACTCCTTTTAGTATAGTTGTTTACTTTACATTATAATAGGACTTTTGTTAGTTTCATTTTGTATTTTCTTAGTAATTAGCAGTTTTGGCAGTCCAGCGAAACTGTGAGCGAATCTATACATTCGCTCACAGTTTGCTGTTTTGGTTTACCCGGCGAACTTATGTTCTGCCGAGCGAAACTATAGTTTCGGCATGACAGTTTCGCTATCAGCGAAACTGTCAGCGAAACTATGACTGCTATATATACAATTGTCATTTCACTTTGTATGGTAAGCTTGCAAAACCCTAATCATGGATTTCTGTTGCAAGCTACTAATTCTAAGAAGTTTCTTCATTGAAATACTATTGTGCTTGTACTACTTTGAGTACCAAATATTCATTTGATACCAAATATGTCTTGATTCATCTTATTCATTCTCAATTGTTGTTGTTTGGCTTGTGTGTTTGATATTGATCAAATTATCATATCAATTGTACTGTTCATCGATCACATGGACCTACAAGGATGATTCGTTGAAGTAGTCATTTTCACTAATTCAATTGAAGTCAAGGAGATTAAAATTGGTCTGTTTGAAAAACTCAACAACACACTTAGAAAATACAATTAGAATCACAATTAATGAACCGGAAGCACAGAAAATTAATCTCTATAATCAATTCTTGCAAAACTACTAATTCGATCAACCTTTGCTATCAAAAGAACAGTTACAATGATCAATTGTTAGATCGATCAATGATTAACCTGCTCTGATACCATTTGATAGGATCGGATCAATTAGGTTAGAATTATGCAGCGGAATATCATCAATTGAGATCGAATTCAAGCAAAAAATGTAATGAATATGCAAGACAATCAATCACAATTATAGAGAGAATATTTTTGTTAAGGGAAAGATTTCATTCACGCGTAATGCTTCGGTTAGAAATACAGGTAGGTCAACATCCCTTATATAGAGGAATGTGACGTCTGCTGATGTCACTTGACAGTGACATCTAACAGAATTACAAAAAACAACTGAAATAAGCAAACTACTGAGATGTTCTCAACAACTGATTGCATCTCAGTACATGCTAAGTACAAATACGTAAACTACTGACTAGTAACTACTGAAACAATAAACTAGTGAAATATAAAATTACAAGTACTGAAAAGTAAAACCATCACAACTACTGAAGTTAACAACTTCAGCTGTTGTGACAACTGCTGATCACTCTGGTCTTCAGTCTTTGTCTTCAGCACTTCATCTTCAGACTTTGTCTTCAGTTCTTTGCTTTCAGACTTTGTCTTCAGTTCTTTGCTTTCAGACTTTGTCTTCAGACCTTTGTAATCAGCTGATGTCTTCAGCTGATGTAACTATCTTCAGCAGTTGTAATGTCTGTGGGACTTAGAGGTTTTTCTGATCAGGCTCATTGGTTCTTTTGGTCCAACAAATATCTAACTAAACACACTAATTAACACTAATCTACTACAAGAATAAACATAAACAAGTAGGTTAAAAGCATTCATCATTCCATAACACGTTTAAGAACAAGTGTTTACACATAATTGCTAGGATTTCGGTTGTTTAGAGACCTAATCACCTAACTACATGTAAATGACTTTCATAATCAAAGGAATTAGTATGCTAACCTCTTGGCCAAATACTCCTTGCAAGAACACTTGAACAAATGAAAGAAAAATGGAAAAGAAGATAGAATTGAAAGTGGATACGAGTTTGTAGGCACATTAGCTCGGTTTTTATCATGAAACATTGAATGGAAAAGGACAAAAGGCTAAAAAAATGGCAGGTGGTGTCATTTCTTTTCTAACATGGGGGTGTGCCCATTTGAACACGGGGCCGTGTTCAAGTACAAAGTTCGGTTTCAGTCTGTTGTTGTTCCGTTTTTCAGTTTCGCGCGTTGTGTAATTTTCCCGGTTAAGTTTTATCACTTCCAAATCATCAGAAAAGATACAAAAATAGTCCTATAGTTAAATAACACAAGCCAAATTGAAAATTACATTCCCTAGAATCCTACAGTTACACGATACATTAAAAGCCGAGAATCTGAAACAGCAAAACCAGACTCTTTAACGCGCAGCAGCGCACTTAACACATCACGGAATGTTTCTAAAAGAAACCTCCACACATTTCGTGTGGAAGGTTTGGCATGGGATAGTGAGAAGTGAGGTTGCTCAATTCCGCGAGCTGCTGGTTAATGGAAATGAGTTCCTCGCTCATCTGCTGAACTTTTTGGATTAGTTCAGCTAAGCGTTGGGAAGCAACAAGGTTCATTTCTGTCAATTGCTTGATCAGTTCATGCATTTTGAAGAAATACTATTGAGTTGTCGGCTCTCGCGTTTCGGAACGCGGTTTCTTCGTAGGATTCCATTTTGAGCTTCCGTGACTTGATTCTTTCATTTTTTGACGTTTTTGAGCAGGAATGAGTGTGATGAAAGAATGGAACAAGTGTGGTATTTATACACAGATCGTGAATAGTGAACACGGGGGCGTGCTTGGCTAGGCACGGCCCCGTGCTTGTCAGAACTCGTCTTAAATTCGACCTGCAACGTTCCAGAGTCGTCAGCGGAGATCGTGGAATAATTTTTTCGGAGACACGGGAGCGTGCTTGATGGGGCACGACCCCGTGCTTATGCTTGTGAAGTCCTAAAAATTTGCTAAAAAGTGAGAAAAATGTATGTACAGGTGCCGCGTTTAAGTTTCGGGTCTTCGGCACGACCCTTCCCCACACTTAGTTTTCATTGGGGTGGAGGTTTAATTCCTCCGAGGAAATCTTGGTTGGTCCATCGTTATACGGTTTCAAACGATGACCATTTACTTTGAAACTTAAACCTGCATGGTTGTAAATTTCAATGGCACCATTCATAAACATGTGTTTGATCGTATAAGGTCCAGACCAACGTGATTTCAGTTTTCCGGGAAATAAACGTAAACGAGAGTTATAGAGTAAGACACGTTCTCCTACATGAAATTGTTTTGTGTTCTTTAATCGAGCGTCGTGGAATTTCCTTGTCTTTTCTTTGTAAACCCTAGCGTTTTTGTACGCTTGTTCCCTCAATTCCTCCAATTCATGAATTTGTAGGAATCGATTCTTTCCTGCAAGGTCTTGGTCCGGGTTTGCTACTTTAAGTGCCCAAAAGGCCTTATGCTCTAGTTCTACAGGTAGATGACACGACTTCCCATAAACTAGTTTAAACGGTGTTGTGCCGATGGGAGTCTTATAGGCTGTTCGAAAAGCCCATAATGCATCATCTAACTTGATAGACCAGTCCTTGTGATTTTGACCTACAGTTTTTTCAAGGATTCGTTTGATACCTCGGTTAGTGACTTCGGCTTGCCCATTCGCTTGTGGATGGTAAGCAGTTGTAAAGCGATGGTGAACTCCATCACGTGCCATCGCTCTTTCAAGCTGATTGTTACAGAAATGAGTTCCTCGGTCACTAATCAGAGCTTTGGGGGTACCAAAACGATAAAATAGTTTCTTAAGGAATTTGACAACGTTCCTGGCATCATTGGTAGGCAGGGCTTGAGCTTCAGCCCATTTTGAAACGTAATCAACTGCTACCAAGATGTACCGATTGCCAAATGACACCGGGAATGGCCCCATGAAATCAATACCCCATATATCAAATATCTCGCATACTTGAACTGGTTTATGAGGCATCTCATCCCGTGTCGAGATATTGGTTGCTCTTTGACATGCATCACATGTGTGTACCATGTTATGAGCATCTTTGAAGATCGTGGGCCAATAAAATCCAGAGTCGAATACTTTTTTAGCTGTTAAGGTTGCTCCATGGTGTCCTTCTGTGGGTCCTTCGTGACAGTGCCTTAGAATTTGTTATGCTTCACTTCCGAATACGCATCTTCGAATGAGTTGGTCTGCACCGATTCTGAACAGATACGGATCCTCCCAATAGTAATGTTTGATATCAGTAAAGAACTTCTTCTTTTGCTGATAAGTCATTCCTTTGAGAAGGATTCCGCTAGCTAAATAATTCGCAAAATCGGTGAACCAAGGATGTTCATCAATTGAGGATTGAATGTGCATAAGGAATTCATGAGGAAAATTGTCGTTTATTTTGGCTTCCTCAGTTTGTGAAGGACTTGAATCCTCAAGACGCGAAAGATGATCAGCCGCTAGATTTTCCGCTCCTTTCTTATCACGAATTTCAATATCAAATTCTTGAAACAGAAGAATCCAACGAATCAATCTCGGCTTTGCATCTTGTTTGTTGAACAAATAACGAAGAGCTGCATGATCGGTGTAAACGATTGTCTTTGAAAGGATGAGATACGAGCGGAATTTGTCGAATGCGAAAACTACCGCAAGAAGTTCTTTTTCGGTGGTAGTGTAGTTTTCTTGTGCGTCACTTAGGGTTTTGCTCGCATAATGAATTGGGTGAAATTGCTTGTCTTTCCTTTGTCCTAATACAGCTCCTACCGCGAAATCGCTTGCATCGCACATGAGTTCAAATGGTAGTGTCCAATCTGGGGAAACCATGATTGGAGCAGTTACCAATCTCTCCTTAAGCAATTTGTATTCACTAATGCATTCATCAGAAAATACAAATTTCGCGTCTTTCTCCAGGAGTTGAGTCATTGGTCGAGCGATTTTTGAGAAATCTTTAATGAAACGACGGTAGAATCCTGCATGTCCTAGGAAACTTCTGATGTCTTTCACGGTTGTGGGATGAGGAAGTTTAGAAATAGTGTCGACTTTGGCTTGATCGACATCAAGTCCTGCTCGAGAGATTGTGTGTCCTAACACTATTCCTTCCGTAACCATGAAGTGGCACTTTTCCTAATTTAAAACAAGGTTGGAGTCTTCACATCTAACCAGCATCTTTTCCAGGTTTTCAAGACATTGCTCAAATGAGTTTCCAAAGATGGAGAAATCATCCATGAAAACTTTCATTGAGTGTTCAATCATGTCATGAAAAATTGCTACCATGCATCTTTGAAATGTAGCAGGAGCATTACACAAGCCAAAGGGCATTCGCCGATAAGCAAATGTGTCATATGGACAGGTGAATGTTGTCTTTTCTTGATCTTCGGGAGCAATAGGAATTTGAAAATAACTTGAGAAACCATCCAGTAAACAATAGAACATTTTTCCAGACAATCTCTCAAGCATTTGGTCGATGAAAGGAAGAGGGAAGTGATCTTTCCTTGTGGGGTCATTGAGTTTGCGATAGTCTATGCAAACTCTCCATCCTGTAACCGTACGAGTGGGAATAAGCTCATTCTTCTCGTTAGTTACAACAGTCATTCCTCCTTTCTTTGGAATAACTTGGACGGGACTGTACCAAGGCGAATCAGAAATAGGGTAAATCAAACCGGCATCTAACAGTTTGATTACTTCTTTCTTCACCACCTCTTGCATGCTCGGGTTTAAACGTCTTTGAGGTTGAATGACGGATTTGAAGTTCTCCTCCATCAATATTTTATGAGTGCAAAAGGATGGAGGCAATAAAGAGAAAGATGAGGGAAGATGTTGTAAAGTCAAAAGCCCTCATCCAAAAGAGTATGAAGAAGTCTGCTGACAGACAAAGGATGATGAGCTTCTTGAAGCTGTATGGATTCTTCGAAAGGAGACTTGGCCATATGTCTCTATCCATAACGGATGAGCATATCAGGGTAATCAAGCAAAAGATGAAGAGTGGAGAGCTAATTTACTTACACTCCCCTCCAAGTCAAGCTTCACCTGAAGTGGAGGTTTAGGTTGAACAATTTGAAACAACACAACCTGGACCTCCTGCTGAGCCTCAGAAAGCTTCATCTTCTGATCCACAGCAAGGTCAAACTCCCTCTCCTTCTGAACCTGTGAGGGAGGAACACCCAACTAAGTAAGACAAGACTGATCAACAAGGTGTTACAGACCAATCTTCTCAGTTAAAGTCTTCAAAGAGGAAGAAGAGGATGGCTTCTAAACCAAAGTCAAAGAAGAAGAAGAAGCCTGAATCATCCACCTCTACACCTCAGGCTGAGTCAGATCAACCTGAGGAAGTGCATGAAGAGGCAACCCAATCAACTCCAATTCAAGTGGCTCCTCTTGCAGCTGAGAGACCCATCTTATCTTTGATCTTCACAACTAATCCAGAGAGATGGCATGTGATCAGAGATCAAGGTGGTGAAAATGTCTACACATGGCAAGACTTATTCAACCTACCTCTGCATGATCTCTTTGAGATGAGAAGATATTATGAGAGTCTGTGTGATCCTGACCATCTAATGAAGAAGGGCATGTTCATCATCATTATGAGGACTGTCAACAGCTGAAGATCTTCAAATGTTTTGGTAGCATCAGCCTAGGGGGAGTTTGTAAGGATTCCTATAAGTCTGATGCAGCCAAAACATCCAAAGTCTCTCTGCATGCATGCACTAAAGAACATAAGTAGAAATGCTTCGGAAGTCTTACACTATGCACTAGAAATATTCTAAGGGTAAAATCTTCCGAAGCCAAAAGTGAAGTCTTCCGAAGCTTTAAAGACAAAGGCTTTTGAAGCCAAAGAGTGAAGACAGATTTCTTCCGAAGACTTTTAGAGACATGCCTTTATCTGATGTACTTTACCATAAAGCTGGAACACCTTTCCACTGCAACTTTGTAAAGTCACCAACTTACATGAGTTTGTGAAAAGGTCCATGCTTTTGGTAACTGTACATTGAGGTCTTGAGTCTGTGCTTTCTACTTTATGTACTTTTATCCTTTTTGTAATATATTAGGATGTGAGCTATGGCATGTCATAGTCACTAGTCAAAAGGCAATCTGCATTTTGGCTCTACATTTGATTTTGTGTGTTGTCTAGTCTTATGTATCCAGCTGGCTTTCAAAGTATGGCCGGTTGTAGGATGTAGTATAAAGTATATCAAGTACTTGTAACTTTTATCGTATGCTTTGTAACATTTGTAATAGAAGTTGAGAAGGAATATACAGCATTCTTGAAAACTAATTACTTGTGTTGTTTGCTATCTTGTTCTGTCTCATTCTTACATGTGTTCTTAGCATCTTTCACAAAAGTTAACTAGTTCCCTATTTGATCTGTTAAGTGTTCTAAGTAACTCTCCTCATTGTGTTGTTGTGTTGTTGTGATGTTGTGTTATAAGTGCATACCCTTCAACGGTCCTGCACTGTTCACTTCTTCAGGACTTCAAGCATAAAAATGCCTGATATGTGGCATTTGGTGGGGATAATAAGGGAGGTAAAATAGTTGGTGAAGGAATGGTAACTAATGGTGTCCCCAAATTTGAGAAAGTAAACTATTGTGAAAATTTACAATATAATTTACTGAGTGTGTCTCAAATTTGTGATCAAAATTATACCACGTTATTTGATAACTCTAATTGTTACATTCTTAAGCCAAGTTTTTCAATTCCAGGAGATTGGATCCTTCTTAAAGCATCATGAAAAGGAAACACATATGTTTTTGATATGAACAACACTTCACTCACAAGACATGAAACATGCCTCCTATCTAAGTCATCAGAAGATGAATCTCAATTGTGGCATAGAAGGCTTGTTCATTCTACCATGAAGAACATGAACAAATTGGTGAAAAATGACTTAGTCATTGGATTGCTTAAAAAAGAGTTTTATTGTTCAAACCATTGTCCTTCATATTATAAAGGAAACAACATAGTGTGTCTCATAAATCCAAAATTATCAATACAAACATTACACCACTCAAATTGCTTCCCATGGATCTGTTTTGTCCAACCAATGTGATGAGCATTGGAAAGAGGCAATATTGTTTGGTGATAATTGATGATTTTACTAGATTCACATGGGTCTTCTTCTTAAAATAAAAGAGTGAAACATCGGAAACATTAATGGACTTTGTCATCAAGATTGAGAATCAACTTGATTTAAAAGTTAAAATTTTCAGGAGTGACAATGGGACTGAATCTGTTAATACTGACTTAGATTCCTTTTGCAGGAATAAAGGTATTGCAAGACAATTCAGTGCACCAAGAACTCCACAACATAATGGAGTTGGTGAAAGAAGAAACAGAACACTTATTGAAGCAGCAAGAACAATGCTAGCTGATTCACAATTGCCAATCACCTTTTGGGCTGAAGCAGTGAATACAACATGCAATGTTCATAATAGGACATTGATTGTCAAAGAACATAATAAAACACCTTATGAGCTTTTATTTAAAAGAAAACCTTACATAGGATATCTTAGAGCTTTTGGGTGTCATGTTTTAACACAAAAGAACAATTGGGAAAATTTTTAGAAAAAGCCTATGATAGTTTCTTTGTTGGATATTCTTCAACATCTAAATCTTATAGGATCTACATTCCACAACATAACATTATGGAAGAAACTCCTAATGTATCACTTTATGAATCCTTATTTCCTAAATCAGTTAAAGGATCATCATGGCTGTTTGATATAGATTCACTAACAGACTCATTTAACTCTGGTTATCTGAATAATGCAGGATCTGATGATACATGTTATCCATTTGTTCCCCCAAATATGAATGAAGTGTCATTATCAGCTGATCCTCCAAGAAAACACACATCAAGTGTCTTGGAACAAGGAGCAACAACTAATAACAATGATGTTGTATAAGTCCAGCAAAATGAATACACATCCTCAGATGGAAACACTTCATCAGCAGCTGCTGACTCTGCATCCGCAGATGTGCAATCTGGATCCGGAGATATGAATAATGTCTCAGCAGCTACTCCATGCTTTCAAGAAGATACAAAAAACATCAGAGATGATTCATCAAGTCCTCATATACCATTTGTAGATATTCATGTAACTCCTACGGAAGAACAAAATGCTTCCTGAGAAGGTCATGCGGAAGATATTAATGATGCACCTGATGTTCAAACTCAGGAAGATCACTCCATACCCAATGATGAACAAGAGGAACGCTTTGATTACTTACTAAATTCATCAGCTAGATTGGATCCATTTGCGTCAATGAATATGACTAACTTGGAATCATCTATTCAAGTTGAATCTACTCCAACAACAAGAATTCATAAGACTCATCTATTAAACAACATTATTGGTGACCTTGATAGAAGAACAACAAGAAGCCAAGGTGGAGCTGCAAACATATGTCTTTTCACTTGTTTTGTTTCGCAAGTGGTTCCTCCAAACATCACAGCTGCTCTAAAGGACAATAGCTGGATTGAAGCTATGCAAGAAGAGCTTTAACAATTCAGAAAGTAGAAAGTCTAAAATCTAGTTGATTTACCTGAAGGCCAACATCCAATTGGAACTAGATGGATCTTCAAAAATAAACTAGATGATAGAGGTATAATTGTGAGAAACAAAGCAAGGTTTATTGCATAAGGTTACACACAAGAAGAAGGGATAGACTATGATGAAGTTTTTGCACTAGTTGCAAGAATTGAAGCCATAAGAGTATTCCTAGCATATGCATCGTATAAGAAGTTCACTATCCATCAAATGGATGTCAAGTGTACTTTCTTATATGGGAAAATTGATGAAGAAGTCTATGTAGCACAACCTCCTGGATTTGAAGATCCTCATTACCCACACAGGGTTACAAGCTTGATAAAACTTTGTATGGTCTTCATCAAGCACCTAGAAAGTGGTATGAAAGATTATCATCTTTCTTGATCAAACATGGATACAAAAGGGGAACCATTGATCATACTCTATTTCTCAAACAAGAACATCAAGATCTCTTAGTTGTTCAAATTTATGTTGATGACATAATGTTTGGCTCAACTAATAAAAGATGATGTGTAAGCTTTGAAGAGTTGATAAAATCTGAGTTTCAAATGAGTTAAATGGGAGAATTAACTTTCTTTCTTGGTCTACAAGTTCATTAGAAGCCAGATGGCATTTTCATCAATCAAGAGAAATACATACATCAAATATTGAAGAAGTACAACCTTGCTGATACATCTTCATGCAAAACACCAGCCTCCACAATGGAAAAGATTGTACCTGATCCTACAAGAAAAACTATTGATCAAAGAATATATTGATCAATGATAGGATCACTTATGTATTTAACTGCCTGTAGACCTAACATTATGTTTGCGGTGTGTGTTTGTGCTAGGTATCAATCAGATCCAAAAGAGTCTCATCTGAATGCTGTGAAGAGAATTTTTAGATATCTCAATGGAAAACCAGCCCTTGGACTTTGGTATCCAAAGGTTGATGATTTCACTCTCTACTCATATTCAGATAGTGACTTTGGAGGATGCAACAACAACACAAAATTCACCATGGTGGATGTCAATTTATAGGACCAATACTAGTTTCATGGAAGTGCAAGAAGCAAACAAATGTATCTGTATCCACAGCTGAGGCTGAGTACATAGCTGCTTGAGCTGGTTGCTCTCAAGTCCTTTGGTTGCAAAACCAATTACTTGATTATGGTTATAATTTCCTTCAGACTCCAATTTATATTGACAATTCAGTAGCTATGTTTATCACTGCTAACCCAGTGCAACATAGTAAAACAAAGCATATTGAAATAAGATATCATTTTCTGAGAGATTGCTCAGAAAAAGGTTTGATCAAGTTAGTCAAAGCGGATACAACAAATCAGCTTGCTGATTTATTCACTAAAGCCTTTGATTCAGTTAGATTTAATTTTCTAATTGAGTCTCTGGGCATGATTAACTTAGATTAATCATTATGAAAACCAAAGAAAAACATGTGTCTGTCCTTGTAAATAGTAATAATAATAATAAAAATAATAAAATTTTTTCCTTCGAAAGATTTATAATTACCTTCAGAATAAATTTTATGTCTTAGTACAATTTTCTTCCGAAAGAAATTTCCCTTCGGAAGAAACTTCTGAAACATCTTCCGAAGCTTAGAATAAAAAATATTGCCTTTCTTTCTGTGTATTTTAATTCAGCATGACATATGTTTGGATAATGATAGTACACTATCTCTTTGCTTCTACCTGAATTCTTAAATATCATTAAAATCTGATCAATTTACTTGATATGTGAGTAGGTTCATCTTGGGTGGTAACTACACTAAGAGCATGCCAAACATAATGCCAAGTGACTGTTTGTGGGAAACTTCATTTTGAGGATACAACAAGTGAGTCTTCAACTGATGTGACAAAATCATTCATCTAAGCACACTATGTACCAACACTTTATAATATCTATCTTTGCAAATTATATTCCCTCTTTTTTGTGTAAACAAAGACCTAGGTGTATGATCATCATGGTATACATTTGTAACCAACGGTTAAAAGATCATGATCCTCATCATCTCTTTATTTTGTGTAAACAAAGACCTGGGTTAAAGGCACCGCTGTTTCGTAAGTAAAGACCTGGTGAACTGATGAAGATCATATCTAAGCTCTCAAAAGAATCCTCTGTGATCAACTGTATATTAAATCTAGAGCTTTTACATCAATGCATTAATGAGATGTCAAATGCATCTCAAGATATAACTTATAACTTAAAGTACATAGTTTCTAAGTGTGAAAAGTTGATGATTTGACTCACAAAGGGAGGACAAACTCTAAGTGAATTAAATGTGAAGCCCATAACAGTTACCTCGTAATAAACATGATAACATGATAAACAGCATGCCTAGTTGACACAATACTCTTGTATGGATTTAAGTGGACAAACATACTTTGCAATCACAACTAAAATCAGGTATCAATTCATCAAACAAATTAGTCAGGAAGATGCTTAGTGTTATAGTATGATCCCATTCTATGTGTATATATGCTTGTATATTGTTTCCCATTTCTGTTTTGTTTAGTTTAGTTTCTTTATGTTTGGACAGACATATGTTGTAAGGATTCCTTTAAGTTTGATGCAAACCAAAACATCCAAAGTCTCTCTGCAAGTAATGCAAGTACTGAAGTAGAATTGCTTCGGAAGTTTTACACCATGAACTAGAAATACTCTAAGTGTAAAATCTTCTGAAGCCAAGACCAATATCTTTCAAAGCCAAATATGAAGTCTTCTAAAGCCTCAGAGACAAAGTCTTCCGAAGCTTCATCCTATGAAGATAGATTTCTTCCGAAGACTTTTAGTAACATGCTTTATCTGATGTACTGTTCCATAAAGCTGGACACCTTTCCGCTGCATCTCTCTGTAAAGTCACCAACTTACATGAGTTGGTGAAAAGGTCCATGCTTTTGGTAACTGTACATTGAGGTCTTGAGTCTGTAACCTTCTACTTTATGTACTTTATCCTTTTTGTAATAGATAAGGATGTGAGCTATGGCATGCATAGTCACAATGTCAAAAGGCAGATATGCCTTTTGATTCTACAATTGATTTTATTTGTGTCTAGTCAATTGTATCCAGTTGGCTTTCAAAGTATAGCCGGCTGTAGGTTGTAGTATAAGTATTCCAAGTTCTAGTATCTTTCTTTATGCTTTGTAACACTTGTAATAGAACTTGAGAAAGCAATATACTGCCTCCTTGAAACCCAAATCTCTTGTTCTGTCTCTTTATTATTACTTGTGTTCTTTGTATCATTATCTTGGTTAATCCAGTCTACTGTTTGATCAAGTTTAGTTAATCTCCTCTTTGTGTTGTTGTGTTGTAACTGTGAAGCCCTTAACCGGTCCTGCAATTGGTATCAGAGCATTTCAGGCTCTTGATATAAGATCTCACCATCTTAAGATCCCTCACACACACAAATACTGAACTTTCAAAATGGCATCCATTTCAAAGACTGATATGGAGACTGGAACCATGAACAAGTCCCCACTGATCACTCTTGATGACTTTGATACCTGGTGTATGAGAATGGAAGGTTTCATCAGGTCTCTAGACTCAAGAATGTGGGAATCTATTGAAAATGAACCTTTCATACCCAGCACTCCTTCTGCTACTGGTGCTGGTATGATCCCCAAAGATGTGGCTAACTACTCTAATGAAGATAGGAAGAGAGTAGAAATTGATAGAAAAGCCATGACTGCTCTTCAAACTGCCCTTCCAAACTCTGTGTACAGAGGTTTCAAGAAGTGCAAAATAGCTAAACAGCTGTGGGATGCACAAAAACTGATGTATGAAGGCTCCTCTCAAGCCAAGGAGAACAAGAAGGATCTCCTGAAGTAGCAGTTTGAAAACTTCACCTTCAAAACAGGTGAAACCATGACTCAACAATACTTAAGGTATGTTAAGATAGTGGATACCCTTGTGGATGGAGGAGTTCCTCTTGAAAACAGAGACATTGTAAGGAAGTTCATGTCCTCACTTCCTAGGCAATGGACACACTACTGTGTGGTGATCAAGAGGACTGAAAATCTCAAAACTCTTACTCTGACAGAGTTATATGGGATTCTCAGTGGCTACCAGATGGAGATGAACATGCAAGGTTCCTCTGGCAACTCCAACAATCAAATGGGTTCAGCCCTGCATGTGGTTGAAAGGGATAGCATAGAACCCCAACATCATCTCATATGCTACCCTGACAACTCACCAAAGGGTCCTTTCATCACATTCCCAGAGACACCTAGGGAGAACTACACTCAAGGAAGCCCATTCCAAGAGACAAGCTCTTCTCAAGCTTTTGTATCCTCTGTTGAAAGTTGTGGCAACTCTCTTTTCACTCTTGAAGAGCTGGATTGTATCCATCCAGATGACCTGGAATATATGGAAATAGTTCAGCAAATGGCTCTTCACAATCACAGAGCCAAAAAGTTTTACAAGAGAACTGGAAGGAGGTTTCCAAGCAATGCAACCAATGGAAAGTTTGGTTTGGATAAAAGCAAAGTCAAGTGTTACAACTGTGACTTGATGGGCCACTTTGCTAGAGAGTGTAAGGCACCTAAAACAAATGGTGGCCAAGCACAAACCAGACCAAGCTACACTGACAAAGCCCCTCAGAATGAGAAGCCAAAGCAACAAGCTGCTGTTGCTGTTGAAGAAGGAGGCTTTGACTGGAGCTTTCAGGTGGAAGATGCTTCTCCAAACCAAGCACTAATGGCAGATCATGATGAAGCCGAGGTATTAGAACATCTCTGTACTCCTGAATGCATTGCTAAAGTTAACAGTATAGGTCCTATAACTTGGAAATGAGATCTGATCTTGAGTCCTTAAACATTTTAAAATCTGATATTAGAAAGTCTGAAAATGATTATAAGCTAAAGATTGAGGACTTAGAGAAAACCATTTCAGTACTAAAACATGAACACATAGATTTTAGGACTCAAATCCAAGATCTCATAACCAAGCTGACTGAGTGCCAGGCTGAGCTTGTGATCAGCAAAGCCAGGGCAGAAAAGAGTGTTCTTGAAGAAGAGACCTTCAAGAACATGATATCCTCATCCCTGCACAACAAAGTGTTTATCAAAATAGACAGGGACTGGGATCAAATGAGATAGCTCCTCCACACACAATCTTGTCTATAAGTTCTCCTAGGTGAGGAACTTGTGAAGATGAGATTCCTCTCATAGATCCTATAAGTGATGAGGATAAATAAGAGATAGTGAAGAATTTCTCCGAGAAGAGTGAAGAGGAGGATTCTACTAAGGGCCACTATCCTTCTGAGGAGAAGAAGACTACCGTGATGACCAAGTCAAAGAGAAAGAACTTGATCAGAAAGAGCAAAAGAAAGGCAAAGAAGGCTCAAGAGATCAAGGCTACTTTTGACTCTAAGCAGAAACAAGTTTTTATCTCTGCAGGGTTTGAAGTAGTAAAGACTGAAGACATCAACCAAAACTCTTCAGCTAAGAGTTTTGGTTCTTGTCCAAATCATCTCAGTACCAAGAAGAAGACTGATCTGCTGTGTACCACTGCTGCACAGCCTGGACCATCAAACTCCAAGAAAAGTTCACAGCCCAAAAGAACTGTCTCAGCATCTACAAAGATGAAGGTGGAGAAGGGATATGACCAAAGACAGTCTTGCTCTCATAAGGAGACTCTTGTGAAGAAGAAAATGTTGTGTGTCATGTGTGAAAGTACCTCTCACATTGCTAAGGATTGTCCATATAATCCTAAAAGTACTGTCCATATGACCAATAGAAAGACTTCAAAGAGTTTCAAGAAGATTCAAGCTTCGGAAGGAAAATCTGTTTCCTTCGGAAGCTCCAAATCAAAGAAGAAGGTAAATGGAAAATTACCTTCGGAAGAAAAAATTGGTCTCGGAAGAAAGGAATTCTTCCGAAACACTGAAGTCTGCTGCAGTGACTGCAGAATCTTCCGAAGGTTCAGTCATCAAAACTTGTAAAGTCCCAAAAGCTTCAAAGGCTTTGAAGGTCAAGTCCAAGACTCCAAAGGTGATGTGGAAGTCTAAGAAAGACCAAGTGACTGAAGTTTCTCCATCAACAACAGCTGAAGATCCCTCTTGGACAACCATAGGATCTATTACTGTTGCATTACCTTCTATTATACTTAGTGAGCCCAAGACAAGTAAGGCTTGGGTTTCCAAATGTAACTAATCATTTTCTTTGTGCAGGAACAGCTCAAGACAAACAGGAATGTCTGGATCATTGATAGTGGCTGTTCCAGGCACATGACAGGCAATAGGTCACTACTCCATAACTTTGAGAGAATTTATGGAGGACCAGTTGCTTTTGGAGGAGATGAAGGTGGTTACATGTCTGGAAGGGGCAAGGTCACAAATGGTAAGCTCAGCATTGAAAAGGTAAACTTTCTCAAGGAGCTTGGGTACAATCTTCTGAGTGTATCCCAATTTTGTGATCAGAGTCATAACATGCTCTTTAATGAGCATGAGTGCATTGTTCTCAAGCCTGTAGTGGTCATTCCTCGTGAGCGCATCCTGCTCAGAGCCCCCAAGAAATGGAACATGTACAAGATGGATTTGCAAGAAACATCTCCCTCTGGAGAAGTTTCATGCTTTCTATCAAAAGCAAATAGTGATGAGTCTTTCCTATGGCATAAAAGAATGTGCCATGTAAACTTTAAGAACATGAATACACTAATTAAACATGATTTGGTAACTGGAATGGCAAAGAATGAGTTTACAAGTGATGATCATTGTGTTGCATGCCTGAAAGGGAAGCAACATAAGGTATCTCACAAGCCTAAGGAAAAGAACTCCATCACTACTCCCCTACATTTATTACATATGGATCTCTTTGGCCCCACCAGTGTAATGAGTCTAGGAAGGACCTCTTATTGTTTGGTGATCACAGATGATTTTACAAGATTCACTTGGGTTTTCTCTCTTAGAACTAAGGATGAAACCTGAGATTCTGAAGAATTTCATCTTAAAATTGAGAATCAAAGTGATCACAAGGTAAAAACCATAAGATGTGATCAAAGGACTGAATTCAAGAATCAAATCCTTGATACATTTTGTGATGAAAAAGGTATTACAAGACAATATAGTGCTCCCAGGACTCCTCAGCAAAATGGTGTTGCTGAGAGGAGAAACAGGACACTAATTGAAGCTGCAAGAACTATGTTGTCTGACTCTAAACTGCCCATCACCTTCTGGGCAGAGGCAGTAAATACTGCTTGCTATGTGCAAAACAGAGTTTTAGTAGTTAAGACTCATGGTAAGACTCCTTATGAACTTTGGCACAAGAGAAAACTATAAGGATTCCTTTTAAGTCTGATGCAAACCAAAACATCCAATGTCTCTCTGCAACAAATGCACAAAGTACTGAGTAAGAAATGCTTCGGAAGTTTTACACCATACACTAGAAAATACTCTAAGTGTAAAATCTTCCGAAGCCAAGACCAATATCTTCCGAAGCCAAACATGAAGTCTTCCGAAGCCTCAGAGACAAAGTCTTCCGAAGCTTCACTCTATGAAGACAGATTTCTTCCGAAGACTTTTAGTAACATGCTTTATCTGATGTACTGTTCCATAAAGCTGGACATCTTTCTGCTGCATCTCTGTAAAGTCACCAACTTACATAAGTTGGTGAAAAGGTCCATGCTTTTGGTAACTGTACATTGAGGTCTTGAGTCTGTAACTTTCTACTTTATGTACTTTATCCTTTTTGTAATAGATAAGGATGTGATCTATGGCATGTCATAGTCACAAGGTCAAAAGGCAAATATGCCTTTTGATCCGACAATTGATTTTGTTTGTGTCTAGTCAATTGTATCCAGCTGGCTTTCAAAGTATAGCCGGCTGTAGGTTGTAGTATAAGTATTCCAAGTTCTTGTATCTTTCTTTATGCTTTGTAACACTTGTAAAAGAACTTGAGAAAGCAATATACTACCTCTTTGAAACCCAACTCTCTTGTTCTGTCTCTTTTACTTTACTTGTGTTCTTTGTATCAATATATTGGTTAATCCAGTTCACTGTTTGATCAAGTTTAGTTATTCTCCTCTTTGTGTTGTTGTGTTGTAATTGTTCAAGCCCTTAACCGGTCCTGCAATTGGCATCAGAGCATTTCAGGCTCTTGATATAAGATCTCACCATCTTAAGATCCCTCACACACACAAAAACTAAACTCTCCAAATGGCATCCATCTCAAAGACTGATATGGAGACTAGAACCATGAACAAATCCCCACTGATCACTCTTGATGACTTTGACACCTGGTGTATGAGAATGGAAGGTTTCATCAGGTTTCTAGACTCAAGAATGTGGGAATCTGTTGAGAATGGACCTTTCATACCCAGAACTCCTTCTGCTACTGGTGCTGGTATGATTCCAAAAGATGTGGCCAACTACTCTGATGAAGATAGGAAGAGAGTAGAGATTGATAGGAAGGCCATGACTGCTCTTCAAACTGCTCTTCCAACCTCTCTGTGTACAGAGGTTTCAAGAAGTGCAAAACAGCTAAACAGCTGTGGGATGCACTGAAGCTGATGTATGAAGGCTCCTTTGAAGCCAATGAGAACAAGAAGGATCTCCTGAAGCAGCAGTTTGAAAACTTCACCTTCAAAACAGGTGAAACCATGACTCAACAATACTTCAGGTATGTTGAGATAGTGGATACCCTAGTGGATGGAGGAGTTCCTCTTGAGAACAGGGACATTGTAAGGAAGTTCATGTCCTCACTTCCTAGGCAATGGACACACTACTGTGTGGTGATCAAGAGGACTGAGAATCTCAAAACTCTTATTCTGACAGAGTTATATGGGATTCTCAGTGGCTACCAGATGGAGATGAATATGCAAGGTTCATCTGGCAACTCCAACAATCAAATGGGTTCAGCCCTTCATGCGGTTGAAAGGGATAGCATAGAACCCCAACATCATCTCATATGCTACCCTGACAACTCACCAAAGGGTCCTTTCATCACCTTCCCAGAGACACCCAGGGAGAACTACACTCAAGGAAGCCCATCCAAGAGACAAGCTCTTCTCAAGCCTTTGTGTCTTCTGATGAAAGCTGTGGGAACTCTCTCTTCACTCTTGAAGACCTGGACTATATCCATCCAGATGACCTGGAGTACATGGAAATAGTTCAGCAGATGGCTCTCCTCACTCATAGAGCCAAGAAGTTCTACAAGAGAACAGGAAGGAGGTTTCCAAGCAATGCAACCAGTGGAAAGTTTGGGCTGGATAAAAGCAATGTCAAGTGTTACAACTGTAACTTGATGGGCCATTTTGCTAGGGAGTGTAAGGCACCTAAAACAAATGGTGGCCAAGCACAAACCAGACCAAACTACACTGACAAAGCCCCTCAGAATGAGAAGCCAAAGCAACATGCTGCTGTTGCTGTTGAAGAGGGAGGCTTTGACTGGAGCTTTCAGGTGGAAGATGCTTCTCCAAACCAAGCACTAATGGCAGACCATGATGAAGCCAAGGTATTGGAACATCTTTGTACTCGTGAATGCATTACTAAAGTAAACAGATACAGGTCCTATAACTTAGAAATGAGATCTGATCTTGAGTCCTTAAACATTTTAAAATCTGATTTTAGAAAGTCTGAAAATGATTACAAGTTAAAGATAGAGGACTTGGAGAAAACCATTTTAGTATTGAAACATGAACATACAGATTTTAGGACTCAAATCCAGGATCTCATAACTAAGTTGACTGAGTGCCAGGCTGAGCTTGTGATCAGCAAAGCCAAGGCAGAAAAGAGTGTTCTTGAAGAAGAGACCTTCAAGAACATGATATCCTCATCCCTGCATAACAAAGTGTGCTATCAAAATAGACAGGGACTGGGATCAAATGAGATAGCTCCTCCACACATAATCTTGTCTGTAAGATCTCCTAGGTGTGGAACTTGTGAAGATGAGCTTCCTCTCATAGATCCTATAAGTGAAGAGGATGAAGAAGAGATAATGAAGAATTCCTCTAAGAAGAGTGAAGAGGAGGATTCTACTAAGGGCCACTATCCTTCTGAGGAGAAGAAATCTACTGTGATGACCAAGTTAAAGAGAAAGAACTTGATCAGGAAGAGCAAAAGAAAAGTGTTGGTCCATGTGATCGAAAAACAGTGCAAATGATGTGATGAATTGCTCAATATCTAACAACCATGCTAAATAATGACAATTGAGAAGATAGAATACAATTCTAACTCATATTTGATAACAAAATGAACAATAACAATCAATAAGATGAAGCACAATGATATTTCTGTGTAATAACTGCTTGGAATAGGTAACTTGCAAGCTTACCTTACAATGAAAATTAACAAAAGTATATATAGCAGTTGTAGTTTCGCAGACAGTTTCGCTACCAGCGAAACTGTCATGCCGAAACTACAGTTTCGCCCGGCAGAACATAAGTTCGTCGGGTAAACTAGAACAGCAAACTGTGAGCGAATTTACAGATTCGCTCATAGTTTCGCTGGACTGCCAAAAATACACAATTCTAAGAACATACAAAAAGAAAATAACAAAAGTCCTATTACAAGTAAAGTAAACAAACTATACTAAGGTGGGTCCAACCTATACATGATCTTCAATACTCCCCCTAGGTTGGATCTCACCGTCTTCACTCTTCTTGATTTGACTTGTCAGCTCCAGTTTCCTCTGCTGCCATTGACCTGTCTTTGTCACCTCCTGCAGCAACGTCCTCAGAAGCTTCAGCCAATGATCCTCCATGGTCCTTTCCTGCATCACTAGCTTCTTTAGAATGACCACTAGCCTTTGCAAATTGCCTGGTTAGATCTTGAACATCCATATTAAAGTCATCCTGAGCTCTCACCCTTTCAGCTAACTTCTTGACCTCCGACCTTACTCCCCTGATCTTGTTGGCAACATTCATAAACAAACTAGCTTCTTTTCTAGTTTCCTCTCCAGCCCCAGCCTTAATGTGATTTTCACATAATACCAAAAGATCTTCATCACAAAAACTAAACAACTCCATCGGATCAAATACTCTAAACTCCTTTCCATGTTTAACTCTGATCACAGCCTCTCCAGTATTATTGTCATAAAACCATTTCTCAAAGTCCTGTAGTTGTTGGGGAAGAGGATCAGCCAATCTTACCCGATTTACAGTCTTTGGAGGTTTAACTCTTAAGCCCATTTTTTATCTCCTATTCAAGAAATGAGGCTCTTTCACTTAGATGAGCATTGATCAGAGGTAGAGTTGCCAAACGCCTTAAATCCCATTTAGGCAAGGTCTTAAAAGCCTTCCTCTTAAGCATATAACTGATATTTCCTCCCCGTCTCTTGATCATAAACATCTTTAAACTTGAATTGTAACACCAGCTTATAATTTTCTTATCAGCTTCCTTCCTGCTTAATCCCTCCAAGTGTTGGAACAGAGGAGTGATTTCTTCTACCTCCTTCTCTTTCACCAACCAATCATTTTTATTCATTTCAAAAACATCTGCATCATCCTCTCCCTTTTTAGCAACATAGATCAATGGTCGCTCATCAACTTCATAAAACTCAGGTTCTGAATCATAGTCTATGAGCTGTTCATCTTCCTCTTCTTCATCAACCAACCCTTTGCCTTTATCAGATACTCCTTCAGTAGTAGCTGTTACAACAACTTCTTCACCAACCAGATCTTTTTCAAAGTCAAATTGCATGTTTACAAACCCAGACTCTATAATATCCTTCTCATCATTTCTTTCAACATCCTCTCCTGGAGTTTCCTACTCTCCTGCACCAGTAGTTGCTGCACCAGAAGTGCCCTCTCCTACCTTAGATGAAGTACCCACATTCATAAATGAGTACTTTGATGTATCAGTCAAATCATCTAACTCAGATTGAGTCAGTTGATTAGGTAGGCCGGCTGCAGCTTTCAGCTGTGTAATCTCCTCAAACAACTTCTTCACCAGTCTTTTTTGATCAACTAACATCCTCTGCATTCCTTCAATCACTTCATCTTTCTGTCTTTCTCTGATTTCCTGATTTGTAAGTTTAGTCTTGTTCATACTCAGTTCATTAGCCAACGAAGTATTCAAGTTGCGTATCATATCCTCATCAAGGTTTTCACTCGCCACTCTTCTAGTTGTAAATCCTTCATGTCTATGCTTGGTTCGTCGCTCAGGCTCAGCAAAATCAGTTTTCTTCTTAGACCTCCTTTCTTTTTCAACCCTAACTTCCTCAGCTTGTGCAGCAATATCCTCCTCAAAATCATAATCTTTTTCTTTGGCATATCTCTTCTTTTCTTTGTAGCATCAGCTTGCTGTACTCTTGTTTCTTCAGCTCGTTTATTCTCTGACTCATCCACCCGTCTAATATAGTTCCAGCATTCTGGAGGATACATGTTCTCCCAAAGATGGGTGATCTTTCCACTGAAGTCGTGGCGAATGGCACAGCAGTCAGCAAAGATACGAGGATTCATCTGTACCAACCTCTTAATCTCTCCATGTTTTGTAACATGAGGTATAAGATCATCAAAAATCATCTGAAGAAAACGCGGATACAGCAGCCATTTGTCTTTCTTTAAGGCCATCACATTCTCCGCCATGCACGCAAAAATCAATCTAGCAATATTGGCCTTTTCACCTTTACAACACAACACCATTGCCTTAGCCCAATCTATATTAAGACCATCGGATCCACCTTTACGGTGATCTAGACACATGATAAAAACATGAGCAATGTATCTCCACTCTTTAGATAAGAATGACTTCTTGATCTCCTTCTGTGAAGCAAAGGCTGGTCCCTCATATCCCATACTTCTAAAGGCTTGGAACACCTCAGAATCTGTCATAGCCACTTCATCTCCTGAATCTTCTTCAAGTCTTAGAATCCTCGATACAGTCTCAGCAGTGATCGTCACTTCGTGATCAACAACTTTGGCAGTGATCCACTGTACATCTCCTCGAGTATCATACTCTGCAGATCGCCAAAAATCTCTAATATGAGGGTCATAAATGGTAGGCGAATGAGATATGGCATGAGCTATAGGTGATCTTTGAAGCCATCTGATACAATCTCTAAATCCAGCTGCCTTAGGATGAGTATCATCTAAAATGGTTGTGTATTATTCCGCTCATCAAACTTGAGATTAGCCATGATAACCTGATGAAGAAATCAGATAAGTTGAATGAGAAATTAAGAAAAGAAGAAAATAATACTAAAACAATGAAAACTAACAGTTTTGGCAAGCGAAAATAGTTTCGCTCATTAAACATGTTAGTTTCGCTGAACAAAAGACAGTTTCGACAAGGCGAAAATAGATTAAAGTAGATTCGCTATTAATTTCGGCAAGCAAAAACATAGTTTCGCTGTAAAAAAAATTAGTTTCGTTGTTCAAAAAGAAAACATGACCAAGCGAAACTGTACAAGCTTAAGACCAGATTCTGCGAAACTAAAGATAGTTTGGCGAAACTGTTAAGTTCGCCCGGACAGCATAACTTTACAGTTTCGCTGAGAAGTAGAGAACTTTCGTTCAGTTTCGCAGAAGAATCTGCAATTTCGCTGGATGAACAGCGAAGCCACCGAAGAGTCAAAATCCAAATGTCTTAAAAGAAGTTGATTTTAACCAGATTAAATGATAGTACATGGTTCGAAACTCACATGCGAAGCAAAGGAAACGATCAATCGGTCCAAAACACAACCAAAACACAAAATCGCCCACGAAAGTCACGGTAAACCCTAAAATACTACTCAGGTCGTTTTTGCGAAAGTGTGAGAAGAATTTCGCAAAAACGACTTAAATAGCAAATAGTTTCGCAGTGAGCGAAACTATAGATTCGCAGGGCGAAATTGTAGTTTCGCTAAGAGAAACTGTAATTTCGCTAAGAGATAGTCAGTTGAAAACTAATTAGAAAACCTAGCGAAATTGCAATTTCGCCTTGCGAAACAACTAGCGAAAGAATAGTTTCGGCACCTTTTTTTATTATTTTATTATTTATTATTTTTAATTTTTTTTATTATTATTGTTTTTAACATGAAGCACGTCACATAATGAGATCTAAATTAATCAGAGATCACATCCTCTAGGTATTTATGAACATAAAGATGATCAAAAATCATCAACCGACAATGAGATCATACTGAATACGAGATCTTATCACAATCTGCACAGGAACAACTGAAATTAGAACAAATCAATAACGATTGCTGATATAATTGTCCACTTAAACTCATGCCTTATCCTTTTTCAACAAACAGCTTATGATTTGTTTAAGGTTCAATTAGATGCTTTAGAATGTTAGGACCCCACAATCATTTGGTAAAACCCTCACCCAACCTCAGGATTTCTTGAATTTGAATCGATCTAAACAGAGCAAGGCTTGTGCATTAGTGTGCAAATGATTATAAACAGAATATTTCATTCTGAAAAGAACTCATCGATTAGATGATTTGACATAATTATATCAAAATGGTGAGAGCTCCAGATCTATACTCACGTATAACAGAGGAGATGACCATTTAAACATGTGCTGATGAGAGCTCCAGGTCAGTACTATCGTATAGCAGAGGAGATCATCACTCCAGGTCAGTACTTCCGTACAGCAGAGGAGATTAGCACAGACACAAGATACACAAATACAAGAATATATCAGATATGGTCCAGGGAGATGACATATAAGAGCAGAATGGACGAAAGATTCATTCTCAATCCAATTTTTGTCAGGACTCAGTTTTTGTGCAAGCCAAAACAATTGAGTAAATCCAGACATTCTTAAGCATGATGTTTAATTAATCATAGAGCTGCTGTCTACTTTATTCGTCAGGCTGAGTCTATCAAGCATATCGTTAAAGAATCTGATCAATTTTTCTTAAAAATTTTATGTGAAACAGAATCCAGTATCAGTTACTATCATTTTCTCATTGAAGCACCGGTCATGTATAAAATATATACTTAGAGAATATACAATCATTTCTCGTCATTTTAAATACCGATCTCAGGATATGAAATTACTCCCCCAAATTTTTATTTTCAAATAATAGATAATTTCTATACATTATGAAAAAATACATACAATGAATTTATTATAGTTATTTATTTTGATTTATTATTCATTTATTTAATTATTTCTTTTTTTTTTTTTTATTTTTTTAATAAAAGGAACAGAAAATGAAAATTTAAAAGGATATTAACCCGAGCATAGAGATCAATTCATAAAAACGGGGTTTATCAAAAGTTTTTGTGAAAAGATCAGCTTTTTGATTTTTTGTATCGATGGGTATAATATCGATGAAACCCTTTTCTTGAGCATCACAATCGCATGAATTCGTGTCTCGATATGCTTGGTTCGGGAATGATGAATAGGATTTTTAGCAATTCCAATGGCTGCTTCATTGTCACAAAATAAAGGTGTATGGAGAAAATTAATTCCATAATCAATCATTTGGTGTTGTATCCAGAGAACTTGAGAGCAACAGCTTGAGGCAGCAATATATTCAGCTTCCCCTGTAGAAAGAGAAACAGTGGTTGTTTCTTGCTCTGCCAAGATACCAAACAATTTCCCAAATATTGACATCCTCCAGACACAGATTTTCTGTTTAACCTGCAACCATTGGAATCACTATCAGAATAAGCATGTAAATCAAAATTCCCTCCATATGGATACCATAACCCTAAACGAGATGATCCTTTGAGATAACGAAATATTCTTTGACAGCTTTCTCATGAGATTCTTTGGAGCCGACTGATATCGAGCACAGTAACCAACAGCAAAAGTGATATCAGGACGGCTTGCAGTAAGATACATGAGAGAGCCAATCATAGATCTAAAAAGATGAGGATCAACTGGTTTTCCGTTTTCATCTGGAGTAAGACAAGTCTGAGCAGTAAAGGGAGTCATCTCAGTAGAAGCATCATCCATCTTAAATTTCTTAAAATATCCTTAATATACTTCTCCTGATGAATAAGAATTCCTTCTTTCTGTTGTTCAACTTGTAATCCAAGGAAGAAACACATTTCGCCCATCATACTCATTTCAAACCTTTGACTCATTACCTCTTCGAACTCTCTACACAATTGAGAATTGGTAGATCCAAAAATAATATCATCAACGTAAACTTGGACAAATATCATTTCACCATTCACTTCTCTTTTGAAGAGAGTCATATCAATGGTACCACGAGAGAAACCATTGCTTAGAAGATACTGTGTAAGGGTCTCATACCAGATCCTGGGTGCTTGATGAAGACCATACAGAGATTTGTCAAGCTTAAACACTTTATCAGGAAAATCAGGATCCTCAAAACCTGGTGGTTGACACACATATATCTCCTCATCAATGTCTCCGTAGAGAAAAGCACACTTCACATCCATCTGATAGACTTTAAATTGTTTATGAGCAGCATGAGCGAGAAATATTCTGATTGCTTCCAGACGAGCAACTGGAGCAAAGACTTCTGTATAATCAATCCCTTCTTCTTGAGCAAAACCTTGCACAACGAGTCTAGATTTGTTACGTACCACTACTCCTCGATCATCCGGTTTGTTCTTAAACACCCATTTTGTACCGATTGGATATTTGTTAGGAGGTAAGTCAACCAAGGTCCAAACTTAAGCTTTCTGAA
This sequence comes from Flaveria ramosissima, assembly GCA_025215565.1. Lineage (NCBI taxonomy): Eukaryota > Viridiplantae > Streptophyta > Magnoliopsida > Asterales > Asteraceae > Flaveria > Flaveria ramosissima. Next base: position 53,090,903 of record CM046039.1, read on the forward strand.
CTGTTGAAGTTCCAATTGCATAGACTCCACCCAACAAGGATCCTGTAGAGCAGCATGAACGTTCTTCGGGACAGTTTGAGAGATGAAGCATGAGAAAAGACAAACATTTATTACCAGACCATTGACTTTGCGTTCGAACACCATCAGAGATAGATCCAATCACGTTATCAAGAGGATGATCTTTCAAGGTTTTGTAATCGCTTGTAGAAGGAAAGATGTTTGAAGAAGTATCACCCATAGCCGGTGAAAGATTAGATGAAGGTGAATCGATGATAGGTGTTTGATCAGGTATAGAGAAGATGTATGAGGTAAAGAATCAGATGATGGTGACGGATCATTCATTGGAGACGAAGAACTAACATCAGTTGAAACAGCATCATTTACTAATGAGTTGGAAGGAACAGACGATGGAGATGATGAAATAATATTTGTTTGAGTATTTGGAATGGACGTATCATCATCGAAAACTGGCAAATTGAACGAATTAAACACAGTATCGGAGTCAAAGAACCATGCTGGTTCAGATCTAACTTCAGAAGAGTTAGATTCCTGCCAATCAAATAGAAAGACTCTTGAACGATACGTGTTCTTTTGTTATAAACCCGATATGCCTTTTGAGAAGAAGAATAACCAACAAAGTAACACTCATCAGAAACAGCACCAAACTTTGTCTTTTGAGATTGAGTATTCAGAAGAGTGCAAGAACAACCAAATGGCCGAAAGAAATCAATTAGAGGCTTTCTCTTATGAAAAAGTTCATAAGGAGTCTTCATTTTATCTTTCACAATCAACACCCGGTTTAGAACATATGAAGCACAATTTACAGCTTCAGCCCAGAAGATAATGGGTAATGAAGATTCTATCAACATTGTACGAGCAGCTTCAACAAGAGTGCGATTCTTTCGTTCTGCAATACCATTCTGCTGGGGAGTTCTCGCAGCACTAAATTGTCTCACAATCCCCTTTTGAGCACAAAATGAATCGAGAATCTGATTTTTGAATTCAGTGCCGTTGTCACTTCTCAGTCCCATAACCTTTCTCTTACTAATTGTTTCGATAGAAAGAATTAATCTCTGCAATTCCTCTGCAACCTCGCCTTTGTGTGCAAGAAACCTCACCCATGAATATCTTGAGAAATCATCTGTAACAACAAGACAAAATGATTTTTTAGCAATAGATTTAACACTAATTGGGCCAAATAAATGTAACAACTCGAGAGGACAAGATATGCTATTTAGAAGTTTGGGCTTATGAGGTTTCTTATGTTGTTTGCTCTTGGCACATGCCATACATTTTTCATTTACAGAAAAATCCTTTGAAGGAAATCCTCTAACAAGATTTTCTTTACTAATTTATTAATTATCTTAAAATTAACATGGCCTAATCGACGATGCCATAAGAGAGACTCAGAGGTTGATGCTTTTGAAAGAAGACAAGTTGCAGTAGCCTTTGATTCGCTTGAATTCATATCAAGAAGATACGTATCATGCTTTCTTGGAGCACGCATGAGAATCAATTCATCTGGAATTACAATCTCTGATTTTAAAAATAGACATTCATCAGATTTAAATAGAACAGGAATGTTTTTATCGTAGATTTGAGAAACACTCAGAAGATTAAAAGCCAATTCGGGTACATAGTTGACTTTTTCAAAGTGAGAGAACCATTGGTAACTTCTCCTTGTCCAATCATTTTTCCACCCTTTTTGTTACCAGCAAAAGCAACATATCCTCCATCTATAATCCGATAGTTGGTCAACAAGTCCTTTAATCCCGTCATATGTTTGGAACACCCGCTATCACAACATGCCATAAACTGTTTACAATCTTTGACGAGGACGCCTGAAAAGAATTAACAAATCAATTAGCCAGGAGTAATAGGAACCCAAGATTGAACAACTTTGCTTTTTAAAGAAGCAGATTTTTTACAGAAGAAATTATTAACCAATTTTGTCAATTTATTTCCAAAACAGTTCCTATTAGAGGATCCTTGAATCAAAGAAGGACAATTTTTGACAAGATGATCCTCTTGACCACACCTGAAACAATGAGGTTTGAATCTAGGTCTTGATGTGATGAGGTAAAAATAGGATCAATAATAATCTCCTCATCACATTCAGACAAACTAGAATCAATATCACTGAATGTCTCATACAACCCATGAGTTTGATGTTTATTTGAACCAGAATTATTATTTACAAAATTAGAAGAAGATTCATCTAACATGTCAGTAAAACTAGTTCCACTTGTACTGGTGTCAGATGAAGAAGAAATACGTTCATCAGATGAAGTCATATTTAATGGAGTGAAAGATGGAATAGGATGAGAAAAGAACTTTTCGAAACAATTAGTTTTAATTTGCTCAGTTGGTTTTGGAGAAGCATCAGATTCATTACATTCATTAGGAGAATAAAAATCATCACTACCATGATCTGAATTACAAGATGGAATAAAACTATCATGAGAACATGAGACATTCAAGTCTGTTACAGTTGAACTAGAAACAAAAACAGAATTTAAACTAGACTTATGATCTAAAACAGACTGCTGATTTTCAGGTGTACTAGAACTAGTGCATCCAAGCCCACTAGTTGGTCCATAGTCGTAGTCTTCACGAATTACTTAGAGTTATTCCCTCTAAACCTGCAGACATACTGTCAGTATCTTTTTTGATTAAATCATTAGAAGGATGAGGAACAGGCATAGGAGAATAACATTATGTACTAGGTGGAGGATAAACCTTTACATTTTCATAACCCAAACCTGTTTTAATTCTAGCTCCTCGTTGAGATTTACAAAGATCATCATGTTTCATTCCAGAAATAGTCCATTTATCTAACTTTGACTGAAGTTTGCTTGCTTTAAATTCAGCAAGAGCAACCCTTTCAGTCAAAGTATTAATCTCGACATTTCTTTCCAAAACTATTCGTTTTAAATGGTCATTTTCCTTTAAAGCCTCATTTAATTTCACAAAATATTTGATTCATTGATTTTAAGTTCATCATGAATTCGCTTTAAATCCTTTCTATCAATTAACAAAACGGTTAGCCTATAATCCCAAATAATCTGATTTTACAAGCAGGTGAGCACATATCCTGTATTACCGCATATGGAAGTCCCATTACCATCCTTTCAGCAGCTAAAGCTTTATCACACAGGCATACTGGAGTACTTAATTTCTTTTCCTCAACAGTAGCAGCAGCATCATCATTATCCTTTCCTATCTCATCTCTTGAACTTCTTTTCTCACTTAAACCTGCAGTTTCATCTGTCCCATTTCCAACATCTTTTTCGTCTTTTCCATTTACAAATGACTCATTTTGTCTTTTGAATTCCTTGAACAACTCAAATCCATCTTCACCATCTACCTCTTCATTACTTTCCACAACCTCAGCAACTAACGCGTGATTGATCTCAGTTCTTGTTTCCTCAACCTCGGCACTCCAGTCAAAGTTTGAAATCAAAGCAGACTCCTTTTTTAGATTCACATCTTCCTTTTCTTTCTCTGCTGTCAGTCTTGGTACTCCAGAATTACTAGGATCTGTGACAATTGGTAATGGACATTCACGTTTGAAATGTCCCAATTGTTTATAATTAAAGCACCTCAATTTTGACTTATCAAATCCCAATTTTGAAGTAGATGATTGACCACCAAAATTCTTTCGTCCTGTTCTTTCCATAAATCTTTGAGCTCTCAAAGTTAACATCGCCATCTGCCATTGAATATCAGTTTCTTCAAGATCATCAGGATCAACGTGGTACATGTCCTCCATAGTCATTCCCTTTCCTTTCAGTTCTCCAGCAACAAGTGCTTCATAGCTCTGAACAAACATTCCAAAAAGAGCCATTGTTTCTGATGGAATTGGAGTTTCAACATTGGCCTTAGAATTACCCAAATCTCTTCCAACATTACTGTTCCCACTCGAGAAAGTACTTGTATTGCTCCCTCCTTGAATTGGATTTTGTATTTGAGAGTTTGCAGCGGATGACAACAAAGCAGCATTTTGAGAAAAACTAGATGTGGGCATCATAGTCTGGTTAAATTCCCTTCTTTTCAAATCCAACTCAAAGGATTTCAACTTATTGATGATATCCATCAGCTTGTAATCTGTGAACCCTCTTTCTTGTTTAAGCATTCTCACCTGAAGACTCCATTGTGGTGGAAGAGAATCGAGAAGCCTGTTAACTTGTTCACTGTTGGAGAGCCTTTCATCATATTTCTTTAAGGTGCTTGAGACGGTTAAGAAACTGTTTGTAAGGTCTGTCAGACTCTCATTCTTGTATCCCACAAATGAATTGAATTCTTTTTCAGCCTGAATACTCTTATCTTTTACCAAATCTGCATTACCATCATAAAATTCACATAAAGCATCGTAAAGAGATTTAGCATTTTTATGCTCTGCAAAACGGTTGTAGATGTCTGGTGCTAAACAGAGAGTTAGAGCACCAAAAGCCTTTTGATCACGATCAATCAATTTTAGATCTCTTTCAGTATAGGAAGATGGGTCCTTGTTTTGAGAAACAACATCACCAACAGTAACAGTTGGTATGTGAGGACCAGAAGTAATCGATTCCCATTGGTTATGATCAGTGTAGAAGAAGAAAGCTTTGAGACATCTCTTCCAATCTTCAAAATTATCTCCATTAATGAGTCTTGGAGGTCTATTAGGAGCAATACTTTCAAGATCAGCAAGTGTGAGAGTAGTTAATTTCGACATTGTAGTTTCGGCAGAAAAGATGATAATTTCGCTGACAATTTCGTAGAAAAAGATGACGTGGATGACAGTTTCGCAGAAGAATTACTTTCGCTGACAATTTCGCTGAGAAAGCTAATTTCGCTAGCAATTTCAGCAGCACTTTCGCTAGACCAAAGGCACCACTGGCTTAGTTTCGCTGCTAACTTCGCACGAAACAAGCTTGAACTTTCGTTCAAAAACAAATTCAGCAGCAATTTCGCTTGTTGATCGTTCACAAACACTGATGAACTTTCGTTCAAGAGATTAGTTTCGCAGAATCCCTAGAAAACAACTTCTGATGCAAAATAGCTCATAGTTTCGCTGAAAGATGATGGTAATTTCGCTAGAAGAACACTAATTTCGCTGATCGATCTCAAAACCCTTTTTCACCTCAAAATCAATCTGAAATCATCCAAAACTCAATGAATTTGAGATCTGATGATTGTAGTATCTTCCTCAAACAAAAACTAGCATAATTCAATCAATTTCCATGTTAAAAACACTGAATAATCCAATGAAAATTGATTGAGACTAGATATTGAACAAAAACCACAAAAACTCAACAAATCAAGAGCACTAAGGCTCTGATACCATATTGTTGGTCCATGTGATCGAAAAACAGAGATGTGATGAATTGCTCAATATCTAACAACCATGCTAAATAATGACAATTGAGAAGATAGAATAGCATTCTAACTCATATTTGATAACAAAATGAACAATAACAATCAATAACATGAAGCACAATGATATTTCTGTGTAATAACTGCTTGGAATAGGTAACTTGCAATAATGATCCACGATTAGGGTTTTGCAAGCTTACCTTACAATGAAAATTAACAAAAGTATATATAGCAGTTGTAGTTTCGCAGACAGTTTCGCTACCAGCGAAACTGTCATGCCGAAACTACAGTTTCGCCCGGCAGAACAAAGTTCGCCGGGTAAACTAGAACAGCAAACTGTGAGTGAATTTACAGATTCGCTCATAGTTTCGCTGGACTGCCAAAAATACACAATTCTAAGAATATACAAAAAGAAACTAACAAAAGTCCTATTACAAGTAAAGTAAACAAACTATACTAAGGTGAGTCCAACCTATACATGATCTTCAAAAAGCAAAGAAGGCTCAAGAGATCAAGGCTACTTTTGACTCTAAGCAGAAACAAGTTTTTATCTCTGTAGGGTTTAAAGTAGTAAAGACTGAAGACATCAACCAAAACTCCTCAGCTAAGAGTTCTGGTTCTTGTTCAAACCATCTCAGTACAAAGAAGAAGACTGAGCTGCTGTGTACCACTGCTGCACAGCCTGGACCATCAAACTCCAAGAACAGTTCACAGCCCAAAAGAACTGTCTCAGCATCTACAAAGATGAAGGTAGAGAAGGGATATGACCAAAGCCAGTTTTGCTCCCATAGGGAGACTCTTTTAAAGAAGAAAATGTTATGTGTCACGTGTGAAAGTACCTCTCACATTGCTAAGGATTGCCCATACAATCCTAAAAGTACTATCCACATGACCAATGCAAAAACTTCAAAGAGTTTCAAGAAGATTCAAAGAAGAAGGTAAATGGAAAATTACCTTCGGAAGAAAAATTGGTCTCGGAAGAAAGGAGTTCTTCCGAAGCACTGAAGTCTGCTGCAGTAACTGTAGAATCTTCCGAAGGTTCAGTCATCAAAACTTGTGAAGTACCAAAAGCTTCTAAGGTTTTGAAGGTCAAGTCCAAGACTCCAAAGGTGGTGTGGATGTCTAAGAAAGACCAAATGACTGAAGTTTCTCCATCAACAATAGCTGAAGATCCCCCTAGTACAACCATAGGATCTATTACTGTTGCATTACCTTCTATTATACTTAGTGAGCCCAAGACAAGTAAGGCTTGGGTTTCCTAATGTAACTAATCATTTTCTTTGTGCAGGAACAGCTCAAGACAAGCAGGAATGTCTGGATAATTGATAGTGGCTGTTCCAGGCACAAGACAGGCAATAGTTCTCTACTCCATAACTTTGAGAGAATTGATGGAGAACCAGTTGCTTTTAGAGGAGATGAAGGTGGTTACAATTCTGGAAGGGGCAAGGTCACAAATGGTAAGCTCAGCATTGAAAAGGTAAACTTTGTTAAGGAGCTTGGGTACAATCTTCTAAGTGTATCCCAATTTTGTGATCAGAGTCATAACATGCTCTTTACTGAGCATGAGTGCATTGTTCTCAAGCCTGGAGTGGTCATTCCTCATGAGCATATCCTGCTCAGAGCCCCCAGGAAAGGGAACATGTACAAGATGGATTTGCAAGAAACATCTCCCTCTGGAGAAGTTTCATGCTTTCTATCTAAAGCAAATAGTGATGAGTCTTTCCTATGGCATAAAAGAATGTGCCATGTAAACTTTAAGAACATGAATAAGCTAATTAAACATGATTTGGTAACTGGAATGACAAAGAAAGAGTTTACAAGTGATGATCATTGTGTTGCATTCCTGAAAGGGAAGCAACATAAGGTATCTCACAAGCCTAAGGAAAGGAACTCCATCACTACTCCCCTACACTTGTTACATATGGATCTCTTTGGCCCCACCAGTGTAATGAGTCTAGGAAGGACCTCTTATTGTTTGGTGATCACAGATGATTTTACAAGATTCACTTGGGTTTTCTTTCTTAGAACTAAGGATGAAACCCCTGAGATTCTGAATAATTTCATCTTAAAAATTGAGAATCAAAGTGATCACAAGGTCAAAACCATAAGATGTAATCAAGGTACTGAATTCAAGAATCAAATCCTTGATACATTTTGTGATGAAAAAGGTATTACAAGACAATATAGTGCTCCCAGGACTCCTCAGCAAAATGGAGTTGCTGAGAGGAGAATTAGGACACTAATTGAAGCTGCAAGAACTATGTTGTCTGACTCTAAACTGCCCATCACCTTCTGGGCAGAGGCAGTAAATACTGCTTGCTATGTGCAAAACAGAGTTTTGGGAGTTAAGACACATGGTAAGACTCCTTTTAAACTTTGGCACAAGAGAAAACCTTTCATTGGTTTTCTCAAGTCATTTGGATGTCCCTGCACAATCTTGAATACCAAGAATCAAATTACCAAGTTTGCTGAGAAATCAGATGATGGACACTTCATTGGATACTCTTCCCAGGCTAAGGCTTATAGAGTATACAATCTCAGAACTAGAATTGTTGAGGAGTCAGCCAATGTGACTTTCAATGAACACACACCATGTGTGGCTGGTTCTGGTCCTGATTGGCTATTTGATCTTGATTTAGTTACCAACTGTTTTAACAAATCTTGTGAGAATATTTTAGGATCTGCAGAAAATCTAAATACAGGTGATCCTGATCCAAGATTTGAGCTAGGAAGACCCTCAACTCATACATCTTCAGCTCCAGTTGGGACTACTTCAGCAAATGAGGTCTCTATCAGCACTACAATGACAAATTCAGCTGATACATCTGGGATGCCTTCAAATTCCAGCTCAGAGGCTCCACAACCAGATAAAAATACCTCAATTGTAGAAGACAACAATGGTGATGGTGAAAGTGATCAGGAATTCCTTGATGCTAATAACCACACCATAGATGACAACATCAATGATGTCACACACTCATTGGATAGTGTTAATCTTGATAAGTGTGGTAATGTAGGGTGAATCATCTATGCCAGATCTAAATTTCTCAAATTTGGATCTTTCTCAGCAACTTGCTGTGATCCCTCAGCTAGGGATCCACAAGTCTCACCCCACCACAAACATCATTGGAGATGTTGTCACGGGGGTAAGAACAAGAGGACAAACCCATGAAGCAAATGTTTGTCTTCACTCTTGTTTCTTATCTCTGATAGAGCCAAAGAAAGTGATGAAGCTCTAAAGGATGGAAGTTAGGTTGAAGCCATGCAACAAGAGTTACTTCAATTCAAAAGGTAGAAAGTTTGGAACCTTTGTCCTCTTCCTCATGGGAAGACTACCATTGGAACCAAATGGGTTTTTAGGAATAAGAAGGATGATAGAGGAATTATCATCAAGAACAAGGCAAGACTAGTTGTTTAAGGATATACACAAGAAGAAGAGATTGACTACACTGATGTCTTTGCTCATGTAGCAAGATTAGAAGTTGTTAGGATATTCCTGGCATTTGCTGCATCCAAGAACTTCAAGGTCTTTCAACCTGATGTAAAGTGTGCTTTCTTATATGGAGTGATTGATGAAGAGGTTTATGTCAAACAGCCACCTGGTTTTGTAGACCCAGATCATCCTGATTATGTCTGCAAGCTTGACAAAGCTCTTTATGGGCTGCATCAGGCACCCAGGAAATGGTATGAGACATTGTCTGAGTATCTTTGTAAACATGGATACAGGAGAGGTACTATAGATGGAACTCTCTTCATCAAAGGACAGGGAAATGACTTATTGCTAGTTCAAGTATATGTAGATGACATCATCTTTGGTTCAACTAATCCAAAGCTCTGCAAAGACTTTGAGAAGCTGATGAAAGACAGATTTGAAATGAGTGCAAGGGAGAACTCAATTTCTTTCTGGGAATTCAAGTGAAGCAAGTTGAAGATGGCATCTTCATAAGTCAGTCAAAGTATGTTCAGGACATACTCAAGAGGTTCAACATGACTGATTGTAAGATTGCTAAGACACCCATAGCCAGAAATCACTCCCTTGGACCTGATCTTGAGGGGGAGTGTGTAGATGAACATTTATACAGGGCTATGATTGTGTCTCTTATGTATCTTACAGCTAGCAGGCCTGATATCATGTTTGCTACATGTATTTGTGCAAGATATCAAGCCAACCCTAAGATGTCTCACTTAATCACTGTCAAAAGGATTCTAAGATACCTCAAAGGTGCTTCAACACTTGGTTTATGGTACCCAAAGAATCCCGACTTCAATCTGTATGCTTATACAGATAGTGATTATGGTGGTTGCAACATGACTGCAAAGTCTACATCTGGGGGTTGTCAATTTCTTGGTGGAAGGGTTGTCTCATGGCAATGCAAGAAACAATCCTGTGTGTCTGCATCAACTGCTGAGGCTGAATACATTTGTAACTCCAGGATAATCAAACTTGAATCAAATCATGAAGAATTAGATCAAAATATGATAATCACAATCAAAACCCCTTTGATCTTCAATTAGATTGCAAATAATATTTTTTACAAATAATCCCTCAATCAATTGGTCATTCAACCATTAACCTAATTCTAATTACAATTAGGCTATTTATAGTCTAGTTTAAGTTTCCATATTTACACATAACCCCCTAGACTATATATTTAGACTAAAACATGACTCAAAGAAAGTAAAATATATTTTGTTCACACAAAATATATTTATTACAATAAAACTCCTAGTCATCTAAATCTTCAACGTCTCGTCTCGGTTACTCGTCTCGAACGTGTCGGGTTTGACTTTTGTTGACTTTGACTGTGACGTTGACTTTGGTTGACTTTCACTATGTTGATAATATAGACTATCTTTTACAGCTCCAACAATACCCCCCCTTAGTCTATCATTATCAACGTCTTCAAACGAAATCAGCATCGAGAAGTCAACAATAGAAAGATCTTCAATTTGAATCTTTCTGAATCTGATGAGAAAGATTTTTCATCTCATAAGCTCCCCCTATTTATATGCTCCCCCTATTTATATGCTCCCCCTTTACGAGTGCAAGCTTTACAAGGATATTGGAACAGGTTTCCCAAATCTCTAATCTTGAGTGCTTTAGAAGATGTAGGAGGAGGATTCCTAGCTCGGTATCTTCTGCAAACTTGAGGAACAGGCTCTCTGATCAGGTACACTGCTTAACTGATGATCGGCCATCACTTAAAGCAAAAACCTGAAACACATTCTCAAACACAATCTCGACATTTCTAATTAGATCATTTCATTTTAACAAAATAAACTCTTGTTTATTTGTGTGTGAAAAACAAGCGAACCCGTGTTCGAAAAATTGTAACAGCATAATATGGAAGACCTAAAAAAAATGAAAATGATAAAATTGTAACAGCATAATATGGAAGACCTAAAAAAAATTTTATTATATTTTTCTATTTTTATTATATACATGTATTATAACATATTTTATATCTATTATATAATTTTTGTTTTTTTTTTAAACCGAGAACTGAATCGATCATGAGATCATATCCTCAAGATATACTTTAGCACAAAGATGAATTTAATCATCGACAAGCAATGAGATCACACTGATAACTAAATTTAATCACAGTCTTTAAATGATTTTGAAATTCTCAAACAGATCAATAACGATTGCTGATATGTTTGTCCACTTAAACTCATGCCCTATCTTTTTCAACAAGCAGTAGATGATTCGTTAAGGTTCGATTAAATACTTTTGAATGCTAGGACCCCACAATCATTTGGCAAAAACCCTCACCCAACCTCAGGATTTCTTGAATTTTGTTAAGATCTTTATAGAGCAAGGCGTGTGCATTAGTGTGCAAGTGATTCTCAACAGAATGTAGCATTCTGTGAATTAGATGATTTGACACTACTTAGACCAAAATGGTGAGAGCTCCAGGTCTATACTCACGTATAACAAAGGAGATGACCATTTAATCATGTGCTGATGAGAGCTCCAGGTCAGTACTATCGTACAGCAGAGGAGATCATCACTCCAGGTCAGTACTTCCGTACAGCAGAGGAGATTAGCACAAACACAAGACACATAAATACACCAATCACGGCTCAAAGATATGGCTTATATGATTTGTATCATGGTGGGTGAAAGATCAATTCTCAATCCAATTTTTGTCAGGACTCAGTTTTTGTGCAGGCCAAAATGATTGCGTAAATCCAGACATCCTTAAGCATATATTTTAATTTAAATCATCATACTGCTATCTACTTTATTCTTCAGGCTGAGTCTACCAAGCATATCATTAAAGAATCTGATTGTTTTTCTTTTATTTACAATTAAAAATAAGATGTCAATCAAATAACAGCATCAGTTACTATCATTTCTCATTTTAAAACGCAAGTCATGCAAAAACAAGCATTTCAAGATGATATACAATCATTTCACAGTCATCTCGAATCAAGTTCCCAGTTCTCTTTTCATTTTTATTTACTTATACTCTCCCCCTAAATTTTTATTTTTGCAATTTTTTTATTTTGTATTTATTTTTTTTATTTTTTTTATTTTTATTATTATTATTTTTTAATTATTTTTTATTTTTTAATTTTTTTAATTTTTTATTTTTTAAATTTTTTTTTAAACTGTACAAAAATAAAAATTTATCAAAGAAGGTCTTCCACACTACATTGATATGAAAATAAGAAATGAATTCTCAAAAAATATGCAGTGATTGTGAAGTGAGAACTGTGATAATGCAGATAAAAATCCAGATTGTGGATATAATACCACGACCTTAACCAGTTTGTTCCGCCTCAAATTTGAATAAGAAACAATCCCTGTCAGTAAATCGAATTACTAACAGTCCTCCTGAATTGTTCCTGCACTCAAAAACAAATTAGTTTGAAAGGGGAACCCAAGCCATCGAAGTCCTGGGTGTTCCTTTTGCAACGGCAGAAGTAACCTGCTTCAACAAACAATCTGCTGAAATATCAGGGAGAACTGTATCCTTCTTTTTAATTTTCCAAATTTGTTTTGGTTCAATTAACTTGGATTTGAATGAATTAAATTTGGAAATCATTTTCTGTTTAAGACCAGAAGGAAAAGAATTTGGTTTTAAACCTTTGGTCATTTTCATCTTTGAATCATGTGAAACCGGCTTCACATGAAAAGGTTTGGATGGAGGGTTTTTCATCCAACCATTCAAAGATGTGTGCTTTTTACCTCTTGATCCAGAGAAGCAACCCGTGTTGCCTTTACCTTCTAGAACATTCTTTTTATACTTACATTCGGAGAAGCAATTTGTTTTGCCTTTACCATTCGTAGCAAGTCTTTGAGGACATTTCTTTACCACATGCCCTTCTTTTCCACACTCAAAACAAGCCTTGAAAGACTTTTGATGCTTTGAAGTCCTGTGTGAAGCATTTGGAATTGGAGATTGCTTTGAGCTTGTAGCAGATTCTTGCTTGTTTTGGTGTTTGCTGTGTTGAACAGTGAATGAGATCTTCACTGATTCACTAGGTGGTTTTGCTGTTGGAGTAGAGATCCGTATTGGTCTTGATTCAGCTTTTGGAAGCTTTTGAGACTTGACAATATCAGGAGATATCTTGATCTGTGAGGAACCAACACGCTCCTCTATGTTTGATTCATCATCTGAGCTTATCCAGTCTCGTATACACAGATCTGCTTCCAAAGGATCTTGATTGACACCTCCTATTGTGTCGGCTTCGGTTATAGGATTTTGATTGCCTGACGATTCAACAACTGTTCCTTCTTTGACAAACCTGACAGGAACAAACGAAGGAATGTTACCTGTTTTGAATTTGTTGAAGAAGGTTGGAGAAGCAACTGATATTGATTTTGGAGCATCAGAGGTAGAATCGTCATTAATCTTCTTATCAGACCCCTGCCTGAGAAATCCCAAACCTACAGGAGAATCCTGCACATCTCTAACCTCTTTAAGATTACCGTTGCTTAAACCTGCATTTAAACTATTAGTTTCTGCAGCTTCAATCAAATCATTAGATGGATGACGTTGAGGAATAGGAGAGTAACAATAGGTGCTAGGAGGAGGATAGACGTATGGATTTTCACCACAACCCACTCCCGTTTTAATCCTAGCTCCCCTCTGTTTACATAGTAGCTCATCATGTTTCATTCCAGATATGGTCCATCTATCAAGCTTTGTTTTAAGCTTGCTTGTTTCAAATTCAGCCAAAGTGACTCTTTTGTTTAAAAGATTAATTTCAACATTTCTTTCAAGAAGAGTTCGTTTTAAATGATCATTTTCTTTTAAAGCTTTCTTTAATTTTATGAAATACTTGGCTTCATTCTTTTTAAGTTCTGCGTTTATGGTGGTTAACTCCTTTTGGTTATCTAAAAGTAACCTATTAGCTTTATACACACCAAATAAACGAATTTTGCAAGCAGAAGAACACATATCCTGAACTGTCTCGTATGGAAGATCCAGGATAACTCTTTCAGTAGTAAGAGCCTTCTCACAGTTGCAAACTCTGGTGTTTCGCTTCCATTCCTCTTCCTTCTCAGCATCACAAACTTCAGCATTCAACTCAGCTCCACCTTTACCCATTGATGTCTGCGTAAGCTCCTCTTGTACCTCTTCAGTTCCAGGTTTCGGTAAACCGTCAGAATTGGTGTCAGAATCTGATCTCTCTTCTGGTTTCTCTTTGGAGTTTGAAGTGATCTTTGGAGTTAGATATGTCACTTCATAGTACTCACGACGTTTGATATCCAAATCAATCTCTTTCAGTTTGTTGATCATATCCATAAGTTTTGTGTCGACATAACCTTTTTCTTGCTTCAGCATTTTAACTTGATGATTCCATGCAGACGGAAGCGAGTCAAGAAGCTTTTAAATCTGTTCATGATTACTGAGATCAGGAACATGCTTCTTTAGATTATTTGCCACTTTCAAAAATCGATCAATTAAATCTGACAATTTTTCTTTCTTTGTACCTGCAAAAGAGTCAAACCGGCTTTGTGCCGTTGTGAGATTATCTGATTTAAAGTCTTCAATAAATGACATTTTATTAAAAAAAATTTTGAACAATTAAACGCCCCAAAAATATATTTTTCCCGAAAATTGTAATAACTCTCCCCCGGGAAAAATATATTCTTTTTAAATGTCACGCTAGACAATCTTAGCAACTGGGGTCAAGCTGAAGAAATGATAGTTTTGCCGAAATTATAGTTTCGCAGAGCTAGTTTAGCTATGAACTCTAGTTTCGCTAGCAATTTCGGCAGCAGTTTCGCTGTGAACTCTAGTTTCGCTGAGCCAATTGCTTAGTTTCGCCGATAATTTCGCACAAAACAAGCTTGAACTTTCGTTCAAAGATAGTTTCGACAGCAATTTCGCTTGTAATATGCACACAAGCACTGTTGAACTTTCGTTCAAGATCACTACTTTCGCTGAGATGCTGAAATTAACTACAAAGTGTAAAGCACTTGTAGTTTCGCTGAAAGAACAAGCAGTTTCGTTGGATGAATTTGTAATTTCGCTGAACGAAGCTGAAAAGCTTTTTCAACACGAAATCAATCTGAAAACGCCCAAATTTTAATGGATTTGAAACCTGATGATTAACAGAGCTTTCCCAACCAATAACAAGCAAACTTCAATCAATTTCCATGTCAATAACACTCAAATTTGATCCAAAATTGATGAATGCATGATATTGAACAAAACAACCAAAACCTCAACTCTCTCTCTAAAAATCTTCAAATCTTTAGTGAATTTGATCCAAAATGGCTCTGATACCAAATTGTAACTCCAGGATAATCGAACCTTAAATGAATCATAAGCTGTTGGTTGAAAAAGGATAAGGCATGAGTTTAAGTGGACAATTATATCAGCAATCGTTATTGATTTGTTCTAATTTCAGTTGTTTCTGTGCAGATTGTGATCAGATCTTGTATTCAGTATGATCTCATGACTGGTAGATGATTTTTAATCATCATTATGTTCTAAAATATTTAGAGAATGTGATCTTTGATTATTTTAGATGTCATTATGTGATGTGCTTCCTTTGAGTATTATAATTTTTAAAAAAAAATGAAAAATGAAAAATGATAATAAAAAAATAAATAATAAAAAAAAATAAAATAATAAATAATAATAATAATAATAAAATATAATAATAAAAAAAATGGTGCGAAATTATTCTTTCGCTAATAGCTTCGCTAAGCGAAACTGTAATTTCGCTAGGTTTGCTTATAAGTTGTTAACCAGTTATCTTTTAGCGAAATTATAGTTTCACTCGGCAAACTGTAAATTCGCCAGATGAATTTATAGTTTCGCTGCCAGCGAAACTGTTGGCTATATAAGTCAATTTTGCGAAATTTCTTTCATAATTTTGCGAAATTGTTCAGTTTCTCCTTTTTAGGGTTTTTCAGTTACATAACCGGCGATTTTGATTTGTGATTGTGTTTTGGACTGATTTTGAGTGCTATTCACTTCGTATGTGAGTTTCGAACTTTGATTGACTCCTTAATCTGGATTACATCACGTATTCATAAGCAATTTGGATTATGTCGCTTCGGTGGTTTCGCTGTTCGTTCAGCGAAACTACTGAAGTTTCAGCGAAATTGAACGAAAGTTCACATTCTTTCAGCGAAACTGTAAAGTTATGCTGTCCGAGCGAATTTAACAGTTTCGCCATATCTTATCTAATTTCGCAATGACTAATCATTAATTCACACAGTTTCGCCTGTATTTTCATGAGTCAGCGAAACTAATTTGTAATAGCGAAACTAAATTAATTTTTGGTGAAACTAATTGTGAAACTACTTTGAATCATTCTAATCTTGTCGAAACTAATTTTTGTTCTGCGAAATTAACAAGTTTCTATGAGCGAAATTATAGTTTCGCTTGTCGAAACTATTTGTTTTCCTTGTCGAAACTGTCCTTGATTCAGCGAATTTATCATGTCTTAGTGAGCGAAACTATTGTTTCGCTTGCCGAAACTGATTGTTTCTTTTGTTTTTGTCTTATTTTCTTATTCTCAGTATTTCTTATTCAAATTTATTTGTTGTTCTTTTCAGGTTATTATGGCGAATCTCAAGTTTGACGAGAGGAATAACATCACTGCCATATTAGACGATACTTTGCCAAAGGCGGCCGGATTTCGTGATTGTATTAGATGGCTCCAAAGATCACCCATTGCATATGCTATCTCTCACTCACCCACTATCTATGATCTTCACATTAGAGACTTTTGGAGATCAGCTGAATACAACACTGGAGGAGATGTTCAGAGGATCACAGCTAGAGTGCTTGATCATGATATATCTATTACAGCTGAGAGCGTGTCGAGGATTCTTAGACTGGAAGATGATACTGGTGATGAAGTTGATATGACGGAATCTGAAGTATTCCAAGCTTTCAGACAAATGGGATATGAGGGACCAGTCTTTGGTTCGAGAAAGGAGACTAAAAAGTCATTTTTATCTAAAGAATGGAGATATATAGCTCACGTGTTTATTATGTGCTTAGATCACCGTAAGGGTAGATCTGATGGACTTAACCTTGACTGGGCCAAAGCTATGGTGATATGTTGTAAAGGGGAGAAAGCAAATATTGCTAGATTGATCTTTGTGTGTATGGCAGAAAATGTTATGGCGGTGAAAAAGGATAAATGGTTGTTATATCCTCGTTTTATTCAGATGATTATTGATGATCTGGCTCCTGATGTTCCTAAACATGGTGAAGTTAAGAGATTAGTGCAGATGAACCCTCGGATATTTGCAGATTGTTGTGCTATACGCCATGATTTCAGTGGTAAAATAACCCATCTCTGGGAAAACATGTACCCACCAGAGCGATGGAATTATATCAGACGGGTCGATGAGTCTGAAAACAAAAGAGCTGAGGAAACAAGGGTGAAACAAGCTGATGCAGCTAAGAAAAGAAAGAGATATGCAAAAGAGAAAGATTATGATTTTGAAGAAGACATAGATACACAAGCAGAAGAGATAAGGGTGGAGAAAGAACGGAGGTCTAAAAAGAGAACTGACTTTGTTGACCCTGAACGAAGAACAAAACATAGACACGAGGGTTTCACAGCAGGGAAAGAAGCTAGTGCTGGTCTTGATGAGGATGTGATTCGTGGTCTAAATACTTCATTGGCAAATGAGTTAAGTATGATAAAGACTAAACTGACGAATCAGGAGATTAGGGAGCAACAGAAAGATGAGGTCATTGAAGGAATGAAAAAGATGTTGGTTGATCAGAATAATTTGATTAAGAGGTTATTTGAAGAAATTTCACAGATGAAAGCTGCTGCTGGCCTACCTAGTCAACTAACTCAATCTGAGTTAGATGATATGACTGATATATCTAAGTACCCATTCTTGAATGTGGGTACTTCATCCAAGGTAGGAGAGGGCACTTCTGGAGCAGCTGATACTGAAGCAAGAGAACAAGAGATCCCAAGAGAAGATGTTGGAAGAAATGAGGAAGATGATATTGTTGAAGCAGGGTTTGTTAACCTACAGTTTGATTTTGATAAGGATATTTTGGGAGAAGAAGTGGTCGTTACAACTACTAATGAGGAAGTATTAGATAAAGGAAAATGGTTGATTGATGAAGAAGAGGAGGATGAGCAGTTGGTTGATTATGATTCTGAACCGGAGTTCTATGAAGTAGATGAGAGACCTTTGGTGTATGTGGCTAAGAAGGGAGATGATGAAAATGATGTGTTTGAGATGGATAAGAGTGATTGGTTGGTAAAGGAGAAGGAGGCTGAAGAACTTACTCCTCTGTTTCAAAATATGGAGAGTTTAAGCAGAAAAGAGGCAGACAAGAAGATAATCAGTTGGTGTTATAATCCTTTCTTAAAGATGTTTTTGATTAAAAGAAGAGGAGGTAATATTAGTTACATGCTCAAGAGGAAGGCATTTAAGACCTTGCCTAAATGGGATCTGAGACGGTTGGCTACCCTGCCTTTAATTAATGCTCATTTAAGTAAAAGGGCAGTATTTCTTGAGAAGGAAATTAAAAATGGCCTTAATGATAATTCTGAATCATTTGGATACATGAAGGCTGAACGAAAGAGATCGAAGAAAGATAAAGACTGGGAGACTGGGAAAGGGAGAATTGTTTTGAGAGTCAAACCACCTAAGACTGTAAACAGAGTAAGATTGGCTGATCCTCTTCCTCCTCGTTTACAGGACTTTGAGAAGTGGTTCTATGATAATAACACTGGTGAGGCTGTGATTAGAGCCAAACAAGGAAAAGAGTTTAGGGTGTTTGACCCAATGGAGTTATTCAGCTTCTGTGATGAAGATCTCTTGATTCTCTGTGAAAATCATATAAAGGCCGGGGCAGGTGAGGAAACAAGAAAGGAGGCAAGCTTGTTTATGAATGTGGCGAACAAAATAAGAGGAGTACGGGCAGAAGTAAAGAGTTTGGCTGAAAAGGTGAGAGCACAAGATGACTTTGCCATGGATGTTCAAGACATGACCAGGCAGTTTGCTAGAGCTAGTGGTCATTCGGATGAAGCTGGTGATGCAGGAATTAACCTTGGAGAATCAGTGGTTGAAGCTTCTAAAGACGTTGCTGCAGGAGGGGATGAAGATAGATCAACAGCAGCTGAGGAAACGGGAGCTGAAGAGTCAAACCAAGAGCAGTGAAGATAGTGAGGTCCAACCTAGGGGGAGTATTGAAGATCATGTTAGGTTGGACTCACTTTAGTATAGATGTTTACTTTACATTGTAATAGGACTTTTGTTAGTTTCATTTTGTATTTTGTTTGTAATTAGCAATTTTGGCAGTCCAGCGAAACTGTGAGCGAATCTATAGTTTCGCTCACAGTTTGCTGTTTTGGTTCACCCGGCGAACTTGTGTTCTGCCGGGCGAAACTATAGTTTCGGCATGACAGTTTCGCTGGTAGCGAAACTGTCAGCGAAACTATGACTGCTATATATACTATTGTCATTTCATTTTGCATGATAAGTTTGCAAAATCCTAATCGTGGAATTCTGTTGCAAACTATCATTTTCAAGCAGTTACTTCATTGAAATACAATTGTGCTTATTGTTATTGAGTGAGTTTGTTCATTTGAATATCAATTATGTCTTGATTCATCATATTCATCTATCAATTGTTTGTTATTTGGTTTGTGTATTTGATATTGATCAAATTATCCTATCAATTGTACTGTTCATCGATCACATGGACCAACAACATTGCTGCTGCAAGCTGCTGTGCACAAGTGCTTTGGATTCAAAATCAGATGCTGGACTATGGATTTAACTTCAAGGAGACTCCTATCCACATAGACAACAATAGTGCTATCTCTGTCACTGAGTACCCTGTGCAGCACTCGAGGACCAAACACATCAATATCAGGTATCATTTAATAAGAGATAACTATGAAAAAGGATTAAAGAAACTAGTCAAAGTTCATACAGATGAACAATATGCTGATCTGTTTACAAAAGCTTTTGATGAACAGAGATTTAAATATCTAATATCAGCTATTGGGATGATTAACTTTGAATAGATCATTTTCTTAAAACTAATTCTAATTATTTCTTAAAATATGTGTGTCCTAAGTTGTCTAGTTCATCACTTCCATAAGCTCTTGTTTTCTTTGGATATAAAATTCTTTTTGAAGACTTTCCTTAGATTCTTGAAAAATTTTCTGATCCTTCGGAAGATAAAAGTTTATCTTCGGAAGAAAATCATGTCTTCAAAATAAATAACTGTCTAAGAAATTTTACCTTCGGAAGAAGTCTAAATCTATCTTCCGAAGCTTATATTCTTATCTCAGGCACTTATTTGTTTTTAAGGACTTTTTCCTTCCGATGCAAAATTAACTCTCGGAAGCTTTGTTGTTCCTTATACAAAGCATTCAAGTGTTTATTTCTCTTTCGAAGCAAAATTTTCAAGACTCTCAGGAAAATCTTCCAAAGCCATTTTAGCCTCGGAAACTTTTTCATTAAAACTTCCGAAGATAATTTACCTTCGGAAGCTTGTCGAATTCCAAGAAAACTACTTTTTGAGCAAAAGTAAACTACTTTTTCAGAGGTGGGACCGACTTTCGGATTTCAAAGTTTATCCTCTTTCATTAACTTTGGTTCAAATCCATTTTCACATAAATACCCAACGGTTCCCGCTCTTCCTCATTATCTTCCTCAATTCCACTATTCCTCAAACCCAATTCCCAAAACCGCCTTTGCTTTCTACCTTTCTTCAACCTTAAGCTTCTAAAATGGCCAACCTTAACCGCAGAAACAACCCATATTTCTCCATGCAACTTCACAGGCAACACAATCAGGTTGCTCTGTTAAGCTTTGAGAAAGATGCAAGTTTCTCAGAGATTTGCCAATTCATAACTCTATCCAACTACTTCACCTCCCTGACCATTGATCCTACTCTGTATGAGGATCATTTGCTTGAATTCTGGAAGACCTGCCAAGAGGTCATTATGGATGGGGAGAAGGCACTGTCTGCCACAGTGCAAGGGAGGACAATCTTCATCACTCCGGCCATCATCAACCATCATTTGCAGTTGGATGATGAAGAAGGTGAGTTGTCCTTCCCAAAGGAAGCTGTTAATCATTCCTTTGAGCAGATGGGCTATGAGGGAGATTTCTCTGTAAAGACCTTCAGGAAAGGGAAGGTCTCATCCTAGTGGAAATACCTGCTCCATGTGGTTATCCACAGCTTGTCAAGCAAGCATGGAGGGTGGGACCAGATTCCTGAGGATCTCTCCTTTATAGTGCATGGAATGGTTCAAGGGGTCAAGTTCAGGTACTCTCAATTTGTTTATACCAATTTACTTGCAAACTTAGACTCCTTAGAGTATTACATGTTTCCTAGATATGTTCAGCACATTCTTGATCGTGAACTGGGCTCACAGTTGAGGGAAACAAGTAATATTCTTAAATTTGGGCAGATGAAGCTCGGCATCTTTAAAATCATGAAGAAGCCAACTGTAGGCTTCTCAGGGGTAGAAACAGCCCTAGTCCCCAAAATGTTAGAGCTCATTGCTCAAGGTGACAACCTAGCAACACAAGCTAGTGTTGAACCCACACCTTCTTCTTCCTTACCACTAAAAAGACCACAAATAACCCTCACCTACCAAAGAAAATCCAAACGAACCCCTGCTCAAGCTATTGAGTCTGTGCAGGTCCCCATATACTCACCTTTACAGGAGGAAGTGGACACTAGAGCTCCCACTTCCCCTAAGGTACAAACCACTCCCATTTCTTCAACTATCAGGGCTGAGGTTCCTCATGCTCACCCTGATGAGCTCACAAGCCCAACAGCCTTAAGCCTTCACTCTGAGTCTCAACACTCAAGTGAACAACCTTCAGGGGACAGTTACCATCCCCAGCCTTTAGATCCAAATCAACCCATTCCCAACCTATCCTTTTATACTGATGAAGACTTAGGATTCAGTGATTACCATGAGTCTCTCTTCTCCTCCCCTACTCAAAGAGAGATGAGTACCTCTGATTCTCCTCAGTGTAGCCCACATCAGTCACCTGTTACTGACGTGGACACTTTTGAACATGTTCAGGATGTCCATATGGAAGAGGCTCTCACTTTTGCAAGTGATTACATCATTAAGACCTCAACCATGGCAACTCAACCCACTGGCATCTCAACTGAGATTGCTAGTGAGCAGAGGAAAACCAGCAGCCAAGAACCTCAAGCTGGTGGTGAGAGAGAGGACTTTGGTCCAATCATCTCATCCCCCAATGATTCTCCTGATGAAGAAGAGGGGAATTTGAGACTAAAGGTGCAAAAACTGTCAAAAACATGCTCCTATTTAGTCTCTAAGGTTAGTCACCTTGAATCTCAGGTGACTACCTTACAAAACAGGGTCAATGATCAGCAACTTCAGATTTCATATCTTAAGGAAAAACTAGCTGGGAGACCTTTAAGAAGAGCTCAACCAGGAACACAAGAACCTGTGGAAGTGATTGACTTATCCTCCAGCTCACCTATGCAAGTGGGTGATGCTACCAAAAAGGGGGAGAAAGTTATTGCAGCCACAGAACCTGGGAGTTCTTCACAGAGAATGGACATAGAGGACTCACCATCCTCACTTGCAGTTGTGCATTCTCAGCAACTTCCTCAAGTTCACATTAATGAGGACTCTATAGACTCTATCATCAGGAGTCTCTTTGAGGAAGGTATACCAAGGGCTATGTCATCCCCACCTCAAGGAACTTCAAACTACATTATAAGGGGGAGGTATGATGCTGACAGAAGAGCCCTTATTCTTCACAGAGTTCAAGGGCAACAAGAAGTATTTGATTTTCAAAGCTTGAACTTCTATGAAAGATTGGATCTAGTCAATATGCCACTTGTCAATCCAAGCAACTCAAGACAGGCTGACAGATTGGCTCAAAGAATCCAAGATAGGATCCTTGCAGAATTTACTTTAAGAAGGAGACTTAGGCAATCAGGCAATGTCATCGGTCAACTGGATGTTGAGGTGGACCCTAAGATTAGTTTCATAGGGGAAACCTTGAGTGAAGGCCCAGTGGCAGAACCTGAGACCCCTGTCTCATTATCAACAACTGCTGCAGAGGTTCACACTCCTTCTGAGACACCTGCTGGTGAAGGTGTTTCTCAGCCTCTCTCTGGCCAGAGCATGGATGCTACACCAAGCAATGAAGGCCAATCCTCTATCCACCCTGAGTCACAAAGGTCTGTGGGTCACAAAGGGAGAAGGATTATGACTCCTGAGGAAATTGAGGAGGAGAGAGAGAGAGAGAGAGAGGAAAAGGAAGCTAAGGGGAGAAAGTTCCTCTGGGTCTTCAAGCTTTATGCAAGCTGCAATCAGGGCTGCTCCCAGACCAAATACTCAAGATGATGAGTTGAGGGCAGTCAGGATCACTTATTTACAGACCAAGAACTATGATATTGATGAAATCATCTCCCTCCCTTTAGAAGAATTGAATGAACTGGCTGACATGAAAGTGTCAAGAGAGATGAAAGGATAAGAGGATGCAAGGCTACTTTTCCAATTCAAAGAGGAGAGGAGACAGAAAAGACTCTAGAAGCATGCTCCCACCCTCTCTCCAGTTCAAGAAAGTCCTGTACAAGAAGATGTGGCTCCACAAGAACCTCAGGTAGACAAAGAAGAAGATAGGATCAAAATGATCAACCACCTGAGTGCCACAGGCTTCTATCAGGCAGATGCACTTCTTCCCCTGTCCTATGACTTTATTGAGTTTGAGTACTTAAAACAACTTGAACTTGAGCTAGTCAAAGAGAGAAAGACAACTAAAAGGAAGCTAAGGGAAGAAGCTGCAAAGTCGAGAGCCATCATCCAAAAGAGTATGAGGAAGTCTGCTGATAGACAAAGGATGATGAGCTTCTTGAAGCTATATGGATTCTCCGGAAGGAGACTTGGCCCTATGTCTCTATCCACAATGGATGAGCATATAAGGGTGATCAAGCAGAAGATTAAGAATGGTGAACTGATTGACTTACACTCTCTTCCAAGTCAAGTCCCACCTGAAGTGGAGGTTAAGTGTGAACAACCTGAGACACCTCAACCCAGACCTCCAGTTGAGCCTCAACAAGCTTCATCTTCTGATCCAAAGCAGGGTCAAACTCCCTCTCCTTCTGAACCTGTGAGGGAGGAACACCCAACTGAGAAAGACAAGGATGATCAACAAGGTGCTGCAGACCAGTCTTCTCAGTTAAAGTCATCTAAGAGGAAGAAGAGAATGGCTTCTAAACCAAAGTCTAAGAAGAAGAAGCCTAAGTCATCTACCTCTACACCTCAGGCTGAGTCAAATCAACCTGAGGAAGTGCATGATGAGGCAGCCCAATCAACTCCAATACAAGTGGCTCCTCTAACAGCTGAGACACCCATCTTGTCCTGGACTTACTCTACCAATCCAGAAAGATGGCATGTAATCAGAGATCAAGGTGTTGAGAATGTCTATACTTGGCAAGACATAATCAATTTACCTCTGCATGATCTCTTTGAGATGAGAAGATACTATGAAGGTCTGAATGATCCTGACCATCTAATGAAGAAGGGTATGGTCATGACTGTACTGAAGACCACTAACATCTGAAGATCTTCTAAATGTTTTGGTAGCATCAGCCTAGGGGGAGTTTGTAAGGATCCCTTTTAAGTCTGATGCAAACCAAAACATCCAATGTCTCTCTGCAACAAATGCACTAAGTACTGAAGTAAGAAATGCTTCGGAAGTTTTACACCATACACTAGAAAATACTCTAAGTGTAAAATCTTCCGAAGCCAAGACCAATATCTTCTGAAGCCAAACATGAAGTCTTCCGAAGCCTCAGAGACAAAGTCTTCCGAAGCTGCACTCTATGAAGACAGATTTCTTCCGAAGACTTTTAGTAACATGCTTTATCTGATGTACTGTTCCATAAAGCTGAACATCTTTCCGCTGCATCTCTGTAAAGTCACCAACTTACATGAGTTGGTGAAAAGGTCCATGCTTTTGGTAACTGTACATTGAGGTATTGAGTCTGTAACTTTCTACTTTATGTACTTTATCCTTTTTGTAATAGATAAGGATGTGAGCTATGGCATGTCATAGTCACAAGGTCAAAAGGCAGATATGCCTTTTGGTCCTACAATTGATTTTGTTTGTGTCTAGTCAATTGTATCCAGCTGGCTTTCAAAGTATAGCCGGCTGTAGGTTGTAGTATAAGTATTCCAAGTTCTTGTATCCTTCTTTATGCTTTGTAACACTTGTAAAAGAACTTGAGAAAACAATATACTGCCTCCTTGAAACCCAACTCTCTTGTTCTGTCTCTTTTACTTTACTTGTGTTCTTTGTATCAATATATTGGTTAATCCAGTTCACTGTTTGATCAAGTTTAGTTATTCTCCTCTTTGTGTTGTTGTGTTGTAATTGTTCAAGCCCTTAACCGGTCCTGCAAAAACCTTTCATTGGTTTTCTCAGGTCATTTGGATGTCCCTGCACCATCTTGAATACCAAGGATTAAATTGCCAAGTTTGCTGAGAAATTAGATGATGGACACTTCATTGGATACTCTTCCCAAGCCAAGGCTTATAGAGTATACAATCTCAGAACTAGAATTGTTGAGGAGTCAGCCAATGTGACTTTCAATGAACACACACCCTGTGTGGCTGGTTTTGGTCCTGATTGGCTATTTGATCTTGATTTAGTTACCAACTGTTTTAACAAATCTTGTGAGAATGTTTCAGGATCTGCAGAAAATTTAAATACAGGTGATCCTGATACAAGATTTGAGCTAGGAAGACCCTCAACTCATACATCTTCAGCCCCAGTTGGAACTACTTCAGCAAATAAGGTTTCTATCAGCACTACAATGACAAATTCAGCTGATACATCTGGTGTAATACCTTCAAATTCCAGCTCAGAGGCTCCACAACCAGATAAAGATACCTCAATTGTGGAAGACAGCAATGGTGATGGTGAAAGTGATCAGGAATTCCTTGATGCTAATAATCACACCATAGATGACAACATCAATGATGTCACACGCTCATTGGATCAAGTTAATCTTGATAAGTGTGGTGATGTGGAGGGTGAATCATCTATGCCAGATCTATATTTCTCAAATTTGATTCTTTCTTAGCAACTTGTTGTGATCCCTCAGCTAAGGATCCACAAGTCTCATCCCACCACAAACATCATTGGAGATGTTGTCACAGGGGTAAGAACAAGAGGACAAACCCATGAAGCAAATGTTTGTCTTCACTCTTGTTTCTTATCCCAGATAGAGCCAAAGAAAGTTGATGAAGCTCTAAAGGATGGGAGTTGGGTTGAAGCTATGCAACAAGAGTTGCTTCAATTCAAAAGGCAAAAAGTTTGGAACTTTTGTCCTCTTCCTCATGGGAAGACTACCATTGGAACCAAATGGGTTTTTAGGAATAAGAAGGATGATAGAGGCATTCTCATCAAGAACAAGGCAAGACTAGTTGTTCAAGGATACACACAAGAAGAAGGGATTGACTACACTGATGTCTTTGCTCCTGTAGCAAGATTAGAAGCTGTTAGGATATTCCTGGCATTTGCTGCATCCAAGAACTTCAAGGTCTTTCAACTTGATGTAAAGTGTGCTTTTCTGTATGGAGTAATTGATAAAGAGGTTTATGTCAAACAGC
This sequence comes from Flaveria ramosissima, assembly GCA_025215565.1. Taxonomy (NCBI): domain Eukaryota; kingdom Viridiplantae; phylum Streptophyta; class Magnoliopsida; order Asterales; family Asteraceae; genus Flaveria; species Flaveria ramosissima. The sequence goes on from CM046039.1 coordinate 53,117,357, forward strand.
CACCTGGCTTTGTAGACCCTGATCATCCTGATTATGTATGCAAGCTTGACAAAGCTCTTTATGGGCTGCATCCGGCACCCAGGAAGTGGTATGAGACATTATCTGAGTATCTTTGTAAACATGGATACAGGAGAGGTACTATAGATGGAACTCTCTTCATCAAAGGACAGGGAAATGACTTATTACTAGTTCAAGTATATGTAGATGACATCATCTTTGGTTCAACTAATCCAAAGCTCTGCAAAGACTTTGAGAAGCTGATGAAAGACAGATTTGAAATGAGTGCAATGGGAGAACTCAATTTCTTTTTGGGAATTCAAGTGAAGCAAGTTGAAGATGGCATCTTCATAAGTCAGTCAAAGTATGTTCAGGACATACTCAAGAGGTTCAACATGACTGATTGTAAGATTGCTAAGACACCCATAGCCAGAAACCACTCCTTTGGACCTGATCTTGAGGGGGAGTGTGTAGATGAACATTTATACAGGGCTATGATTGGGTCTCTTATGTATCTTACAGCTAGCATGCTTGATATCATGTTTGCTACATGTATTTGTGCAAGATATCAAGCCAACCCTAAGATGTCTCACCTCATCACTGTCAAAAGGATTTTAAGATATCTCAAAGGTGCTTCAACACTTGGTTTATGGTATCCAAAGAATCCTGACTTCAATCTGTATGCTTATACAGATAGTGATTATGGTGGTTGCAACATGACTGCAAAGTCTACATCTGGGGGATGTCAATTCCTTGGTGGAAGGGTTGTCTCATGGCAATGCAAGAAACAATCCTGTGTGTCTGCATCAACTGCTGAGGCTGAATACATTGCTGCTGCAAGTTGCTGTGCTCAAGTGCTTTGGATTAGAAATCAGATGCTGGACTATGGATTTAACTTCAAGGAGACTCCTATTCACATAGACAACAATAGTGCTATCTCTATCACTGAGAATCCTGTGCAGCACTCAAGGACCAAATACATCAATATCAGGTATCATTTAATAAGAGATAACTATGAAAAGGGATTAATTAAACTAGTCAAAGTTCATACAGATGAACAATATGCTGATCTGTTTACAAAAGCTTTTGATGAACAGAGATTTAAATATCTGATATCAGCTATTGGGATGATTAACTTTGAGTAGATCTTTTCTTAAAACCAATTCTAATTATTTCTTAAAATATGTGTGTCCTAAGTTGTCTAGTTCATCACTTTCATAAGCTCATGTTTTCTTTGGATATAAAATCCTTTTTGAAGACTTTCCTTAGATTCTTGAAAATTTTCTGATCCTTCGAAAGATATACTTTTACCTTCGGAAGTGTGAATCCTAGGATCGTCAACAGGAATTATCAGTGTGAATCGATGTCAAGTCAACGTTTGCGGAATTAACGTTGATTTGGTTTAATTGTGTTTAAACAACTTTAAATATCAATGAAATATCAAGAACACACGTAACAAAACACAATTAATGATTAATCAGTATTTTATTATAATGTGTTGATGATTACAAAAGAATTGAATGAACGATATCAAAGAATGCTATGATGTTGTGTATGCTAAAGTTGATCGGAAGACTTTTGATGATTGTTGTATTGCTATTGTTGTTCTTAATCAATCAATCGTCTAACTCAATCGTCTTTGAATCGAAACCTAGGATCCATATTTGTAGACAGAGGTGTTTCAGTTATAGGAAACACCGGATCTCTTGGGATTTGATTTGTTTTTTGTTAAGGAATCATCGGATTTCTCGGGATTCGTATAACCGCCTTGTTGACTTGTTGACTTGTTGACTTGTACCACTTGTATAATACAAGTGTTTGGACTCCGCAGAAATATTGTCTTCAGTAGTAATTTGTTCTTCTGTAGATATTGTTCTTCTGAAGGTAACTTGTTCTTCCGAAGGTATCTTGTTCTTCCGGAGGTATCTTGTTCTTCCGAACATATCTTGTTCTTCCGAAGGTATTGTTCTTCCGAAGGTATTGTTCTTCCGAAGGTATCTTGTTCTTCCGGAGGTATCTTGTTCTTCCGAACATATCTTGTTCTTCCGAAGGTATTTTTCTTCTAAAGGTGAATTGTTCTTCCGAAGGTATCTTGTTGTTCATCCGCAGAAGATCTTTGGATGTATAATTACTTGTAAGAAATATATCTACGGAAGAACAAAATGTTCATCCGTAGATGTTTCTTACTCTTGGTCAATTTCACAAATTGACCAATTATAATTTTTGTTCCTGCAACCATACATAAACCAACACATATATAAATGGGTTAACCTATATATTTAATGCATACACAATAATGAAATACAAAAGTTCTTTACAGATATTAATTCAAGTACTAAGCCTATACATAATGACTAGATCTACTGATTCTAGACCTAACAATACTCCCCCTTAGGCTTAGATACTTGCAATCAGTTCTTCAAAACTGCAAGATCCTTGATTCTGGCAATCATTTTGTTGTAGAAGTAAGAAACAGCAGTCATCTGATCATCATACTTGTAGTTGATCTTCATCTTGCTGATCTTCTTCAGAGTCTCATAACTGATTCCCATAACATCTTCCTCTGTAGTGAGTGTGTCTAACACCTTGTTGTTATTCACCACTTCTAGCTCATCTTGTTCTGAGATTCTTAGTTCTGTTACTTCATCAAAAATTCTTCCCTTCAGCAGTCCAGCATTAAATCTTCTACTTTTGTATGCTTTGGCATGTAGTTTGTCAATTACTTGAATCACATGGACATGCAGGAACAGATCATTTTGTGCTTTTTCATCAGTCAGCTTGGGGAAGAATTTGTCATTAAGGTATGAGGTGTAGCTGGGATGGAGTAGTTTGATTTCCACAGGATCAAAGATCCTGATCTTGTCAGCTTTCTTGTTCTCATCATTTCTCAGCAGGACCAACTCTTTTGTCTTCTCCACATATCCCCATTCAGTGATTGGGTATGTGAATTGAGTCCCTTCAATGCATTTTAGTGCTGCTTTGTTTCTGTTGTTGTAGCCAACCCTCTTCAAGAATTCATCATCTACATGTTCTGAGGCATTGGACTTAAATCTTTTGAGCCCTTTGATTCTCTGTTGATGTTCTATATCTTCTCTTTTAGCTTCTATAAGCACATCATCTTTAAACTTTGTCTTCAACTTTCCCAATAGGGTTGAGAAATCTCTTCCTCTAGGGTGAATTGGATAATTGCTGATGATTAAGCTTTGAAGATCTTTGATGTCATTCTCTGGCAGACTCACCACTGAGAGTACATCATGGAAGTATTCAACTCTTCCAGATGTTCTTTTAATAATGGCACAATCCCAGTCTGGATCATATTTCTAGACCATGATCCTGTTTTCTTTCACAGAGCTGGGAGTTGTGAGGTGATCTATCAGTTGAATTAGAGTGGACTTTTGCTCAGTTATCTCTCTAACCGCAGTCCCAAGTGGCCATACTTTGCCAGGTATAACTTCTCTTGGCTCTCTAATCAATTTCTCCTTTCCTTTGTGCTGATCTTTAGGTTCAACTGTTATAGGTTCAGCAGGAAGTTTGCTTTGTTGCTCATAAGATGGATGTGGAGCTTCAGTTCTGAATTTTATTCCAGTATCTAGCTCAACTTTCATCACATGCTCCATCATCCTTCTGAGTTCCCCTACTGATCTTCCTTTAAGTTCATGAGGTTTGTAATTATGTCCTTGTAACCAGCAAGTCATGTTGTATTTGCTCAGCTTGGCTGTGTCACAATGTCCCAACTCTTTCTTTGTTTTCTGAATTGATTGAAAGGTGCTGAAGGCTTCATAATCACAATTTGGAATCATAAAGCATGCAAGTTCAAATTCTTTTAACAGGTTCTTCATCTCTATCATGTTTAGTCTCTCAACCATGTCATAAGGGAAACCATGGTTTATAAGTGTCATGAACATGGTTGATTCAGGCCTCTCTTCAAATATGTCACTTGTAGTCAGAAGATCATCAGCCTTTGAGACTTCTTGTTTTGGTGGGGAGTCTTCTTTAATTAATTCTTCCCACTCTTTATCATTTTTATCTTCCTTTTGAGAGATAGGCTTCTCAGTAGATAAATCTACTGAAGGGGTGTGTTCAGGAGAAGTCAGCTTTTGTTTCTTGGAGACACTTTCATCAATAGTTGGCTTCTTCTCAGCAGTACCAAGATACTTTCTTTTCCTTGAGTACAGGATCCTTTCTTTTGATGCCTCAGGACCTTGTTTTGTTTGAGCAGTTGAAGCCTTAGCATGAGATTCCAATGAATTGATCTTCAATTTAAGTTGCTCAATCTCTTCTTCTTTTCTCTTTATAATATTTGACTAAGCAGTCATAGTGCTAGACGCTTGTTCAAAATTCTTCATGATCTTTTCTTTGTCTTTCTTCTCAGACTCTGCTGACTCTTTAAGCTCAGCTTCCTTGTCTAGCAAAGCATCAATGACTTCTTTATCACTTTGAGCATCTTCTCTCAGTCTTTTTATTCTTGCTTGTTGTCTTATCAATTCTTCATCCTTTTCTTTTATCATTCCCTTCAGCTCTTGTATTCTTTCCTTTCTTTTGTTTGATTTGAGTACCAGCTTGTTGTACTCAGCAACCAGATAGCTCTTGCTCACAGGAATGTCATCATCACTTAGATCATCTTCATTATAAGCAATAACTTCAACATGATCTGCTGCTGCATCTACTTCCTGATGCTGAGACTCAATCTCATCTTCTTTAACTTCCTCATGATCAACACTTGCTGAGCTTGATCTTGGTTCAGTGGCTTGATCTACATGCTCTTGAGGAGTTTGTTGTTGTTGATGATCAGTCACTGGAGATACTTGTTCAGTTTCATTTGAATGCACAGGGGATTCAGTCTTGGATAATGACAGTTTAACTGTACTTGCTTCTGAGACTAATTCTGTCTCCCCAGTGTAGATGCTCTCAGTAGCTGAATTTGTAGGTTGTTGGTAAAGTTGCATCTGAAGCTGATTTGGTGATTGGGGTTGAATGGGAGATATTGGTTCAGTATTTTGGCTGGCTGGTGATTGTGGTTGGGGTGTTTGTTGTTGTTGTGGTGATAGATGGAGGATTGGAGAAATAGGTTCTGTATTTTGGCTGTGAGGAGATTATGGTTGAGGTGTTTGTTGTTGTTGAGGTGATGTTTCTGGTGAAGGAGTGTCTTGAGCAGAGCTGGTAGCAGAGTTCTCTTCATCAATTTCCCAACAAGCTCTTGAGGTATGTCTGCATTAGCATCAATCACATGAGCAAACATGTCTATGTCACCTCCTTCATATTTCCCTGAGATTTTGTTCAGCACAGATCTGCCAAGGTGTGCTTGGATAAACAAACCACCCTCCACAGATGTTCCAGGCAGGTCTGCATTAATGATGAGCTGAATGAATCTTGGAAACATATACATCTTATCAGCCTTCTGTACTCGAATGTGATCACACAAACAATTGAAGATGTACTTTGAATAATTGTATGTCCTTCCCTCAAAGATGCCAATGATACCAGATGATATATGTCTTGAAAATCTGTCAAGCCCAGATTTTCTATTTGACATACACTTCAGATAAGTGTGACACACAAATCTGTATGGCTTACAGAGTCTTCCCTTCTTAATTTCTCCCTTTTCAAAGTCTCCATCATACCCCATTAAGAGAAAAACTTTTTCTATGTATTCATTTTCAAATACATCAGGGTGTCCAGCTTCAACATCTCCTAGTTCTAGAACCCTTTGCAGGATCGTTTAAGGGCTTAAACACAATTACAACACAACAACACAATGAGGAGATTAACTAAACTTTAATCAAACAGTGAACTGGGAAACCAAAGTGATACAAAGAACACAAGTAAAGTAAGAGACAGAACAAGAGAGTATGGGTTTCAAGGAGGCAGTATATTGCTTTCTCAAGTTCTTTTACAAGTGTTACAAAGCATAAAGAAAGATACAAGAACTTGAAATACTTATACTACAACCTACAGCCGGCTATACTTTGAAAGCCAGCTGGATACAATTGACTAGACACTAACAAAATCAATTGTAGGATCAAAAGGCATATCTGCCTTTTGACCTTGTGACTATGACATGCCATAGCTCACATCCTTATACATTACAAAAAGGATAAAGTACATGAAGTGGAAAGTTACAGACTCAAGACCTCAATGTACAGTTACCAAAAGCAAGGCCCTTTTCACCAACTCATGTAAGTTGGTGACTTTACAGAGATGCAGCGGAAAGGGTGCTTTATGGAACAGTACATCAGATAAAGCATGTGTACTAAAAGTCTTCGGAAGAAATCTGTCTTCATAGGTTGAAGCTTCGGAAGACTTTGTCTCTGAAGCTTCGGAAGACTTCATGTTTGGCTTCGGAAGATATTGGTCTTGGCTTCGGAAGATTTTACACTTAGAGTATTTTCTAATGCTTTGTGTAAAACTTCCGAAGCATTCTTCACTTCAGTACTTAGTGCATGTTGCTGAGACACTTAGGCTGTTTTGGGTTGCATCAGACTTCAGGAATCCTTACAAACTCCCCCTAGGCTGATGCTACCAAAACACTTAGAAGATCTTCAAATGTTGGTAGTCTTCAGTACAATCAGGACCATTCCTTTCTTCATGAGATGGTCAGGATCATCAAGACTCTCATAGTATCTTCTCATCTCAAAGAGATCATGCAGAGGTAAGTTGATTATGTCTTGCCATGAGTAGACATTCTCAACACCTTGATCTCTGATAACATTCCATCTTTCTGGATTGGTAGAGTAAGTCCAGGACAAGATGGGTGTCTCAGTAGTTAGAGGAGCCACTTGAATAGGAGTTGATTGGGCTGCCTCATCATGCACTTCCTCAGGTTGATCTGATTCAGCCTGAGGTGCAGAGGTAGATGACTTTGGCTTCTTCTTCTTAGTCTTTGGTTTAGAAGCCATCCTCTTCTTCCTCTTGGATGTCTTTAACTGAGAAGACTGGTCTGCAGCACCATGTTGATCATCAGTGTCTTTCTCAGTTGGGTGTTCCTCCCTCACAGGTTCAGAAGGAGAGGGAGTTTGACCCTGCCTAGGATCAGAAGATGAAGCTTGCTGAGGCTCAGCTGGAGGTGCTGGTTGAGGTGTCTCTGGTTGTTCAAACTTGACCTCCACTTCAGGTGGGACTTGACTTGGAAGAGAGTGCAAGTCAATGAGTTCTCCACTTTTAATCTTCTGCTTGATCACCCTAATATGCTCATCCATAGTGGATAGAGACATGGGGCCAAGTCTCCTTCCGGAGAATCCATACAGCTTCAAGAAGCTCACCATTCTTTGTCTGTCAGCAGACTTCTTTGCATTCTTTTGAATGATGGCTCTTGACTTTGCAGCTTCTTCCCTTAGCTTCCTTTTAGTTGTCTTTCTTTCCTTGACTAACTCAAGCTCAAGTTGCTTTAGATACTCGAACTCAATGAAGTCATAGGACAAGGGAAGAAGTGCATCTGCCTGATAGAAGCCTGTGGCACTCAGGTAGTTGATCATCTTGATCCTATCTTCTTCTTTATCTACCTGAGGTTCTTGTGGAGCCACATCTTCCTGTGCAGGACTTTCTTGAACTGGTGAGAGAGTGGGAGCATGCTTGTAAAGTCTTTTCTGTCTCTTCTCCTCTTTGAGTTGGAGAAGTATCATTGCATCCTCTTTCTCCTTCAACTCTCTTGACACTTCCATGTCAGCCAGTTCATTTAACTCTTCTAAGGGGAGGGAGATGATTTCATCAATGTCATAGTTCCTGGTCTGTAAGTAGGTAATCCTGACTGCCCTTAACTCATCATCTTGAGTATTTGGTCTGGGAGCAGCCCTGATTGCAGCTTGCATGAAGCTAGATGACCCAGTAGAACTTTCTCCCCTTAGTCTCCTTTTCCTCTCTCTCTCTTCCTCCTCAATTTCCTCAGGAGTCATTATCCTTTTCCCTTTGTCACCAACAGACCTTTGTGACTCAGGGTGGATTGAGGCTTGGCCTTCATTGCTTGGAGTAGCTTCCATGCTCTGGCCAGAGAGAGGCTGAGAAACACCTTCACCAGCAGGTGTCTCAGATGGAGTTTGGACCTCTGCAGCAGTTGTTGATGATGAGACAGGGGTCTCAGGTTCTGCCACTGGGCCTTCAGTCAAGGTTTCCCCTATGAAACTAATCTTAGGGTCCACCTCAACATCCAGTTGACCGATGACATTGCCTGATTCCCTAAGTCTCCTTCTTAGAGTAAACTCTGCAAGGATCCTGTCTTGGATTCTTTGAGCCAGCCTGTCAGCTTGTCTTGAATTGCTTGGATTGACAAGTGGCAAGTTGACTAAATCCAGTCTTTCATAGAAGCTCAGGCTTTGGAATTGAAAAATTTCTTGTTGGCCTTGAACTCTCTGAAGTATAAGGGCTCTCCTGTCATCATCATACCTCCACCTTATGATGTAGTTGCCAGTTCCTTGTGGTGGAGATGAGACAGCCCTTGGTATACCTTCCTCAAAGAGACTCCTGATGAGAGAGTCTATAGAGTCCACATTAATGTGAACTTGAGGAAGTTGCTGAGAATGCACAACAGCAAGTGAGGATGGTGAGTCCTCTATGTCCATTCTCTCTGAAGAACTCCCAGGTTCTGTGGTTGTAACAACTTTCTCCCCCTTTTTGGTAGCATCACCCACTTGCATAGGTGAGCTGGAGGATAAGTCAATCACTTCCACAGGTTCTTGTGTTCCTGGTTGAGCTCTCCTTAAAGGTCTCCCAGCTAGTTTTTCCTGCAGATATGAAATCTGGAGTTGCTGATCATTGACCCTGTTTTGCAGGGTAGTCACCTGAGATTCCAAGTGACTAACCTTAGAGACTAAATAGGTGCATGTTTTTGACAGTTTTTGCACCTTTAGTCTCAAATTCCCCTCATCTTCATCAGAAGATTCATTGGGGGATGAGATGATTGGACCAAAGTCCTCTCTCTCACCACCAGCTTGAGTTTCTTGGCTGCTGGTTTTCCTCTGCTCACTGGCAGCCTCAGTTGAGATGCCAATGGGCTGAGTTGCCATGGTTGAGGTCTTAATGATGTAATCACTTTCAAAAGTGAGAGCCTCTTCCATATGGACATCCTGAACAGGTTCAGAAGTGTCCACCTCAGTAATAGGTGACTGATGGGGGATAGACTGAGGAGAGTCAGAGGTACTCATCTCTCTTTGAGTAGGGGAGGAGAAGAGAGACTCATGGTACTCACTGAATCCTAAGTCTTCATCAGTGTAAAAGGATAGGTTGGGAATTGGTTGGTTGAGATCCAAAGGCTGGGGATGGTAGCTGTCCCCTGAAGGTTGTTCACTTGAGTGTTGAGACTCAGAGTGAAGGCTTAAGGTTGTTGGGCTAGTGAGCTCATCAGGGTGAGCTTGAGGAACCTCAGCCCTGATAGGTGAAGTAATGGGAGTGGTTTGCTCCTCAGGAGAAGTGGGAGCTCTAGTGTCCACTTCTTCCTGTAAGGTTGAGTATTTGGGGGCCTGCACAGACTCAATAGCCTGAGCAGGGGTTCGTTTGGATTTTCTTTGGTAGGTGAGGGTGATTTCTGGTCTTTTTAAGGTAAGGACAAAAGAGGTGTGGGTTCAACACTAGCTTGTGTTGCTAGGTTGTCACCTTGAGCAATGAGCTCTAACATTTTTGGGACTAGGGCTGTTTCTACCCCTGAGAAGCCTACAGTTGGCTTCTTCATTATTTTAAAGATGCCGGGCTTCATCTGTCCCAATTTAAGAATATTACTTGTTTCCCTCAACTGTGAGCCCAGTTCACAGTTGAGAATGTGTTGAACATATCTAGGAAACATGTAATACTCTAAGGAGTCTAAGTTTGCAAGTAAATTAGTATAAACAAATTGTGAATACCTGAACTTGACCCCCTGAACCATTCCATGAACTATAAAGGAGAGATCCTCAGGAATCTGGTCCCATCCACCATGCTTGTTTGACAAGCTGTGGATAACCACATGGAGCAGGAATTTCCATTGGGATGAGACCTTCCCTTTCCTAAAGGTCTTTACAGAGAAATCTCCCTCATAGCCCATCTGCTCAAAAGAATGATTAACAGCTTCTTTTGGGAAGGACACCTCACCTTCTTCATCATCCAGCTGCAAATGTTGATTGATGATGGCCGGAGTGATGAAGATTGTCCTCCCTTGCACTGTGGCAGACAGTGCCTTCTCCCCATCCATAATGACCTCTTGGCAGGTCTTCCAGAATTCAAGCAAGTGATCCTCATATAGAGTAGGATCAATGGTCAGGGAGGTGAAGTAGTTTGACAGAGTCAAGAATTGGCAAATCTCTGAGAAACTTGCATCTTTCTCAGAGCTTAACAGAGCAACTTGATTATGTTGCCTGTGAAGTTGCATGGAGAAATCAGGGTTGTTTCTGCGGTTAAGGTTGGCCATTTCAGAAGCTTAAGGGTGAAGAAAGGTAGAAAGCAAAGGCGGTTTAGAGAATTAGGTTAGAGAAATAGTAGAATTGAGGAAGATAGTGGGAAAGAGGGGGAACCGTTGGGTATTTATATGAAAAGGGATTTGAACCAAAGTTAATGAAAGAGGATAAACTTTGAAATCCGGAAGTCGGTCCCACCTCTGAAAAGGTAGTTTACTTTTGCTCAAAAAGTAGTTTTCTTGGAATTCGAAAAGCTTCCGAAGTTATTTGTCTTCGGAAGTTTTGATTTAAAAAGCTTCCGAAGCTAAAATGGCTTCGGAAGATTTTCCTGAGAGTCTTGAAGATTTATGCTTCGGAAGAGAAATAAACCCTTGAATGCTTTGTATAGGAATAAACAAAGCTTCCGAAGGTTAATTTTGCTTCGGAAGGAAAAGGTCCTTAAAAATAAATAAGTGTCTGAGATAAGAATTTTAAGCTTCGGAAGATGAATTTGACTTCTTCCGAAGGTAAAATCTCTTAGACAGTTATGTATTTTGAAGACATGTTTTTCTTCCGAAGATAAAATTTATCTTCCGAAGTATCAAAAATTTTCAAGAATCTAAGGAAAGTCTTCAAAAAGAATTTTACATCCAAAGAAAACATGAGCTTATGAAAGTGATGAACTAGACAACTTAGGACACACATATTTTAAGAAGAAATAATTAGAATTAGTTTTAAGAAAAAGTCTACTCAAAGTTAATCATCCCAATAGCTGATATCAGATACTTAAATCTCTGTTCATCAAAAGCTTTTGTGAACAGATCAGCATATTGTTCATCTGTATGAACTTTGACTAGTTTAATTAATCCCTTTTCATAGTTATCTCTTATTAAATGATACCTGATGTTGATGTGTTTGGTCCTTGAGTGCTGCACAGGGTTCTCAGTGATAGAGATAGCACTATTGTTGTCTATGTGGATAGGAGTCTCTTTGAAGTTAAATCCATAGTCCAGCATCTGATTTTGAATCCAAAGCACTTGAGCACAGCAGCTTGCAGCAGCAATGTATTCAGCCTCAGCAGTTGATGCAGACACACAGGATTGTTTCTTGCATTGCCATGAGACAACCCTTCCACCAAGGAATTGACATCCCCCAGATGTAGACTTTGCAGTCATATTGCAACCACCATAATCACTATCTGTATAGGCATACAGATTGAAATTTGGATTCTTTGGATACCATAGACCAAGTGTTGAAGCACCTTTGAGGTATCTTAAAATCCTTTTCACAGTGATTAAGTGAGACATCTTAGGGTTGGCTTGATATCTTGCACAAATACATGTAGCAAACATGATATCAGGCCTGCTAGCTGTAAGATACATAAGAGACCCAATCATAGCCCTGTATAAGTGCTCATCTACACACTCCCCCTCAAGATCTGGACCAAGGGAGTGGTTTCTGGCTATGGGTGTCTTAGCAATCTTACAATCAGTCATGTTGAACCTCTTGAGTATGTCTTGAACATACTTTGACTGACTTATGAAGATGCCATCTTCAACCTGCTTCACTTGAATTCCCAGAAAGAAGTTGAGTTCTCCCATTGAACTCATCTCAAATCTGTCTTTCATCAGCTTCTCAAAGTCTTTGCAGAGCTTTGGATTAGTTGAACCAAAGATGATGTCATCTACATATACTTGAACCAGCAATAAGTCATTTCCCTGTCCTTTGATGAAGAGAGTTCCATCTATAGTACCTCTCCTGTATCCATGTTTACAAAGATACTCAGATAGTGTCTCATACCACTTCTGGGTGCCTGATGCAGCCCATAAAGAGCTTTGTCAAGCTTGCAGACATAATCAGGATGATCAGGATCTACAAAACCAGGTGGCTGTTTGACATAAACCTCCTCATCAATCACTCCATATAAGAAAGCACACTTTACATCAAGTTGGTAGACCTTGAAGTTCTTGGATGCAGCAAATGCCAGGAATATCCTAACAGCTTCTAGTCTTGCTACAGGAGCAAAGACATCAGTGTAGTCAATCCCTTCTTCTTGTGTGTATCCTTGAACAACTAGTCTTGCCTTGTTCTTGATGATGATTCCTCTATCATCCTTCTTATTTCTAAAAACCCATTTGGTTCCAATGGTAGTCTTCCCATGAGGAAGAGGACAAAGGTTCCAAACTTTCTGCCTTTTGAATTGAAGCAGCTCTTGTTGCATAGCTTCAACCCAACTTCCATCCTTTAGAGCTTCATCAACTTTCTTAGGCTCTATCTGAGATAAGAAACAAGAGTGAAGACAAACATTTGCTTCATGGGTTTGTCCTCTTGTTCTTACCCCTGTGACAACATCTCCAATGATGTTTGTGGTGGGGTGAGACTTGTGGATCCTTAGCTGAGGGATCACAGCAAGTTGTTGAGAAAGATCTAAATTTGAGAAATTTAGATCTGGTCTTGAAGATTCACCCTCCACATTATCACACTTATCAAGATTAACTTGATCCAATGAGTGTGAGACATCATTGATGTTGTCATCTATGGTATGGTTATTAGCATCAAGAAATTCCTGATCACTATCACCATCACCATTGTTGTCTTCTACAAGTGAGGTGTCTTTATCTGGTTGAGAGGCCTCTGAGCTGGAATTTGAAGGCATGCCAGATGTATCAGCTGAATTTGTCATTGTTGTGCTGATAGAAACCTCATTTGCTGAAGTAGTTCCAACTGGAGCTGAAGATGTATGAGTTGAAGGTCTTCCTAGCTCAAATCTTGGATCAGGATCACCTGTATTTAGATTTTCTGCAGATCCTGAAACATGCTCACAAGATTTGTTAAAACAGTTGGTAACTAAATCAAGATCAAACAGCCAATCCGGACCAGAACCAGCCACACAAGGAGTGTGCTCATTGAAAGTCACATTGGCTGACTCCTCAACAATTCTAGTTCTGAGATTGTATACTCTATAAGCTTTAGCTTGAGAAGAGTATCCAATAAATGTCCATCATCTGATTTCTCAGCAAACTTGGCAATTTGATCTTTGGTATTCAAGATGGTGCAGGGACATCCAAATGACCTGAGAAAACCAATGAAAGGTTTCCTCTTGTGCCAAAGTTCATAAGGAGTCTTACCATGTGTCTTAACTACTAAAACTCTGTTTTGCACATAGCAAGCAGTATTAACTGCCTCTGCCCAGAAGGTGATAGGCAGTTTAGAGTCAGACAACATAGTTCTTGCAGCTTCAATAAGTGTCCTGTTTCTCCTCTCAGCAACTCCATTTTGCTGAGGAGTCCTGGGAGCACTATATTGTCTTGTAATACCTTTTTCATCACAAAATGTATCAAGGATTTGGTTCTTGAATTCAGTTCCTTGATCACATCTTATGGTTTTGACCTTGTGATCACATTGATTCTCAACTTTTAAGATGAAATTCTTCAGAATCTCAGGGGTTTCATCCTTAGTTCTAAGGAAGAAAACCCAAGTGAATCTTGTAAAATCATCTGTGATCACCAGACAGTAAGAGGTCCTTCCTAAACTCATTACACTGGTGGGGCCAAAGAGATCCATATGTAACAAGTGTAGGGGAGTAGTGATGGAGTTCTTTTCCTTAGGCTTGTGAGATACCTTGTGTTGCTTCCCTTTCAGGCATGCAACACAATGATCATCACTAGTAAACTCTTTCTTTGGCATTCCAGTTACCAGATCATGTTTAATTAATTTATTCATGTTCTTAAAGTTTACATGGCACATTCTTTTATGCCATAGGAAAGACTCATCACTATTTGCTTTAGATAGAAAGCATGAAACTTCTCCAGAGGGAGATGTTTCTTGCAAATCCATCTTGTACATGTTCCCTTTCCTGGGGGCTCTGAGCAGGATATGCTCATGAGGAATGACCACACCAGGCTTGAGAACAATGCACTCATGCTCAGTAAAGAGCATGTTATGACTCTGATCACAAAATTGGGATACACTCAGAAGATTGTACCCAAGCTCCTTAACAAAGTTTACCTTCTCAATGCTGAGCTTACCATTTGTGACCTTGCCCCTTCCAGAAATGTAACCACCTTCATCTCCTCCAAAAGCAACTGGTCCTCCATCAATTCTCTCAAAATTATGGAGTAGAGACCTATTGCCTGTCATGTGCCTGGAACAGCCACTGTCAATTATCCAGACATTCCTGTTTGTCTTGAGCTGTTCCTGCAAAGAGAATGATTAGTTACATTTGGAAACCCAAGCCTTACTTGTCTTGGGCTCATTAAGAGTAATAGAAGGTAATGCAACAGTAATAGATCCTATGGTTGTGACTAGGGGATCTTCAGCTGTTGTTGATGGAGAAACCTCAGTCATTTGGTCTTTCTTAGACTTCCACACCACCTTTGGAGTCTTGGACTTGACCTTCAAAACCTTAGAAGCTTTTGGAACTTCACAAGTTTTGATGACTGATCCTTCGGAAGAATCTACAGTCACTGCAGCAGACTTCAGTGCTTCGGAAGAACTCCTTTCTTCCGAGACCAACTTTGCTTCCGAAGGTAATTTTCCATTTACCTTCTTCTTTGATTTGGAGCTTCCGAAGGAAACAGACTTTCCTTCCGAAGCTTGAGACTTCTTGAGACTCTTTGAAGTCTTTGTTTTGGTCATGTGGACAGTACTTTTAGGATTGTATGGGCAATCCTTAGCAATGTGAGAAGTACTTTCACACATAACACACAACATTTTCTTCTTCAAAGAAGTCTCCTTTTGAGAGCAAGACTGGCTTTGGTCACATCCTTCTCCACCTTCATCTTGGTAGATGCTGAGACAGTTCCTTTGGGCTGTGAACTGTTCTTGGAGTTTGATGGTCCAGGCTGTGCAGCAGTGGTACACAGCAGCTCAGTCTTCTTCTTTGTACTGAGATGATTTGAACAAGAACCATGACTCTTAGCTGAGGAGTCTTGGTTGATGTCTTCAGTCCTTACTACTTTGAAACCTGCAGAGATAAAAACTTGTTTCTGCTTAGCATCAAAAGTAGCCTTGATTTCTTGAGCCTTCTTTGCTTTCCTTTTGCTCTTCCTGATCAAGTTCTTTCTCTTGGACTTGGTCATCACAGTTGATTTCTTCTCCTCAGAAGGATAGTGGCCCTTGGAAGAATCCTCTTCTTCACTCTTCTCAGAGGAATTCTTCACTATCACTTCTTCATCATCCTCACTTATAGGATCTATGAGAGGAAGCTCATCTTCACAAGTTCCACACCTAGGAGATCTTACAGACAAGATTGTGTGTGGAGGAGCTATCTCATTTGATCCCAGTCCCTGTCTATTTTGATAACAAACCTTGTTGTGTAGGGATGAGGATATCATGTTCTTGAAGGTCTCTTCTTCAAGAACACTCTTCTCTGCCTTGGCTTTGCTGATCACAAGCTCAGCCTGGCACTCAGTTAACTTAGTGATGAGATCTTGGATCTGAGTTCTAAAATCTGTATGTTCATGTTTTAGTACTGAAATGGTTTTCTCCAAGTCCTCTATCTTTAACTTGTAATCATTTTCAGACTTTCTAAAATCAGATTTTAATATGTTTAATGACTCAAGATCAGATCTCATCTCTAAGTTGTAGGACCTGTATCTATTTACTTTAGCAATGCATTCAGGGGAGCAAAGATGTTCCAATACCTTGGCTTCATCATGGTCAGCCATCAGTGCTTGGTTTGGAGAAGCATCCTCCACCTGAAAACTCCAGTCAAAGCCTCCCTCTTCAACAGCAACAGCAGCATGTTGCTTTGTCTTTTCAGCCTGAGGTGCTTTGTCAGTATAGTTTGGTCTGGGTTGTGTTTGGCTCCCATTTGCTTTAGGTGCCTTACACTCCCTAGCAAAGTGACCCATAAGGTTACAATTGTAATACTTAACTTTGCTTTTATCCAGCCCAAACTTACCACTGGTAGCATTGCTTGGAAATCTTCTTCCTGTCCTCTTGTAGAACTTCTTGGCTCTGTGAGTGAGGAGAGCCATCTGCTGAACTATCTCCATGTATTCCAGGTCATCTGGATGGATACAGTCCAGGTCTTCAAGAGTGAAAAGATAATTCCCACAGCTTTCATCTGCAGACACAAAGGCTTGAGAAGAACTTGTCTCTTGGAATGGGCTTCCTTGAGTAAAGTTCTCCCTTGGTGTCTCCGGGAAGGTGATGAAAGGACCCTTTTGTGAGTTGTCAGGGTAGCATATGAGATGATGTTGGGGTTCTATGTTGTCCCTTTCAACCACATGAAGGGCTGAACCCATTTGATTGTTGGAGTTGCCAGATGAACCTTGTATGTTCATCTCCATCTGGTATCCACTGAGAATCCCATACAACTCTGTCAGAGTAAGAGTTTTAAGGTTCTCAGTCCTCTTGATCACCACACAATAGTGTGTCCATTGCCTAGGAAGTGAGGACATGAACTTCCTTACAATGTCCCTGTTCTCAAGAGAAACTCCTCCATCCACTAGGGTATCCACAATCTCAACATACCTGAAGTATTGTTGAGTCATGGTTTCACCTGCTTTGAAGGTGAAATTCTCAAACTGCTGCTTCAGAAGATCTTTCTTGTTCTCCTTGGCTTCAGAGGAGCCTTCATACATCAGCTTCAGTGCATCCCACAGCTATTTGGCTGTCTTGCACTTCTTAAAACCTCTGTATACAGAGTTTGGGAGAGCAGTCTGAAGAGCAGTCATGGCCTTCCTGTCAATCTCTACTTGTTGATGCATGTATGTCCCTAGATCATGAGCTGTAATGTAATAAATCTTGTCTGTCTGATTATGATGTAATTGTATCGATTAATGAAATGATATGAATTGGTTGTTACTTATGATGTTTAATATTTCATTAATAAGTTGTGATTGAATTGATTGGGTTTATGAATGTTTGAATGATTGCACATTATGTTATATTAATTAAAACATTCAAACTTAACTTAATGAAGTTCTCATGCGAATGGCCCATGCGAATGGACCACACGCATGAATAACTTCATACGATTGACTCAATCGCACGACTGAACCAAGAGACTGGATCAGTTGTATGATTGACACATAAGATTGACTCAATCGCACGACTGAACACTCAGTCGTGCGGATGAATCAACCGCATGGTTCAATCGCACGACTGAACCATACTTATGGCCCAGTCGCACGATTGAACAATACTAACCTATAAATAGACCCAATTCGTGGGAAAACGTAAGCATTCATCCCATTACGATTCCAGACGTACCCTAGCCGTCCAGAAGCCTCCCAAATCGTTCTCCAAGTTCACAGAACACATCAGATCGGTTCCTAATCGATTTCTGACGTTGATTTCAATTCTTGATTGATTCATCGTGTGTTCTCACTGATTGGATCGCCAATCAAATAGGATTCCGCACTATTTGAGTTGGTTTAACACGCAATCACTAGGTATTTCGTTCAAATACCAGGTCCAAACAAGTGGTATCAGAGCTTTGGCTCTTGATTACGTGTTGATTCAATCAAGATTGCATAAAAGTTTGTGTGTTTTGCACGAAAAACGCAATCTTTGGCATCAAAAGTGATCTTGGACGTTCCCTGCTCATCGAAGTTCAGTTTCTACGGACCTAGGCGATTAGGACTTGTGAAATTTCGAATTTTTACGGCTGAAACCCGTCAAACCTAGAAATTTTCGCAAAACAGCAGCTTCAGTCGCACGAGTGACCCATTCGCACGACTGGACTCCATTCGCACTGCTCATTCGCACGATTGGACCTAGTCGCACCTTCATTCGGCCGACTGAACCGTTCGTTTGCATAGCTCATACGCACCAGATTCATTCGCACGACTGAACCATTCGCCCTGTTCAGTCGCACGGTTGAACCAATCGCAGAGTTCATACGCACGATTAGACCATTCGCATCCTTCAGTCGCATCAGTTAAAGTTTATTTGATTAGATACTAAGTTTATTAGCCATGGAAGATCAGATGTCAGCCTTTACTGCTGGAAAAGACTCAAGGATTCAGAACCTGCTGTTGCTTGAGAGTGAGGTGGGTAATCACAATAAACCACCAAAGCTCTTGACTTTAGATGAGTTTCCCCACTGGAAACAACGTTTTGAGATCTACCTCAATGGAGTAGATCCTAATCTGTGGGAAGCTATAGAGGTTGGTTATAGTACACCGGTGGGAGCAGATGGAGTTAAATTAACGTTAAGTGGGATGACAGACGCACAGAAAGTAAAGTACAATGCAGAGAAAAGGGTGTATGCATTGATCACTCAGTCTATCCCCAAAGACATATTCCACCAGTACTCAGAGAACAAGCAGTCCAAGAAACTGTGGGATGAGCTAGAGAAGAGATATGATGGGAATGCATCATTGAAGGCAATCAAGGCAAAGGAGTTAAAGAAGGAATTCGATAACTTCTCATCGATTGGTAATGAGAGTTTAGATGAAGTCATAGACAGATTCTACCACTTGATGAGCGAGTTGCATACACATGGGATGGAAACGACTATGGAAGAGAAAGTAAGCAACTTCGCAGACGGATTGCCTGATAAGTGGGCATCATTTGTGTCTAATCTTAGACAGAATGGAATGCTTGTAAAGCTGGATATAAATGACTTCATTCTCAAGTTGCGTGAAGAAGCACTAAGGATGAAGTATAGAGCACAGAAGTCTTCGTACACACAAAATCCAGCTTTATACAACGCCACGCCTCAAGCTAAGACATCTGGAGCACCTCTCCAGACAGCATTTGTGTCTAGCTCGTCAGGTCCTTCACATGCTTCTCCTTCTGGATCAGACACGTCAGGGTCATCATGTACCCACTATATTGGATCAGAAGCAAGTGCTACCAAACTGAAGACCGAGAACTTCGGTAATGTGACTGTAGAAGTAGCACGAGAGCATATGGATCTTCTAGCCGCAGTGGTTCATTCATATGATGGACTAGTTGCTGGGAAGATTGGAAACTGTCATCTGGCAGATGAGGACTACGAGCAGGTAGATGAAATGGAGCTTGAAAGAATGGATATAATGTGGGCCTTAGCTAGTGCTGTCCGAAGGGCGAAGAAGTTTGTTAAGAAGACAGGACAGAACTTATAGCTACTAAGGATACCACATTTGGCTTTGACAAGAGCAAAGTGACCTGCTTCAACTGTGGAGAGAAGGGGCACTTCAAGAGAGAATGTGTCAAGCCAAAGAAGACGGGTAATGGGAACCCGTTCTCATCCTTTACTCGCCAAGACAAGCAAGCTTCCAGTTCTACTTCATCAAACAAGGACCCAAAAGCCTTGACTGCTCATGATGATGAAGGACAGGATTGGAGTTTTAGGTTTGTCTCACCAGAATCTAACATTGCCAGTGTTGAAGATATTGATGATGATTCTGACGAGTGAAGGTGATCTAGCAGTTGAGATAGCGATGTCACACAGTGAAGAAACAACTGCAGCTGAGGTCAGTTACAAGCCAAAGGAGGAGACTTCCACGTCAGAAACAGAAAAGTCAGAATCACCAGAACCAGAGACGTCTGATGCTGCGTTGATGGCTAACTCTTCTGAAACAACACAGGTAAGTACAACTGACCAAATGTTTAATAATCATGCTTGTTCTAACTGTGATATGTTTAGGAATAGCATTGATGAAAAATTTGCTAGGTTATTAGATCACAATGATAACTTAGTAAAAGATTTACAACTATGCACTGAGGCCAATAGAGTTCTAAAACAAAATGAGCATAGTTATAAAGAAAAGATAGACCTATTGACTAAACAGCTTAGGGAAACCGAAGTAGTTGCCTTTAACCAAGCAAATGACATTAGGTACTATCTAAACTCCCTAGAGGACACTAAGAAGCAAAAGGCAGTTCTAGAAGTAGAAGTAAACTCCTTAAAACAGAAACTGCATAGTTGGACTAGTTCTTCACACATAGTTCAACACTTAGTGAGAGAAAGGAATAACGGGGAGGGATTAGGCTACAAAGTGGTTCCACCACCACCTGAGACCTTGATGAACACCAAGTCTAAACCAGTAAACAACAACCCCATCAAGGATCATGTGGTGACCACTCCTCTTGTTACTGATCCAGACACATCATGTTCATCTACTGAATCTGGACAGAAACAAAAGGAGGCCACTTCAAAGGCAAAGGGTAAATTGCCTTGTGTTAATCTGGAAAATGAATTTGAAAAAGTTAACTTAAAGTCAGGGTCAAACAGAGTCAAATCAGAACCTAAAAGGACTTCAAACGTTAATTTTTCACATGCTACAAGTCAAAAACCAGTTAACCAAAAGTGGAACATGTTAAACAGGTTAAAACAGTTAAATTTGTTAAACCAGAGAAAACATCAAACATGCAAGAGTCAAAACCTAAAGTGATTGATGTTACTAGAGTGTCACGCATTCTCCACAAAGAAAGTCTACTCATAAAGTTGATAGCAGATCATGCTACAACTGTGGAGAATGTGGACACATTGCTTCCTATTGTCCTTTCTATCAGACACCTAGGAAGAAGATTGATCTTCAGGACTCTAGACCTAGGTCTTCTAAGAGGAGTTCTCTAACTCCACCTAGAAGATCTAGTGAACCTAAAGTCCAACCTGTAAGCCAGACGACTGTTTATCATAAACAGGCATTGCACAAATCTGGCTTATGGAAAGAGAAGTCATCCTGTGTGTCTGATACTGATGACAAGAAGGAATCTGAGCTACCCTCACCCTCTAAGGGTCAATGGGTAGAGTTTATGATGTGTGATGCCTCTGGGAAACCCAAGACAGTAAAGGCTTGGGTTCCTAACCTAAACTAATACATTTACTTGATATGTGCAGGGTGTTCGATATAGCGCTGAGACTAACACGTGGATTATAGACAGCGGAGCATCCAGGCACATGACAGGAAATAGAGCCCTTTTATCAAACGTCAAACAAATAAAAGGAGGGCATGTTTCCTTTGCAGGAAACAAGGGAGGATACATCACAGCACAGGGAGAAGTGGGAAATCAGAAAGTTAAGTTTGATAAGGTGAACTACGTTCAACAACTTCAGAATAACTTACTTTCTGTTTCCCAAATCTGCGATAAAGGATTTAAAGTCATCTTCGACAACAAGAAGTGTTACGTGCTGAAGAAAGACTACATGATCCCAGAGGACCAAGTTCTGATGACTGCTTCAAGATATAAAGACCTTTATGTCTTGGATCTGTCAACAGCTGCTACAACGGATCATGAGGTTCAGTGCTTTCTATCTAAAGCTACTGAGAAGGACTCAATCTCCTGGCATAGGAGAATGGGACACATTAGTCAAAGGAAGATGAATCATCTGATTCAGAAGGATGGATTTAGTGAAGGAGAGGTAAATCTCAGAACTTCCAAACTTCCTGACTTTGTGTAGCTTGCAAGAAAGGCAAACAGACAAAGAAGTCTCATAAGGAAAAGAAAGTTCATTCAATAGAACTTCCTCTTGAACTTCTTCACATGGATCCGTTTGGTCCAGTCAGTACAAGGAGCATTGCAGGCGATTTGTACTGTTTGTGGTCACTGATGACTACTCAAGGTGTTCACTTGGGTAATGTTTCTGAAATCCAAATCAGAAACATTTGAGTCATTCAAGGAATTAGTCACCACTCTGGAATCTCTCTACAAACTAAAAGTTAGACAAGTACGCTCAGACAACGGGACAGAATTCAAGAATCAAGGATGGATGGCATACTGCAAGGGAAAGGGAATTGTTCATCAATTCACTTCAGCCTACACGCCTCAGATGAATGGTGTTGCTGAGAGGCAAAAAAATGAAGCTTAATAGAGACTGCACGGACTATGCTGGCCTGACTCGAAACTGCCTATCCAATTCTGGAATGAGGCAGTAGCAAATGCATGTTATACACTGAATCGAGTCCTAATAGTCAAGCGCCACGGAAAGACATGTTATGAGCTACGTACAAGACGCAAACCGAATTTGGAGTATCTTGAACCTTTTGGAGCGCCGTGTACACTTCTGAAGAAGACACAAGAAGGAAAATTCAGCGAGAAGGCAGATGAAGGAATCTTTCTAGGATACAACATACCGAATAAGCGAGTTTACAATAACTCAACGGGTCTTGTAGAGAAGTGTGTGTAATGTCGACGTTCAGAGAATACAACACCACCTACAGGCAAAGGACTGCATACTTCTTCGATTATGATGGATTCTTCAAGTCCTCAACATACCTCTCTCTCCCTCGGATGATGAGTTAGCTACTAGGATGATGTATGATATTCTGAATACACCATCTAGCACACAGGGAGAATCATCTACTCAGTCAGGGGGAGTAGTATTATGAAAGTGACTCCTCTTCTGAGAGATGAAACTGAAGCAGATGACCAGAACAGTCAGGAGGAACAGGTTCCAGTTCCTGAAATGAAAGTCCACAAGCATCTACGAGTGATGCTCCTTCGACTTCAGAACCTCAAACTCCAACTACCTCAGATGCAGAACAAAAATGTTCATAATCTCGGTTCTGAGGTGGCTGTTCCTACTACTCCAGGATCACGACTAAACGTCTATCATCCCTTGACAATGTTATTGGGGATGTCAGATCAGGAGTACAAACCCGAAATCAGTTATACTCAGCTGATTACGCCTCGGTTATGGAGAAGGATACATTCATGATGGTGCATATCGATGTTTGTCTCGCAGTTGAGCAAAATATGTCAGTGAGGCACTAAATGATGAGGCGTGGGGGTGCCAGTGCCATGCAAGAAGAACTTCTGCAGTTTAAGAAGTTAGGTGTATGGACTCTGGTTGATAGACCTAAAGGTCCTAAAGTCATTGGCACTAAATGGGTACTAAAATGCAAGAAGGATGACCAAGGGGTCATTATCAGGAACAAAGCTCGACTGGTGGTTCAAGGTTTTCGCCAAGTCGAGGGAATTGACTATAATGAGGTGTTTGCACCGTGGCAAGGATGGAAGCTATTCGTATCTTCCTTGCCTATGCATCGTACATGAAGATCAAAGTCTACCAATTAGATGTAAAGAGTGCATTCCTTCATGGGGGGAAACAGGGAAACAGTCTATGTAAGTCAACCCGAGGGGATTTGAAGATCCTTATCATCGGGATAGAGTTTACAAGCTCGACAAAGCTTTATATGGGCTTCATCAAGCTCCTCGAGCTTGGTATGAGAACTCTCAACTCATCTTGTGAAACACGGCTTTCGCAGGGAGTAATTGACTGTACACTGTTTATTAAAGAAAAGGATGGCGACCTACTGCTTGTACAGATATATGTTGATGACATAATCTTCGGGTCAAAGAACGAAGAGTTATGTAAAAGAGTTTGGAAGCAGCAGTAATGAAGAAAGAGTTTGAGATGAGTGCTATGGGGGAGATGAAGTTCTTTCTCGGGTTACAGGTGGATCAAAAACCCAATGGAATCTTTCTACATCAGACCAAGTATGTAGGAGACATTCTCAGTCGCTTTGACATGGAGAAATGCTTCTGCTGCTGGGACTCCACTTGCTACAAATCATGATATAGCACCTGATGAGAATGGAGATATAGTAGATGCCACTATGTACCGAGGAATGATTGGATCCCTCATGTATCTCACTGCCTCAAGACCTGATATTATGTATGCTACATGTCTATGTTCTAGATATCAGGCTAAACCAAAGGTCAACCATCTGATCGGGGTCAAGAGGATTTTTCGTTATCTGAAGGGTACACCACACTGGATTGTGGTATCCTCATGATGATGACTTTGAGCTTACCGCGTATAGTGACTCGGATTACGGGGGCTGCAAGATGAACTACAAGTCTACATCAGCGGGTGTCAATTCTTTGGGAGAAGATTAGTTACCTGGCAGTGTAAGAAGCCAGACATCGTTGCATTGTCAACCTGTGAAGCCAAATATGTTGCTGCTGCAAGTTGCTGTTCTCAAATCATCTGGATTCAACAGCAAATGCGGGATTACGGTTTAAAATTCTCATCTACTCCTATTTTTGTTGATAACTCTGCTGCAATTGCAGTAACTAAAAATCCGGTCCAACATCCTAAGACCAAACACATCGGTATTAAATACCATTTCATAAGAGATTGCTTTGAAAAGAACTTAATTGATGTGGTCAAAATTAATACTGATTTTCAACGCGCTGACCTCTATACTAAAGCCTTTGATAAACCACGTTTTCAATACTTGTTAGAGGTCAACGGCGTTAAAAAGAAAAGTGAGGTAATTCCTGATGATGAAAATGTGTACTCCGATGTAGTTTAGTTAAAGTTTATTTTATTTAATTTTATTTTTCTATTTATTTTATTTTATTTATACTCATGTTATTTTACTGTTTATTAAAATCCTAAAATAATTAAACCAGAAATGATTTCAGTATTTTAGGGGGAGAATATGTCAGCAAGTTAACATTAAAAAAAAAATGAGGGAGAAGGAGTAGCTAGCTGAAATAAGGTAGATTGTGTCTGTGATACCGATTCAATACCTTTGGAAAATGATAGTACACAGGAACATATCAAGAGGGACTTTAAAATTTTAAGTTTTAGAAAGATGCAAAAGTTCAAAGTATAAATCTGTGTAGTCTAAGCAATACAAAAAAGGGAAGATGATAGAAAACTGGCAACTCCTAAGGTGACACAAAGAAAGTAGACTTAGAGGATGCTAGACCATATATGATATGTTGGTAGATTCAACACAATAGACAATTAGACCTGAGTGGTGATCTCAAGATCAAACTAAGTTGTTCAACTAACTGTGGGCTTCCATCTTATCACTGGTTAACACAATCAACAATATTCCAATAAGGGGTAATGAGCAATTAAACGCCACAAATGTGTGCGGATGACCATAATTAGAGCAAAGCAAGAAAAAAAATGAAAGACAAATGCAATAAAGCTAATGACTTATGTTGTTGGTGCATTTTGTGCAAAAGAAAATAAGCTGCTCTAACAAGGAGATAGGTTGTGTGCCTCTCTGCTGTGCAATGGCACTGACCTGAGGATAAGCATAACCTAGATATTCTAGAATTCATTGTTGTTTGCCGCCTCTCTGTTGTGCGATGGCACTGACCTGAGGACATGCTTCTCTTTGAAAGCTCTAAGAATAGTCTCTTCTTGTAATAATACCCGTAGACCGCTCAAAAGCTCCTGAGGAAGGTTGATTACCATATAAGTGTGGGATCCACAAATGTTAGTTGAAATAATTAAACCTAAATAAGTCACCAGTCTGTGTCAAAAGTCTGTGTATGGATTTAAGTGGACAGACATACTGACAATCATTGTGGCTACATTCTCAAAGGTTCAAATCAATGTGAAAATTTAAGAGTTTCAGTATGATTTCCTTATGTTGCTAACGACTCTGGATGAACACCGAGAACTTGAGCATCAAAAGTTTTAATAACTAGTCCCAAATGATTTGACTTCCCTGTATGATTCCAAAATTGAATTGGTCCAGATATGATCAATCTAAGTTGAAGCTATCTACTCCCGAACCAAATCCCGTAGATATCAATCTCTGGATTTATCTCTCACAAAAAGCCAAAAATGTGTCTTTTTATGTAATTAGTCTAAAGTTTTAAATTAGTTAGTCGTTTTAATTTTATTTCTAGTCAAGTGTCAGGCTACATCAAGAAAATCAGAAGGAATCAACTCACTAAAAAGGTCATGTCTGAGATGACCATATGTGCTTTGAAAAGTTAAAACAGTCACGTCTGAGGTGACAAATGGTTTTTAAAAGGGTCACGTCGAGGTGACCAAAATGGTTAAAAGGATCACGTCTGAGGTGATCAAAGTGTTTTCAAGATAAAAGGATCATGTCTGAGATGATCAAAGGCTCATAACGTTAATTTAATTAATATAAAAGAGTTTAAAAATAAATTGGTAAAAATGGCAGAAAATTAACCAAGTATGACCCATTCGCACGAATGGACCATACGTATGGACTAACCATACGAATGAAGTCCATTCGCACGAATGAACTATGAGTATGGACCATCCAACCGAATGGCCCATACGATTAGTCCAGTCGGAGGCTTAAGTGCGAACGAGTGAGTCAGTCGCATGACTGAACTTCAGTCGGACGACTGGAGAAGGGCGACTGACACAATCGCACGACTGAGTCCCACTCGCACGACTGAAAGGTGCGTATGAACTCAGTCGCACGATTGGATCTAGGGTTGGTATAAATAGAGGTGGAGTCGGTCGCAGAGACTCATCACCCTCAAATCGCCCCTAAATCGCACTCCCTACCGTTACTCTCTGCCAAAATTTGATTTGCCCTAGTTTTACCTCTGATTGTGATTCACTGACTTTCGACATTCATCATACAGGTAGGTTGCAGTCTTCTTTCATCAAAAACAGAAAGATTGGAACCCTAATTGGGATTGTTCGACTGTGAAACGTGGACCGAGACAAGAAAGCCCTAATAACCTATTAAAACCAAGCAAAATGTTAAAATTAAGTTAAATAGGTTATTAGTAACGAGAATGCGACTCTAATGAACCGGTTATATGAGTTAAAAGACTTAGTTTGTGAAGTTTCGAACGATTGACGACTGAACACCTGAGACAGACGACTGGTCGTCCGGATGAACTTCAGTCGCACGACTAAAGGGAGCGATTCACTTAACCGCACGACTGAACCATGCGAATGAGACTCAGTCGCACGACTGGTGTAACCGCATAAGAGTACATGCGCATGAGTCCAGTCGCACACTCAGTCGTGCGCATGAGGTCATTCGCACGTCTGAACCTCAATCGCACGGTTCAGTCGCACGACTGTCTTCAGTCGTACTACCTCAATCGCATGACAGAGAGTTTTTATTCAAAGTCTAAGTGTTTCATTATACTCTTAGCCAACGGAACTAATGTTTATATTATTATGTGTTACAGATGGCTAGTCGATGGAACATGAGCACCAAGCACAACATATGTGCTTATCTGGATTTGACATCCAGGAACGCAGCTGACTTCGCAGGCATTATTACGTTTTTGTTGAGATCCAGGATCGCTCATGCTATCGCTACACCATGCACGCCGTATAGATCAGTGCAGCAGGCCTTCTGGGAAGGCGCGTCTGTTGATAGATCCTCTGAGCCTCATTGCATCAGGAGTTCGATTTTTGGTGAGGCTATTACTATATCAGAGGAGGATCTGAGGATTGTTCTGCAGTTTGGGGATGATGCTGATTGTCCTACTCGTCTGCACCCCCTCACTGTTAGAGGATGTTTCATGAGAGCCAAGTACTCTGGGGACATCAATGCTGGGGTACTCAACAAGAGTAACCTCTGTCCCCAGTTTAAGTATCTTGCGCACGTGCTGCTCAAGTGTATAGCTTCCAGGAAGGGAGGTTTTGATGAGCTTTCCGACCAGATCCAGAACGCGTATGCTGTGTTGGTGCTGATCCACCCGTTCAGCTTCTCCAAGATGATATTCAACTACCTGGTGGAGAACATCGAGGGGAAAGGGAAGGAAGGCTTCTGTATGTACCCCAGATTTATGCAGATGATCACTGACCAGAAGCTTCCCTCCCTGCCGAAGGAGAAGGAGGATGCTGTTGTTCTGGAGGTTATGGACGACACTACACTCGGCCGGATGAAGGTATACAGGGGGAAGCAGGTGAAGCCCCCTGTCAGGAGGTTGTTTGGGCATCTGGCCCGTGCTGATTATGTGGCGCCAGCCAAGAGAAAGTGGCGCCACGATGACAGTGATTCGGATGTCGAGCATATTGCCATACCAGAGACTGACTCTGATGATGATGATAGCGGCGACGCCGGGGATGATATGCCTGCTCCATCTAGAGGCACTGACTCAGACGTTATTCCCCCGGGGTCAGCCACTGCCGGAGAGGTCGCTGAGATGGCCGGTTTCCATCAGGAGTTTGTAGCTGGGGATCAAGAGGAGGAGGAGTCAGATGAGGAGCCCCTCACCAGGACTGTGGGAAGTAAAGTTGTTCCCACAGACCACGGGCTTAGGGTGGTTGGTGAACACCCTCGGGACTCCTCAGAGAGAGAGACTGACCCGAACTATGTTCCGGGCTCAGTGGGCAGAGCTGCAGGGGGAGCATCCACTTCCACCGGGACTAGGAGGAAGCGGATGGCTCAACCCCATGGATTGAAGAAGAAGAAGCGTCGCCTGACCTTCGTTACTACTACTTCCACCACCACAGCCACCACTACCACCACTACTGACATACCACCCATCACCACAGCCACCACATCCACTACTCCCACTACCACATCCACCACCTTACCTACCACCACTGTATCCTTCCCATCCACCACCAGACCATTCACACCTACTTCACCAGCATCAGCCCACCGACCCATATTCACCACTGCCACTGCCACCACCACCACACATCATGCTGGACCTTCAGCCCAGCCTTCACATGCTTATAGATTTACTCTACCTCACATCGGGGTAGAGGAGCAGCTCTCAGCGCTTAACCGTATGGTGATGCGTCTGCTTGCTGCAGATGAGGAGAAGGCGGCACAGATCCGCCAGCTGACCGACCTGACTGCTGCCTAGTCTCAGCAAATGGCAGAGCAGGCTCGGGTGATCGACCAGCAGAGAGTCGAGGTGTCCCAACTCCAGGACCTGCAGGCCCAGTCCGTCAAACGTATAGAGGAGTTGGAGATGACCAAGAAGACGATTATGCTGAGGCTAAAGGGGTCGAAGGATGAGCCCCTGAAGCTAAAGGAAGGTGACGGGGATGATGGAGATGGTGATGATGAAGATGATGATGATGATGAGGAAGATGATGATGATGAAGAGACTGAGGAAGACAGGACAGAAGGTCGTGATGATGATGACGAAGCAGAAGGAGGGGATGCGGCTGCATCGGCCTCTGCTTCAGGTCGAGAGCGAAGATCTAAGCATCGACAGGACCAGCCATCCACCACTTCTGCTCCTCCGAGCGACACGCCCCAGATTCAAGACAAAAATCCAAACTTTCAAAGGGATGAGTTTGACTTTGCTCCCCTTCAAATGGTCAAGACTCAATTAACCATGATTCTTGACCTACAAGGGATAGTGAGACGGTCTGTGAGTTATACCCCTGAAGAAGGGGAAATAATTCATGACCTATCTGATGAGCAACTGGCAGAGATGTTCAAACTCAATCCCGATGAAATAGTCAAGGACGCTCCAACAGTTGATTCAACCAGTGATGAGGAACTTAATGACATTGATGAAGTTGAGGTTGAAGACATTACTGCAGAAGAGTACCCTCAGTATGCTGACGCCGAGGGAAATGTGGTCCCCAATCTGGGTGAATCCCTAGTCAGTGATACGTTTGAGGTACTAGACAAGATGGAGCAGGAAACTGAAAAGACTGAAGGAACAGCCCAAGCCTCCAACGATGATGTAGACATTCGCAAGGCTTAGTGGGCTGCCTGTTTTGAAGAAGTAAGAGCCCAGCGTGCTGCACCAAAGAGAGATGCCTACACCAAGCTCTACAGAGTAAAGAAACACCATAAGGTGTCAGGCAGGATTATCTCATGGGCTTATTTTGATGACCTTAACGCGTATGCAGTTAAGAGGGAGCAGGGCATAGAGTATTTCAGGTTTCCACATGATCTGAAGACTCTACCTGGTTTTGAGCTCAACCAGCTGGCTAAGCTAAAGCTGCTGTATGCTGACCCAAGAAAGATGTCAGGCTGGTTTGAGGCTGTCCTGAAAAAGGAGTACCACACCCGATGGGTTAACTTCAGACCACAACAGCCTACGAGGTATATAAGAAGGTCTGAGGTTGATGCCATTACTGGCAAACCCAAGATTGTGCTGAAGTGGAGTCCCCCGCGCACTATGTCGAGAATCCCTCTCAAGGAAATGCCACAGGACTTCACTCCACACTTCAAATGGTGGTACTATGATTGGAGAACCGCTGAAGCTGTCATAGTGTTGAATAAAGAGGGCCAAATGGATACTATCAGGGTATTCGACCCAATGTGGCTAACCAACTTGTCTGCTAATGATGTCTATACATTATACAAGTGGCCACTGTTCTATGACACACAACACATTGTACAAGCCCTCCAGTTCCAAAATGTTATACGACTTTGCTTTGCGTTTGAGATACACGCAGGAGTCACTAAAGAGGAGAAGTACAAGAAGTATAAGGAGGTGATGCAGAAGACAAGAGATTAGATAGATCTAGGTCCAAGGGGGAGTTTGTTGATGCATGTATGTCCCTAGATCATGAGCTTGTAATGTAATAAATCTTGTCTGTCTGATTATGATGTAATTGTATCGATTAATGAAATGATATGAATTGGTTGTTACTTGTGATGTTTAATATTTCATTAATGAGTTGTGTTTGAATTGATTGGGTTTATGAATGTTTGAATGATTGCACATTATGTTATATTAATTAAAACATTCAAACTTAACTTAATGAAGTTCTCATGCGAATGGCCCATGCGAATGGACCACACGCATGAATAACTTCATACGATTGACTCAATCGCACGACTGAACCAGGAGACTGGATCAGTCGTATGATTGACACATAAGATTGACTCAATCGCACGACTGAACACTCAGTCGTGCGGATGAATCAACCGCATGGTTCAATCGCACGACTGAACCATACTTATGGCCCAGTCGCACGATTAAACAATACTAACCTATAAATAGACCCAATTCGTGGAAAAACGTAAGCATTCATCCCATTACGATTCCAGACGTACCCTAGCCGTCCAGAAGCCTCCCAAATCGTTCTCCAAGTTCACAGAACACATCAGATCGGTTCCTAATCGATTTCTGACGTTGATTTCAATTCTTTATTGATTCATCGTGTGTTCTCACTGATTGGATCGCCAATCAAATAGGATTCCGCACTATTTGAGTTGGTTTAACACGCTAATCACTCGGTATTTTGTTCAAATACCAGGTCCTAACACTACTCTTTTTCTATCTTCATCTGAGTAGTTGGCCACATCTTTAGGAATCATACCAGCACCAGTAGCAGAGGGGGTGCTGGGTATGAAAGGTCCATTCTCAACAGATTCCCACATTCTTGAATCAAAAGACCTGATGAAGCCTTCCATCCTCATGCACCAGGTGTCAAAATCATCAAGAGTGATCAGTGGGGATTTGTTCATGGTTCCAGTCTCCATATCAGTCTTTGAGATGGAAGCCATTTGAAGAGTTTAGTTTTTGTGTGTGTGAGGGATCTTAAGATGGTTAGATCTTATATCAAGAGCCTGGAAAGCTCTGATACCAATTGCAGGATCGTTTAAGGGCTTAAACACAATTACAACACAACAACACAATGAGGAGATTAACTAAACTTTAATCAAACAGTGAACTGGGAAACCAAAGTGATACAAAGAACACAAGTAAAGCAAGAGACAGAACAAGAGAGTATGGGTTTCAAGGAGGCAGTATATTGCTTTCTCAAGTTCTTTTACAAGTGTTACAAAGCATAAAGAAAGATACAAGAACTTGAAATACTTATACTACAACCTACAGCCGGCTATACTTTGAAAGCCAGCTGGATACAATTGACTAGACACTAACAAAATCAATTGTAGGATCAAAAGGCATATCTGCCTTTTGACCTTGTGACTATGACATGCCATAGCTCACATCCTTATACATTACAAAAAGGATAAAGTACATGAAGTGGAAAGTTACAGACTCAAGACCTCAATGTACAGTTACCAAAAGCAAGGCCCTTTTCACCAACTCATGTAAGTTGGTGACTTTACAGAGATGCAGCGGAAAAGGTGCTTTATGGAACAGTACATCAGATAAAGCATGTGTACTAAAAGTCTTCGGAAGAAATCTGTCTTCATAGGTTGAAGCTTCGGAAGACTTTGTCTCTGAAGCTTCGGAAGACTTCATGTTTGGCTTCGGAAGATATTGGTCTTGGCTTCGGAAGATTTTACACTTAGAGTATTTTCTAATGCTTTGTGTAAAACTTCCGAAGCATTCTTCACTTCAGTACTTAGTGCATGTTGCTGAGACACTTAGGCTGTTTTGGGTTGCATCAGACTTCAGGAATCATTACACCCTTCTTATTGTTTGTTCATCAATTCTCAGCCTTCGATTCTTAACTTCTGCAATAATGCCTTCACCATCTTCTTCTATATGTGCAGAATTCTAGAAATCACTGATATGAGTGCGATAAATCGTCGGCTCTGCTGATAGGGCATAGAATATCCTCGATCTTCTCAGATATCTCATAATTTCTTGACATCCTTCTGACACAGGATCGTCAGGGTTCAAGAAAGCACACACATTATGTTCTTTTGCGAATCGTTGATCCATCTGTTCATAAGAAAAGACTTCGTTAGAATCACATTGTTGATATGAGAATACGAACAGTTGTGAGATAAAACAAGAATCAACTGGTTCATTCTTGATGATTACGACATGTTTTACCTTAATAAACGCTGATTAAGAACACAACTATATGTTTGCTTAAGGTTTTGATTTTATAAATTTTGAATGTTGAGGAAGTGGGAAAAGTTTTGTTGAGTGAGATTTTCTAGGTCTGAAAAAGTGAACACAAAAAGTGAATAATGAATTTGACAAGTCAAACCTCATTATTTATACCCTCAGACATATTAATTTTCTCTGATTTATTAAGTGGGTCCCACATTGTGTTCTTCCGTAGAAGCAATTTCTCATTAATTAAGTGGGATCCACAATTTACTCTTCCGTAGAACATCTACGGATCAACAACTTCTGCTGATGTGAGATTGTAATCATTAAATTATTGATCTTTATTCATCTGTAGTTTACCAATCTACGGATAAACATTAAGATTGATTTCCACACAGTATCTTCTGCTGATGCACCGAAAATATTGTTGTATGTATGCCCCAAATCCATTGGTAAGACCATTTATTGCTTTAGGACCTCGTTGGCTTTGTATACATGACAATTTAGTACAAGAAAATTTAAAATAGAGATTTTTACTAAAAAATTTTCATGTATCCAACAGCTAAGATGATGCTCAGATTTCAATTTCTTCAAATTGATAATGATATAGACATTGCTTCTGCTGATTGAGATGCTTTTTCATGAATTCTACTCCCCCTAAATTTGTGATTAATGAAGAACTTAAGCATTTATCATAAATTTCTTTAAGAGGAATAACATGAATTTGAACTATATGATAATGATCAGATACACATAGGATGGGATCATACTATAATGCTAAACCTCTTCCTGATGAGTTATGTTGTTTATGTCATACAAGAACAAGTTCTGATTGCAAGTATATTGTCCATATAAATCCATACAAGAGCTCATGTATCAACTAGGCATGCTGTTTATCATGTTTTCATATTGTTTTTGAAATAACTGTCATTGGCTTCACATTCAATTCACAATGGTTTTGTCCTCCCTTTGCAAGTCAAATCATCACTTTTTCATACTTAAGACTATGTACTTTAAGTTATAATAGCTATCTTGAGATGTATTTGGCATCTCATTGATGCAATGTTGATAAAGCTCAAGATAATATACAGTTGATCACTTAGGATTCTTTTGAGAGCTTTAGATATGATCACCATCAGGTCACCAGGTCTTTACTCACGTAAAACAGAGGTGCCTTTAACCCAGGTCTTTGTTCACACAAAACAGAGGGATGATGAGGATCATGATCTTTTCACCTTTAACGGATATTCAGTATGGTGATCATACACCCAGGTCTTTGTTCATAGAAAACAAAGGGAGTATGATTTGCAAAGATAGATAGTATAAAGTGTTTTACATAGTGTGTTTAGATGAATGATTTGATCACATTAGGATAAGACTCACTTTGTTTT
The DNA here is from genome assembly GCA_025215565.1 of Flaveria ramosissima. Taxonomy (NCBI): domain Eukaryota; kingdom Viridiplantae; phylum Streptophyta; class Magnoliopsida; order Asterales; family Asteraceae; genus Flaveria; species Flaveria ramosissima. The sequence continues at coordinate 53,151,408 of CM046039.1, forward strand.
CTCAAAATGAAGTTTCCCATAGACAATTATTATAGTATTATGTTTTGCATGTACTTAGGTTTGTTTCCACTCAAGATGAACCTACTCACATATCAAGAAACTTGCTGAGATATATTGTTATTTGTTTATTCAGGAATAGGCAAAGCTATAGTGTACTATCATTTTCCATGCATATGTCATACTGATGCATTATTACATACAGCATGTTGTTTGTTTAGACTTGATTATTCTAAGTTAATCATACCTAGAGACTCAATCAGAAAATTAAATCTGACTGAATCAAAGGCTTTAGTGAATAAATCAGCAAGTTGATTAGCTGTATCCACTTTGACTAACTTAATCAATCCCTTTTCTGAGCAATCTCTCAGAAAATGATACCTAATCTCGATATGTTTTGTTTTACTATGTTGCACAGGATTAGCAGTGATAAACATAGCAGCAGAATTGTCTATATAGATTGAGGTTTGAAGAAAGTTGTAACCATAGTCAAGCAATTGGTTTTGTAACCAAAGTACTTATGAGCACCCAGCTGAAGCAGCAATGTACTTAGCCTCAGCTGTGGGATACAGAAACATTTGTTTGTTTCTTGCACTGCCATGACACCAGCCTGGGTCCAATGAATTGACATCCACCGGTTGTTGATTTTATGTTGCTGTTACATCCACCATAGTCACTGTCTGAGTATGAGTAGAGTGTAAAGTCTCCATCCTTGGGATACCATAGACCAAGTCCTGGTTTTCCCTTGAGGTATCTGAAAATTCTTTTGACAGCATTGAGATGTGACTCCTTTGGATCAGATTGGTACCTAGCACATACACACACATCAAACATAATATCAGGTCTACTTGCAGTTAAGTACATAAGTGAACCTATCATAGATCTAAATATTTTTTTATCAATAGATTTTCCAGTGGGATCAGGAGCAATCTTATCAATTGTTGATGCTGGTGTTTTGCATGAGGATACTTCAGCAAGATTGTATTTCTTCAGTATTTGATGTATGTATTTTTCTTGATTGATGAATATTCCATCTGCTTTTTGATGAACTTGAAGGCCAAGGAAGAATGTTAATTCACCCATTAAGATCATCTGAAATTCAGATTTCATCAGCTCTTCAAAATTCACACACAATCTCTTATTAGTTGATCCAAATATAATGTCATCAACATATACTTGAACTACTAAGAGATCTTGATGTTCTTGTTTGAGAAAGAGTGTCTGATCAATAGTTTCTCTTTTGTATCCATGCTTGAGTAAGAAAGATGATAGTGTTTCATACCATTTTCTTGGTGCTTGATGAAGACCATACAAGGCTTTATCTAGTTTGTATACCCTGTGAGGATAATGAGGATCTTCAAATCCTGAGGGTTGAGACACATAAACTTCCTCATCAATTTTCCCATATAAGAATGCACACTTGACATCCATCTGATACACAGTAAATTTCTTATATGATGCATATACCAAGAACACTCTTATTGCCTCAATTCTTGCAACTGGTGCAAAAACTTCATCATAATCTATGCCTTCTTCTTGAGAGTATCCTTGTGCTATCAACCTTGCTTTGTTTCGGACAATAATCCCTCTATCATCCAGTTTGTTTTTGTATATCCATCTAGTTCCAATAGGATGTTGACCTTCAGGTAAATCAACAAGAGACCATACTTTTTGCTTTCTGAACTGTTGAAGCTCTTCTTGCATAGCTTCAATCCAGCTATTGTCTTTTAAAGCAGCTGTAATGTTTGGAGGCACCACTTGAGAAAGAAAATAGTTGAAGAGACAAAGGTTGGTTGTACCACTTTGGCTCCTTGTAGTTCTCTTTTCAGGATTTCCAATGGTATTGTCAAGTGGATGAGACTTATGAATTCTCATTGAGGGAGTTGACTCAACTGGGATATATGATTCCAGATTAGTCATTTCCATTGCCTCTGAATGATTCATCTCAATTTGAGAATTCAAGAAATAATCAAATTGAGTCTCTGTTGATTGAGCTACAGAAGTATCTGCAGTTGGATTTCGCTCTTCCGCAGGAACTTCTGCGGAAGCATTTTGGTCTTCCGTAGAAACTTCTGCGGAAACATTTTGGTCTTCCGAAGGAATTTCTCCGGATGTATGCTGATCTTCCGAAGGAACTTCTCCGGATGGATGCTGATCTTCCGAAGGAACTTCTCCGGATGCATGCTGGTCTTCCGAAGGAACTTCTCCGGATGCATGCTGGTCTTCCGAAGGAACTTCTCCGGATGCATGCTGGTCTTCCGAAGGTACTTCTCCGGATGCATGCTGTTCAATTCCACATGTAATATCTGCTTCTGCTAAAGTATTTTCACCTGAAGATGGATGTATCCTTGGGGGATCAGCAGATAAAGTTACTTCAGTCATAATAGGTGGAACAAATGGATAGCATACTTCATCAGATCCTGCATTGTTCAAATGATCATAGTTAAAAGATTTAGACAAAGCATCTATGTCAAATAACCATGATGAACTTTTAACTGACTTAGTAAACACATTTTCATCAAAAGATACATTAGGGGTGTCTTCCATAATGTTATGTTGTGGAATATACACTCTATATGATTTTGATGTTGAAGAGTATCCAACAAAGAAACCATCATATGCTTTTTCTGAAAATTTTGCTAATGACTCTTTTATGTTCAAAACAGTTACTTGACATCCAAATACACTTAGATATCCTATGTAAGGTTTTCTTTTAAATAGGAGCTCATAAGGAGTTTTGTTATGTTCTTTGACAATTAATGTTCTGTTTTGAACATTGCATGCAGTATTCACAGCTTCAGCCCAAAAGGTAATAGGTAGTTGTGAATCAGCTAGCATTGTTCTTGCTGCTTCAATGAGAGTTCTGTTTCTTCTTTAAGCAACTTCATTTTGTTGTGGAGTCCTTGGTGCACTGAATTGTCTTGCAATACCTTTGCTCCTGCAAAAAGAATCTAGTTCAAAGTTGACAAATTCAGTACCATTATCACTCCTGAAAATTTTGACTTTTGTATCAAGTTGATTCTCAATCTTGATTACAAAGTCCATTAATGTTTCTGATGTTTCACTCTTTTGTTTTAAGAAAAAGACCCATGTAAATCTAGTGAAATCATCAACTGTCACCAAACAATATTGCCTTTTTCAAATGCTCATTACATTGGTTGGACCAAAAAGATCCATGTGAAGCAATTTGAGTGGTGTAGTATTAGTATTGATTGTTTTGGGTTTATATGACACTCTGTGTTGTTTTCCTTTGTAACAAGAAGAACAATGAGTTGAGCAATGAAACTCTTTATTTGGCAATCCAATGACCAGGTCATGTTTCACCAATTTATTCATATTCTTCATGTTAGAATGAACAAGCCTTCTATGCCATAATTGTGACAAATCTTCTGAAAGTTTAGATATAAGGCAAGTTTCATGTTTTGTGAGAGAAGTGTTGTTCATATTCAAAACATAAGTGTTTCCTTTTCTTGCTGCTTTGAGGAGAATCCAATCTTCAGGGACAATAAATCCTGGCTTAAGAATATAACAGTTAGTGTCATCAAACAATGTAGTGTAGTTTTGATCACAGATTTGAGATACACTAAGTAAATTATACTGTAAGTTTTCCAGTAATTTACTTTATCAAATTTAAGTACACCATTAGTTATCATTCCTTCACCAACAATTTTACCTCCCTTTTTATCCCCACCAAATGCCACATAAGAAGCATTTTTATGTTTGAAGTCATGGAGAAGAGAACAGTTTCCTGTCATATGCCTGGAACAACCACTGTCAACATACCACATGTTGTCAGCTCTCCAATATTGTTCCTGCAATCAGAAAAGAAAATCAATTAGAAGTGACAACCCAAGTCTTAGTGATCTTGGGTTTGTCAACAGGATCTAAAACAGTTACTCTTTCATGAACATTTTTTAAAGTTGCAGTTTCAGATTTAATTGATTCATTCTAATTTGATTTAGATGAGGATGATTCTGCTGAATTGGATGTTAATGAAGTAGATTCATGATTCACATTGTCTGATTTACTCTGAGTAACTTCATTTGTTTGAGTCTTTTGTTTTGATAATGAACCTTTAAATGTCTCACTATCTTTTGTTTTTGAAAGAGGTATATGAATGCCTTTTTCAAATTTATCAAAGAATGAATCATCATCCTTTGATTCTTTGTCTGACAAATCTACTCTTTTGTGTGGTGTTTTTGACTGCTGAAAAAATGGTCTTTTCCTCAGTATATGAACACTTGATGATGATTTGTCCTTTGGTTTTGCTTTTGATTTTTGTTCAACCTTCTTCAGTTTTGAGCCCTTTGCAGAATCCGTAGATTGAGAATCTGATTCAGATTTGTCTGATTCTTTCTTCTTTGAGCTTTTTGTCTTGTTCTTTTTGTTGAAATAACATTCCTGTGTGGAATGATTATTTTTGTTGCAGATAGAACAATGTTTGTTGAAGTAGCAATCAGTAGTCATATGATTGTTCATATTGCAAATAGAACAGTAGCTGCTGAAGTAACAGTCTTCAGTGTTGTGATTTTTCATGTCACACCATTTGCAATACTTTTCTTCTGATTCTTTCTCAGAACCATTCCTTTTGTTTGCTGATCTTTGTTGTAGCTCTTTCTTCTTCAGCTTTGGGTGTGCTTCACCTTTTTCCAATTTGTGCACATTTTGATAGTTTGGTGCTGAATTTCTCTTCCGTAGATCAGCAGCTGAAGTTTTCTTGTTCAGTTGATGATCTACTGAAGCCTTTTTCTTTCCTTTGAATTTTCCTTTTTCCTCAGTGATCACAGATTCATCAGTCAATTTCTTGGAGGAGTCTTGCATACTTAGTTCTTGAAGACCTTCATTCAATTGAGCTATCCTCTTGCAGATGGTCTTCAGCATGTTTCTTTGTTTAGGAGGATATGGCAACTTTGTTTCTTCAAGCACTTTTGGGATATGTGCTTTCAGTTGAACATTCTTACCAGTGCTTGTTTGATCAACATCATATTCATCAGAATCATCCAAGTCATCACACTTATCATAATCAAATTCTGAATCATTTTGATCTAATGATTCTGATTCAGATGATTCAGTTTCACTCACCTCTGCTTTATCATTAATCTTAGTTTGAGTTGAATCTTTTTCAAACTTAGTGCCAGGCACAAAATGATTTGACAGAGTGTTTGTCATTGTTGTAGGTAAGGATGTGTAATTATCATTTATAGGTGGTGCAACCGCATTATAACCCAACCCAGACCTTTTCTTTGATTCAATATGAGAATTTAGTACTTTCTCATATTGCTGAGATGATAATTGAAACTTCTGAAGTTTCACTTCAGTTGATGCATGATCAGCCATGGATTTTGTTAAGGAAGTGGTCAAATGCTCAACTTGGGCTTTTAGGCTATAGTTTTCGAAAACAAATTTTTCTAAATCCTTTTGCAAAGAATTAATTTTTATTTGATATATTTTATGTTCTCTAACATGGGATTCATTCAAAATCATTGTATCTTTTACTTTATCAGCCAACTGTTGAGCATGGACTCTATATCGTTTAACTTCCTCAACACAAGTTGATGAACACAATCTTTCTTTTACCTCTTTTGCCATTGGTGGAACTGTTTGATCCATATGAGCCATTAGTGCTTGATTTTCTTCTAAAACTTCCTTCTCATACAAACTCCAATCACACGTTCCATCTTGAAGTATGATCAGCCCTGACTCCTTTGAGTTGCTAGATCCAGCTGATTCTTTGGTGGCTGGTGGGGAAGCATTGATCAGTTGAGATTGTTTGTGCAGAGGTCTTTGAGAAGATTGTTGATTTGCTTGAATCTGATGTTGTTGATGATGCTGGTGTTGTCTCATCTCTGGATATGATTGCTGATTGCATTCTCTTGAAAAATGTCCATAGAGATTACATTTGTAGCATCTTACTTTTGATTTGTCAACACCAATCTTTGATGTTTTGCTTGCTGAAGCCAAGTTCTTATTTCTCCTGAGATATTGCTTAGCTCTATAAGAAATCATAGCCATCTGCCATTGTAGATCCATTTCTTCCACTACATCAGGAGGCAGTTCTTCTAAGTCTTGTTGGCAAATATTGGCTGATGTTAGAGAGCTTCCCAGATATGCTTGAAAACTTGAGCTAAAAGCTGCAAAGGCTGCTCTTTGTTCTTCAGAGTCCAATATCACAGTTATTGGTTCTGACTGATTTGTTGAAAAGGAAGACTTAGCTGTTGCTGCAGTTGTATCTTGTCTATCAGTAGTTCTTCCTTTATTCTTTTGCTGCTTGTCTTGTGATGATTTCTTTGAGGGTTTTGAAGCATAGAAGCTAACTTCCTCCTCATCATCACTCCTAGCACAAGAGTTATCACTTTCATTGTTTGAAATAAATGCACTTCCTACATTATTTGTTTCTTTGAAGTGATAGGGTGAGACATGAGTTCTCACACTCTTGTTTCTTGATTTTTCGTCCATTTCGAGAGCTTTCACTTTTGCAACCAGAGTATCCAAACCAGTTGCTTTCAGATCTATAGTGTTCTTGAACATGGACACAGTATGCTTCCAACTTTCTGGCAAAGTGTGGAGCATTTTCTTGTTTAATTCCTCACTTGTATACTTCAACTCCAGAATATTCATCTCATGACTAACTGCATGAATCTATGAAGTTGCTGAGGAATTGACTCACCCTCAATATGATGAAAAGTTTCATATTGTGATCTGAGGGTGTCTCTCCTTATACTTCTTATCTCATCACTCCCTTCGCAGAGAGTGTGAAGTATCTTCCATAAGGAGTGTGCTGTTTTATAGTTCTCACACCTGATTAATATCTCTTCAGGTAAAGCCATACTAAGCAAAATGTATGCTTTTATATCAACTTTAACCTTTTTGACATCATCAGGTGATAGATCTTTTGTACTGATTGGTTGATTTTTGTCATTATAATCCGGCCCAAGAGTGGGTGGAATATAAGGACCTTCAGTGATGGAAATCCACAAGTCAGAATCAGTATAGTTTACATGATTCCTGAACATGATTTTCCAAGACTTGAAGTCTGCTTTTGTTTCCAACTTCGGAGGTTGGTAAGATGAACCACTGAAGTTGCTCATTATGTTAACAAGATCTGCTATTCAATTGATTTGAATATAGAAACAAGTTAAAAAACGGTTGCAGTTAAACGAAATCAAACACAATTAAAACACAACTAACACTGATAGATCAATTGATCTAAATCAATGAGCACTTGGCTCTGATACCACCTGTGAATCCTAGGATCGTCAACAGGAATTATTAGTGTGGATCGATGTCAAGTCAACGTTTGCGGAATTAACATTGATTTGGTTTAATTGTGTTTAAACAACTTTAAATATCAATGAAATATCAAGAACACACGTAACAAAACACAATTAATGATTAATCAGTATTTTATTATAATGTGTTGATGATTACAAAAGAATAGAATGAACGATATCAAAAAATGCTATGATGTTGTGTATGCTAAAGTTGATCGGAAGACTTTTGATGATTGTTGTATTGCTATTGCTGTTCTTAATCAATCAATCGTCTAACTCAATCGTCTTTGAATCGAAACCTAGGATCCATATTTATAGACAGAGGTGTTTCAGTTATAGGAAACACCGGATCTCTTGGGATTTGATTTGTTTTTGTTAAGGAATCATCGGATTTCTCGGGATTCGTATAACCGCCTTGTTGACTTGTTGACTTGTACCACTTGTATAATACAAGTGTTTGGACTCCGCAGGAATATTGTCTTCAGTAGTAATTTGTTCTTCCGTAGATATTGTTCTTCCGAAGGTAACTTGTTCTTCCGAAGGTATCTTGTTCTTCCGGAGGTATCTTGTTCTTCCGAACATATCTTGTTCTTCCAAAGGTATTGTTCTTCCGAAGGTATTGTTCTTCCGAAGGTATCTTGTTCTTCCGGAGGTATCTTGTTCTTCCGGAGGTATCTTGTTCTTTCGAACATATCTTGTTCTTCCGAAGGTATTGTTCTTCCGAAGGTGACTTGTTCTTCCGAAGGTATCTTGTTGTTCATCCGCAGGAGATCTTTGGATGTATAATTACTTGTAAGAAATATATCTACGGAAGAACAAAATGTTCATCCGTAGATGTTTCTTACACTTGGTCAATTTCACAAATTGACCAATTATAATTTTTGTTCCTGCAACCATACATAAACCAACACATATATAAATGGGTTAACCTATATATTTAATGCATACACAATAATGAAATACAAAAGTTCATTACAGATATTAATTCAAGTACTAAGCCTATACATAATGACTAGATCTACTGATTCTAGACCTAACAGGAAGAAAATCATGTCTTCAAAATAAATAACTGTCTAAGAAATTTTACCTTCGGAAGAAGTCTAAATCTATCTTCCGAAGCTTAAATTCTTGTCTCAGACACTTATTTGTTTTTAAGGACTTTTTCCTTTCGAAGCAAAATTAACTCTCGGAAGCTTTGCTATTTCATATACAAAGCATCCAAGTGTTTACTTATCTTCCGAAGCAAAATTTTCAAGACTCTCAGGAAAATCTTCCGAAGTCATTTTAGCTTCGGAAGCTTTTTCATTAAAACTTCCGAAGATAATTTACCTTCGGAAGCTTTTCGAATTCCAAGAAAACTACCTTTTTGAGCAAAAGTAAACTACTTTTTCAGAGGTGGGACCGACTTTCGGATTTCAAAGTTTATCCTCTTTCATTAACTTTGGTTCAAATCCCTTTTCACATAAATACCCAACGGTTCTCCCTCTTCCTCACTATCTTCTCAAATGGCAAACCTTAACCGCAGAAACAACCAAGATTTCTCCATGCAACTTCACAGGCAACACAACCAGGTTACTCTGTTAAGCTCTGAGAAAGATGAAAGTTTCTCAGATATTTGCCAATTCTTAACTCTATCAAATTATTTCACCTCCCTAACCATTGATCCTACTCTGTATGAGGATCATCTGCTTGAATTCTGGAAGACCTGCCAGGAGGTCATTATGGATGAGGAGAAGGCACTGTCTGCCACAGTGCAAGGGAGTACAATCTTCATCACTCCGGCCATCATCAACTCTCATTTGCAGCTGGATGATGAAGAAGGTGAGTTGTCCTTCCCAAAGGAAGTTGTCAATCATTCCTTTGAGCAGATGGGCTATAAGGGAGATTTCTCTGTAAAGACCTTCAGGAAAGGGAAGGTCTCATCCCAGTGGAAATACCTACTCCATGTGGTTATCCACAGCTTGTCAAACAAGCATGGTGAATGGGACCAGATTCCTAAGGATCTCTCATTCATAGTGCATGGAATGGTTCAAGGGGTCAAGTTCAGGTACTCTCAATTTGTTTATATCAATTTACTTGCAAACTTGGACTCCTTAGAGTATTACATGTTTCCTAGATATGTTCAACACATTCTCAACTGTGAACTGGGCTCACAGTTGAGGGAAACAGGTAATATTCTTAAATTGGGACAGATGAAGCCCGGCATCTTTAAAATCATGAAGAAGCCAACTGTAGGCTTCTCAGGGGTAGAAACAGCCCTTGTCCCTAAAATGTTAGAGCTCATTGCTCAAGGTGACAACCTAGCAACACAAGCTAGTGTTGAACCCACACCTTCTAATTCCTTACCACTAAAAAGGCCTCAAATAACCCTCACCTACCAAAGAAAATCCAAACGAACCCCTGCTCAAGCTATTGAGTCTGTGCAGGTCCCCATATACTCACCTTTACAGGAGGAAGTGGACACTAGAGCTCCCACTTCCCCTGAGGAGCAAACCACTCCCATCTCTTCAACTATCAGGCCTGAGGTTCCTCATGCTCACCCTGACGAGCTCACAAGCCCAATAGCCTTAAGCCTTCACTGTGAGTCTCAACACTCAAGTGAACAACCTTCAGGGGACAGTTACCATCCCCAACCTTTAGATCTAAATCAACCCATTCCCAACCTATCCTTCTATACTGATGAAGACTTAGGATTCAGTGAGTACCATGAGTCTCTCTTCTCTTCCCCTACTCAAAGAGAGATGAGTACCTGTGAGTCTCCTCAGTCTAGCCCACATCAGTCACCTACTACTGAGGTGGACACTTCTGAACCTGTTCAGGATGTCCATATGGAAAAGGCTCTCACTTCTGCAAGTGATTACATCATTAAGACCTCAACCATGGCAACTCAGCCGACTGACATCTCAACTGAGATTGCTAGTGAGCAGAAGAAAACCAGCAGCCAAGAACCTCAAGCTGGTGGTGAGAGAGAGAACTTTGGTCCAATCATCTCATCCCCCAATGATTCTTTTGATGAAGAAGAGGGGAATTTGAGACTAAAGGTGCAAAAACTGTCTAAAACATGCACTTACCTAGTCTCAAAGGTCAGTCACCTTGAATCTCAGGTGACTACCTTACAAAACAGGGTCAATGATCAGCAACTTCAGATTTCATATCTTAAGGAAAAACTAGCTGGAAGACCTTTAAGAAGAGCTCAACCAAGAACACAAGAACCTGTGGATGTGATTGATTTATCCTCTAGCTCACCTATGCAAGTGGGTGATGCTACCAAAAAGGGGGAGAAAGTTATTGCAGCCACAGAACCTGGGAGTTCTTCACAGAGAATGGGCATAGAGGACTCACCATCCTCACTTGCAATTGTGCATTCTCAGCAACTACCTCAAGTTCACATTAATGTGGATTCTATAGACTCTATCATCAGGAGTCTCTTTGAGGAAGGTATACCAAGGGCTGTGTCATCCCCACCTCAAGGAACTTCAAACTACATCATAACGTGGAGGTATGATGCTGATAGAAGAGCCCTTATTCTTCACAGAGTTCAAGGGCAACAAGAAGTATTTGACTTTCAAAGCTTGAACTTCTATGAAAGTTTGGAGCAGGTGATCCCAAAAGACTGTTTGATGTATTATTTGGAAGAAAATATCCCAGAAGAAATAAAGAGTAGTAAGACAAAGATCAATTCGCTTTTCCTATTCACTAGTACAATGCGCGCTACAACTAGCAGCCCCTTACTAGTAAACTGAACTAGCTAGAAGCTATCGCTTCGGGTCGAAGCACTTGTCAATCCAAGCAACTCAAGACAGGCTGACAGATTGGCTCAAAGAATCCAAGACAGGATCACTGCAGAGTTTAGCTTAAGAAGGAGACTTAGGCAATCAGGCAATGTCATTGGTCAACTGGATGTTGAGGTGGACCCTAAGATTAGTATCATAGGGGAAACCTTGACTGAAGGCCCAGTGGCAGAACCTTAGATCCCTGTCTCATCATCATCAACTGCTGCAAAGATTCACATTTCCTCTGAGACACCTGCTGGTGAAGGTGTTTCTCAGCCTCTCTCTGGCCAGAGCATGGATGCTACACCAAGCAATGAAGGCCAAACCTCTATCCACCCAGAGTCACAAAGGTCTGTGGGTGACAAAGGGAAAAGGATTTTGACACCTGAGGAAATTGAGGAGGAAGAGAGAGAGAGGAAAAGGAAGCTAAGGGGAGAAAGTTCCTCTGGGTCTTCAGGCTTTATGCAAGCTGCAATCAGGGCTGCCCCTAGACCAAATACTCAAGATGATGAGTTGAGGGCAGTCAGGATTACTTACTTGCAGACCAGGAACTATGATATTGATGAAATCATTTCCCTTCCCTTAGAACAACTAAATGAACTGGCTGACATGGAAGTGACAAGAGAGATGAAAGAAAAAGAGGATGCAAGGTTACTTCTCCAATTCAAAGAGGAGAAGAGACAGAAAAGACTCTACAAGCATGCTCCCACTCTCTCCCCAGTTCAAGAAAGCCCTGTACAAGAAGATGTGGTTCAACAAGAACCTCAGGTAGGCAAAGAAGAAGATAGGATCAAAATGATCAACTACCTGAGTGCCACAGGCTTCTATCAGGCACATGCACTTCTTCCCTTGTCCTATGACTTTGTTGAGTTTGAGTACTTAAAACAACTTGAGCTTGAGTTAGTCAAGGAGAGAAAGACAACTAAGAAGAAGCTAAGGGAAGAAGCTACAAAGTCAAGAGCCATCATCCAAAAGAGTATGAAGAAGTCTGCTGATAGACAAAGGATGATGAGCTTCTTGAAGCTATATGTATTCTCCGGAAGGAGACTTGGCCCTATGTCTCTATCCACAATGGATGAGCATATAAGGGTAATCAAGCAGAAGATTAAGAGTGGTGAACTGATTGACTTACACTCTCTTCCAAGTCAAGTCCCACCTGAAGTGGAGGTTAAGGTTGAACAACCTGAGACAACACAACCCGGACCTCCTGCTGAGCATCAGCAAGCTTCATCTTCTGATCCACAGCAGGGTCAAACTCCCTCTACTTCTGAACCTGTGAGGGAGGAACACCCAACTGAGAAAGACAAGGATGATCAACAAGGTGCTGCAGACTAGTCTTCTCAGTTAATGTCATTTAAGAGGAAGAAGAGGATGGCTTCTAAACCAAAGTCTAAGAAGAAGAAGCCTAAATCATCTACCTCTACACCTCAGGCTGAGTCAGATCAACCTGAGGAAGTGCATGAAGAGGCAGCCCAATCAACTCCAATACAAGTGGCTCCTCTTGCAGCTGAGACACCCATCTTATAATGGACCTTCTCTACCAATCCAGAAAGATGGCATGTAATCAGAGATCAAGGTGTTAAGAATGTCTATACATGGCAAGACATAATCAACTTACCTCTGCATGATCTCTTTGAGATGAGAAGATACTATGAAGGTCTGAATGATCCTGACCATCTAATGAAGAAGGGTATGGCCATGATTGTGCTGAAGACTACTAACATCTGAAGATCTTCTAAATGTTTTGGTAGCCTCGGCCTAGGGGGAGTTTGTAAGGATTCCTTTAAGTCTGATGCAAACCAAAACATCCGAAGTCTCTCTACAAGTAATGCACTAAGTACTAAGTAGAATTGTTTCAAAAGTTTTACACCATGAACTAGAAATACTCTAAGTGTAAAATCTTCCAAAGCCAAGACCAATATCTTCTGAAGCCAAATATGAAGTCTTCCGAAGCTTCATCCTATGAAGACAGATTTCTTCCGAAGACTTTTAGTAATATGCTTTATCTGATGTACTGTTCCATAAAGCTGGACACCTTTCCGCTGCATCTCTATAAAGTCACCAACTTACATGAGTTGGTGAAAAGGTCCATGCTTTTGGTAACTGTACATTGAGGTCTTGAGTCTGTAACCTTCTACTTTATGTACTTTATCCTTTTTGTAATAGATAAGGATGTGAGCTATGGCATGTCATGGTCACAAGGTCAAAAGGCAGATATGCCTTTTGATTCTACAATTGATTTTGTTTGTGTCTAGTCAATTGTATCCAGGTGGCTTTCAAAGTATAGCAGGCTGTAGGTTGTAGTATAAGTATTCCAAGTTCTAGTATCTTTCTTTATGCTTTGTAACACTTGTAATAGAACTTGAGAAAGCAATATACTGCCTCCTTGAAACCCAAATCTCTTGTTCTGTCTCTTTATTATTACTTGTGTTCTTTGTATGATTATATTGGTTAATCCAGTCTACTGTTTGATCAAGTTTAGTTAATCTCCTCTTTGTGTTGTGGTGTTGTAATTGTTAAGCCCTTAACCGGTCATGCATATGTCTTTCATGATATTCTTCTTAGAAATTTATGATAAATGCATTCATTCATCACTAATCAAAAATCTAGGGGGAGTAGAATCGTGAAAATAAGTTTACAACAAAATTGTCAAATGAATTGTCAATATAAAGGAATTGGATCTTGAGCACTAAATGAATTGTCAATATACATGAAGTTTTTTTTTAATTTAAACCTTCTTGTGCACAATTGTCATGAATACAAAGTCAACAAGGTCCAATAGCAATAAATGGTTCTAACAATTGACTAGAACCATACAATAAAATAAGTTTCAAACGTGGCATTTTTAGCATCAGCAGAGGCTACAGTGTGTTGTAAACATCAGCAGATGCTACAGTGCAAAACTTAAGGGGGGGTAAAATATGACTATATGTAGATTGGTAACCTACGAATGAGTTAATATTTTACAAGTATAATTCATTTCCATAGATTGGTAACCAATGGAAAATCAAGTTATACTTCAATTCAATTTTAAATTTCAGTATTAAGATTAGGCAGCCGCAGGTGTCCTACGGATGAACTGAAATCTGTGGAACAAATAAATTCCCCGGATGAGTAATAAGAAAAGTGGCACACACTTCATTAAATAAATGAAATAAATGTGTCCGAGGGAGTATAAATAATGTTTTTGACTTGGAATTTTGGACTCTTTATGCCCAAGACACATAGAACATTGATGTGGTTAGTACGTTATGATCCAAGTCAGGTCATACCCAATAACAAGCTTAGCAAACACCAATAATTATTTAATTGATGATATGATCATGCAATTAAATAATTACACCAATTTAGAAAAGTAGGTTTTCTAAATAAATTGTATTTGAGATGGAACAACTTATAAGGATATTTTGTTCATGGGTATTATTTGTAATGTTATTTAAGTTGGTTAAATAACATCAAATAATAATAGTGTGTATGAGTTATATAATTAAAAGGTTAATTACATAACTTATTTAATAACTAGTTACAATTAAATGGGAGATAAAAATTGAGGGGAAATCCCATTTTGAACCCATAATTCGACTGCCCCTTGGTGGGGTTGGTTCATTTTATTTTGTCTTGGAAGTAGACATTAGTAACAAGTCCAACATTCCTCTCTCTCTCTCTCTCTCTTACATGCAAAGACCAAAAGGCACAAAAACTCTCTCCATCCTTGAAGAAGCTCACGGCTGAAAAGGGGTTTTCAGCAGCCTTTTGGGTCGTTTTTGGTGTTCAAATCCTAGCAACAAAGGTGTTTGCTTGATTCTTGTGGGTATGTAAGCTTGACGACACCTTCCTTGGTGTTTTGGTCGTTCAATAACTTCATCCTCTTCCTCATTCTCACATTTTTTGGCAGCTCTTGAAAGGTAGTTTTATGTGTTTGTATTTGGTTGTTATTTTATGCTTGATAGCTAGTTCTTTCACATATATTTGATCCTTTGTTCTTGGGTTTGTTGATATTAAATAATATGCTTTAAATTTCAGTTTATAAAACATATTATTAAGCTTTGATTCCGCTGTGTTTTCATGTTTAAGAGGTTAAACAACTTTGATAAAGTGTCCAACAAACCCAACAATGGCATCTAGAGCCGGATATGTGAAAACCTAGCTTCTAAAGTCCTTGTAAAATTGGTTTTGTGGGACTTAAACAACCTAATACGGGCTGTTTTGTGATGATATAATGAATCCCAATCTTTCAAGGTTATATCTTACATGCTTATGATTAAACCTTGAAAGATAGATGTCAAATGGTTGATTATTTTTGTTTGAACAAAATCCCTAAATTCTTGGTTTATGTTGGACGAAAATTTTGGGTTAAATGGGGATTTATTTTGGTTCTTGAATGTTGAATATGTTGTTTAATGTTAGTGCATAACCTAACCTTGACCTTGTGTAGCTTTGGTTTTGGATGAATGTTTGGTTTTGGTTGATTTCATTCATTATGGGTTGTATTATTTATTCTTTCGTGCTTGTATATGGTTGTAATTTATTTATTCATTCAATGGTGATGTAATAAATAGATTAGGTGTATTTTCTTTTATTAGAAAATTTGTATTAGGATATAAATTTTGTAAAATAAGATGCACAAGTTGAAGGCACAAACGGAAGGCACAAAGAGAAGGACTTGAAGCATTTGGATGCAACTTCAAGTGGAGGTCCTTGGAGATCCTATCTTATGTGTTGTTATTAACCCTTAAGAAAGACCAAATGACAACCCTTGTGATGGAAAACAAGTGTAGTCAACTTAGTGGCTATGGTTATGCACTTGTGATTGTATGATTATGCTTGTTTGGTTGTTTGTTTTATGATTGTTGTTTGATATATGGATATGCAAGACAAACTAATTAACAAACAAAACAAGCTGAAAATTTATGGTTCCTTATCATTAAGTGATTAATAAAAGGTTATTAAAAGGATTAATGATTTTAATAAATGGGTTTTACTAAAAAGAGAACCATAAGGTGTCATGTATTTGGAAGCATGCGAATACAAGGCACATAGAGTTTTCAAAACTAGAATTAATGAAAACTAAAATCTCTTTGGAAACAAGTTTAACACCATCCTTTTACACGACACTCGAATCAATTGAGAACTATTTGTGGGATAAAGGTCACCTAACCACTTTTAGGGAACTTGTGTGTTTGAGGTGGGCTTAAAGTGTTTGTGGGATAAAGGTCACCTAACCACTTGTATGTGTAAACTCACACGTGTGTGTAAGTAGGACGACTTGAATTGGAAACCATGTGCATAGGGTCACTGAAGCATGGCATACAATGGTGTTGATGGGATTTTACATGCCAACTAAACATAAGATGTTTAACCGATCCCATAAGGCTAAAAGTTGCAAAAGGTTGCAATTGTCAAGTGTTGACTACTTTTGTTGATTTAAATAATGGGATAAAGGTCACTTAACCATGATTTAAATGTAACATTGGATTCTAGGTTTTAATTATTAATTGTCCATGAGACATAAAAGGGTATTAATGATTAAAATTTAATATTTCAAAAATACTAATATGAACTTTGTTAATTATTGTAGAAATGGCCGCAAACAATAATGCTACCACCCCGACCGTCCATACCCTATCGCTGCGAACTATCTTAGAGAGGGATCGTCTTAACCATAAAAACTTTATGGACTGGTTTCGAAACTTGAGAATTGTTCTCAAGTAAGAGAAAAAGGCCTATGTCCTTGACGATCCCATTCCTGACCAACCTGACCCCGAGGATGTTGAGGCCTATAACGATTGGCTTCAGTACACTGAGGATTCCATGCAGGTTTCCTTCCTCATGTTGGGAACTATAATTCCCGAACTCCCAAAGGATTTGGAGCATCATGGGGCATATGAAATGATAACCCAGTTGAAGGAAATGTTCCTTCAACAAGCTAGGGTAGAGCGCTTCGAAACGGTTCGAGCGCTTCACGCGTGTCGCATGGAAGAAACCCAATGGATATCATCTTATGTACTTAAGATGAAAAGTGTAAGGCCCCGTTCCCAGGACGCTTACAGTTGGTCATTCATCGCACATAAAACATATATTTACATTTGTCTCATAAAAACATTGCAGTGGAACATTAAAATACACTTTCATTTCTATATAAATGCTTTTGCAAGTTAATACAACATTCGTTACAAAATAGCTTGTTCGCATTACAATGCAAAAACATTAATCAAAGGAATGCCATCCCAAAAAGAGCTGAGTAGCTTCACGGTGCCATCCTCAGCGATCACTATCTGCCAGCTGGAAAACATATAAAAAGTCAGCGTTGCTGAGTGAGTTCTAGTTTTACTATAAAACATACTTTACTTTCATATAAAACCATTCGTTACTTTAACATGATCACACATCATACGTACGCATAGATAATATCATTATTATCTTCTTCATTCATTCATTCGTTCATTCGTTCCTTTTAACTTACTTGCGCATCGGACATCATCCATACCAATACCATATGCTACACCCCAATTAGTCTCAGCTACCGGGCCGAAGTCAATAAATGAACAGCTAAACATATGCCACGGTACTAGGGGTAACCGATCAGTCTTAGCTACTGGGCTGAAGTCAATAAATGAACAGCTAAACGTATGCCACAGTACTAATGATAACTGATCAGTCATAGCCACTGGGCCGAAGTCAATAAATGAACAGCTAAACGTATGCCACAGTACTAAGGGTAAGCGGTAGAGGTTCTACATTAATGGTCAATCACAAAGAAGGACCCGTTATCCGATGCATGCAAGACGTGTCATTTCTTTCCACTTTACGTTACATAATACTTCGATTCATTCATCATAATACGTAAAACCATAGGAAAGATAATCATACATCATATTAAGGAACATATCATACACATTCAACGTCATCATACAGGGCAACATCATACATACATAATATGCATAAACATGCAACATCATCCTCATCATCATGCCCTACATGCTCTCTAAGGTCATAACAGTCACCTTACATGCCTTTACGAGAAACTTTACGTCAAAACTTACATCTGCACTTTCCCCCGAAAGCCAGAAGTCTAACTACACTTTCCTTCGGGTGCAACAGCTCTATTCGTGCGTATGGACACCCTTCAGTCGCATGGCCTCCATGCGACTGAACCTCATGCGATTGGACTCATGCGGATGAACATCTATGCGAATGAACATCCAGTCGTGCGAATGGACCTTATGCGGATGGGACTAATGCGAATGAGCACCTATGCGACTGATCTAATGCGAATGAACTCATGCGACTAAGCACTTATGCGATTGAACCCTGAGTCGTATGACTCCTCATGCGACTGAACTCTCAGTCGTGCGACTGAAGCCTTAGTCGTGCGATTGAACCCTCAATCGTGCGAATGAATCCCAATCGTGCGAATGACCCTCAATCGCCTCTCATTCGGCCGTATGGCCTCCATTCGGTCGCCTAGCCCTAGCTGATGCAGAATGGAGTTCATCCCGAACCCAATCTGCCATTTTCGGCCTCCAAGCTCATCCAAACTCATTCTAAGCCTAAATCAACCCTCCTGGACCTTAGGAATGCATACCTTAACACCATACAAGCACACACAAGCCCGGAAACATACACAAAACGCATCATACACATCACACCAAATGGGTCAAACACGCACACTTATAAAAACGGGTTTTCAATGCTTTCCAGCCCCAAAATCGGTTGAAAACAAGTAAAAGTGGGGTCCTAGAACTCACACAATCGAGCACAAAGACAAGAGCTTCGATTTGGCTTGCTGCTCGACGAATTTAGACACCCGAATCACCCGAAACACCCCTTTTTCTCCTTTTTCTCCTCTTTCTCTTCCTTGTGAGCTGAAAATTTGGTGTGTATGGGGAGAGTGGGCTGCCCTCTCCCTACACATACCACCACATTTCCCAACTTTTCTTCGTTGGCGAGTTTGGTCCCTCGACTTTGGACTTTATTTCTTTTCTTTCTTCGCCGGCTTTAAAATAATAAATTTCCGGGTGTTACAAGTCCACCCCCCTTAAATAGGTTTCGTCCCCGAAACCTGTTATTCCTCGAACAAATGTGGATAATGCTGTCTCATTTCTTCCTCAGTCTCCCACGTTGACTCGGATCCCTTCCTGTGCTTCCACTGTACACGCACAAGAGGAACCACTTTATTCCTTAGCCTTTTCTCCTTTCGGTCGATGATTGCCACTGGTTGCTCCACATAATTGAGCCGTTCGTCTACCTCGATATCTTCCATTGGGACAATCATATCTTCATCTGCTAAGCACTTCCTTAGATGAGATACATGGAATGTTGGGTGAATTCCACTTAACTCATCTGGTAACTCCAGTCTATAGGCCACCTCTCCTACTCGAGCAATGATTCGGAAAGGGCCTATATACCTGGGGCTCAACTTGCCCAGCTTTCGGAAGCGAATGATACCCTTCCAAGGTGAGACCTTCAACATAACACGGTCACCCACCTGGAACTCAATCGGCCTGCGTCATTTATCAGCATACGACTTCTGTCTATCTTTGGCTGCCTTCATGAAGGCTTTAATCTTCTCAAGCTTCTCAGTCGTAGCTTCGATTACCTCGACGCTTCCCAATTCCTTTTGACCAATATCACCCCAGCAAACGGGTGTTCTGCATCTCCTACCGTATAGCATCTCATATGGGGGCATGCCAATGCTGGCATGATAACTGTTGTTGTATGAGAATTCGGCTAACGGTAGGTGGTCATCCCAACTTCCACCAAAATCAATCACACATGCCCGAAGCATGTCTTCCAGCGTCTGAATGGTCCTTTCTGACTGACCATCAGTCTGGGGATGATAAGCCGTGCTAATATGTAACCTCGTCCCCATAGCATCGTGGAACTTCTTCCAGAATTTAGATGTAAACCGGGTGTCGCGATCCGACACAATAGACACCGGCACACCATGACGAGTCACAATCTCCTTGATGAACAGATCGGCCAACCTCTCAGATGAATATGTCTCGCGGATCGGTAGGAAGTGCGCACTCTTCGTCAAACGATCAACTATCACCCATATGGCATCATACCCCTTCGGAGTACGCGGTAGCTTTGTAATGAAATCCATGGTGATGTGCTCCCACTTCCATTCTGGTATATCCAAAGGTTGTATCTTCCCATACGGCTTTTGATGCTCGGCCTTCACCTGTAAGCAAGTAACGCATTTACTCACGTACTCCACCACTTCGCGCTTCATACCCGGCCACCAATAATCTTTCTTCATATCATGGTACATCTTCGTGGCACCCGGATGAATGGAGTACCGAGTCTTGTGAGCTTCATCCATTATCTTCACCCGTAGATCCCCAAAACGAGGAATCCACACACGATCGAACCGGGTTCTAACACCGAGTGTGTTTTCACCCAATTCCCCAACCAGACCTCTCATTCTTTCAGAGTTAAGATGATCTTCTTTCAATGCCTCATCTTGAAACTCTTTGACCTGCTTCATCACATCGGAGGTCATGATCAACTGATAGGCTTTCACCCGAATCGGCTCGGGCCTCTCTTTCCGGCTAAGGGCATCGGCCACCACGTTGGCCTTGCCCGGATGGTAGTGGATCTCACAATCATAATCCTTTATAAGTTCCAACCACCGTCTCTGCCTCATGTTCAAATCCTTCTGCTCAAAGAAGTACTTCAGACTCTTGTGGTCAGTGAATATGGTGCACTTCGTCCCGTAGAGGTATTGCCTCCAAATTTTTAATGCAAAGACCACAGCGGCTAGCTCCAAGTCATGAGTAGGATAGTTGACCTCATGAACCTTCAACTGTCGGGATGCATAGGCTATAACCTTTCCTTTTTGCATTAACACGCACCCCAACCCCGAGTAGGAAGCATCGGAATAAACCACCAGATCTTCACTTCCATCGGGTAATGACAGAACAGGAGCTTGAGTCAATCTCGCCTTCAATTCTTCAAACGTCTTCTCTTGAGCTTGACCCCATACGAACTTCACCTCTTTTCGGGTCAACTTAGTTATTGGAGAAGCAATCTTGGAGAAGTCTTGGATAAATCTTCTATAATAACCCGCCAAACCCAAGAAACTACGAATCTCGGATGGCGTCTTTGGTGACTTCCATTGCATAACCGCCTCCACTTTTGTCGGGTCCACCATAATCCCGTCAGGATTCACCACGTGACCCAAGAATTGAACCTCGCGCAACCAGAACGCGCACTTGGAGAATTTAGCATACAACTTCTCCCTTCTCAACGTCTCCAGAACCTCCCGGATGTGACCGGCATGCTCCGCCTCGCTCCTCGAGTAAATCAGGATATCATCAATAAACACAAACACTGATTTATCCAACATCGGCTGACACACTCGATTCATCAAATCCGTAAAAGCAGCTGGCGCGTTGGTCAAGCCAAAAGACATGACAAGAAACTCGTAGTGACCATAGCGCGTACGGAAAGCTGTTTTAGGAATATCCTGCTCCTTCACCTTCAACTGATGGTAACCAGATCGAAGATCTATCCTTGAAAACCAACTGGCACCCTGAAGCTGATCGAACAAATCATCTATCCTCGTTAAGGGGTATCGGTTCTTCACTGTCAACTTGTTCAGCTCGCGGTAGTCGATGCACATCCTCATACTACCGTCCTTCTTCTTTACAAACAAGACCGGAGCACCACAAGGAGAGATACTTGGTCTAATGAACACCTTATCAAGCAACTCTTGCAACTGCTCCATCAACTCTTTCATCTCGGTCGGAGCCAACCGATACGGTGCCTTGGCAACAGGTTGGGCACCCGGTAACAGATCAATCTGAAACTCGATCTTTCTTTCAGGTGGCACTCCTGATAAGTCTTCTGGGAACACGTCTGGAAAGTTACACACAACCGGTACATCGGCTAGTTGTGGTGTTGGCGTATCCACATCCTTTACATAGGCCAAGTAGGCACTACATCCACGCCTCATACACTTTCCCGCCACTGTCATCGAGATCACCTTCGGAATCATAGTAACCCGATCACCATACACCGTCACTGAACTACCGTCAGGCGCCAACAACCGAATCATCTTCTTGCGACACCCAATGTTCGCCTCGAAGTCCGCTAACCAATCCATCCCAAGAACCAAATCAAAACCACCTAAGGCCATCACGAACGGTCTAACAGGAAACTTATGACCCTCGAGTTCCACATCACAATTCTCTATCATCTCAGAAATCCTGGTAGACTTACCTATGCCAGTTTCTACATCAAAGGGCGCATCAACACGTCTACTACTAACAGGCAGCTTAGCACAGAAAGTAGCAGAAATAAAACTCTTACTAGCACCAGAATCAAATAACACAGAAGCTAAAGTTTGGTTCACCAGAAACGTACCGGACACGACATCAGGGTCCGTTCTAGCCTCCTCCTATGTCATGGTGAATGCCCTGGCGCTCGCCCTCGGTCCATCACCTCCCGTCCTCTTAGCCCCTGAACTCTCAGCCCTCGGCTTCTCACAATCCCTGCTCATATGACCAGTTTCCCCACAGTTAAAACATTTGCCCGACAGGAAATCCTTCGCCATATGCCCTGTCTTCCCACACTTGAAGCATACATTCAAACCCATCCTGCATTCTCCCGCATGCTCCCTTCCACACTTACCACACCTCCTTGACCCTGCTCCCGGTGTGGCCACGCGGCGGTCATCCACCCGTGCCTTTTTGTTACCCGTCGAGGCATCACCCCGACCAAACCTCTTCCTGTTCCAGTTTCGGTCACCACCACCCTTCCTATTCGCTTCGACCACCACCACTCCCCTCTCATCATAAAGTCTTCCGGCCAAATCGACCGCCGACCTAAACGTACTTGGCCGAGCGGCGATCATATGCCGGCGAACATCCACCGGTAAACCCTGAATGTACCTCTTGATCTTCCGAGAAAGAGGCGTCACCTGATCCGGCACCAACCGTGCCATCTCGTTGAACTTGGTAGTGTATTGCTGGTGTGTCATGGATCCCGCCTCCAGCTGCAGGAACTCCCTCTCAATCTTATCCATCTCCCTGTGAGGACAGAACTCCTCAATCACCATCTTCTTCAGTTCGGGCCACCTCATTCTCCCGATTGCCCGATTACCCTCCGCTTGGACAATGTTGTCCCACCAGCATAGTGCCGAGTCCACAAATGAATGGGTGGCAAACTTTACTTTTTGATCTTCCCGGCACTCGCTGATGTCGAGAACAGCCTCCATTTCTCTCACCCATCGGTGAGCAGCGGCAGCATTGCCATTACCGTCAAAGGTAGGGGGCTTGCATCTCATAAACACCCTGTAGTTACAGCCTCGTGCCACTTCTCGCACAGGCTCCTCTTCCTCTTCCTCCTCATTATCGAGAAAATCGTTTCAGGCTCCGTTTGCTCCACCGAGGCCCTATTTCTCTCATTCCTTTCCCCCTCCTTCACAGCTTTGATGACTTCGGTCACCACAGACGGTAAGATTGTTTGCATGACCTGATGTACTTCCTCAACAACAGCCTCCTTTACCGAGGCCCTCAAGTTTGCACTCTCATCCCCTGCTTCTGGATGAGGAGTCTCAGGTTCTGCAGGAACCTCTTTCTTAGCTCTAGGCCTTCCTCTTTTAGGGTGTGGTTCAGCATCAGGGCCACCACGGCCTCCACCCCTAGAAGCTCTAGAAGATCTACCACCAGCCATTCTCTATCACACTGAAAGATTCAAACACCAACACGGTCATTCAAGGAAACAACTCAGTTTATGTCAAGTATAGTAAGTCCCTAATTACAGTGGCCAGTTGTGATTACCACTTACTTTACTCTTCATACCCCAAGCATTACCTGTCCTGACTACATCAGTATTCAAATCTACATACAACACATAACATATACCATGCGCACATAAAACCGGTTAACTTTAAGAAAATACCTGATGGCGCGCAGCTACTCAGTTTGGCATCCCATTCCCCATTCGTCCCATTTTCAGTTTAAGTTAAGGTTTATTTTGTTAATTTACCCATTTCACTTAAACTTTGGCTCTGATACCAACTTGTAAGGCCCCGTTCCCGGGACGCTTACAGTTGGTCATTCATCGCACATAAAACATATATTTACATTTGTCTCATAAAAACATTGCAGCGGAACATTAAAATACACTTTCATTTCTATATAAATGCTTTTGCAAGTTAATACAACATTCGTTACAAAATAGCTTGTTCGCATTACAATGCAAAAACATTAATCAAAGGAATGCCATGCCAAAAAGAGCTGAGTAGCTTCACGGTGCCATCCTCAGCGATTACTATCTGCCAACTGGAAAACATATAAAAAGTCAACGTTGCTGAGTGAGTTCTAGTTTTACTATAAAACATACTTTACTTTCATATAAAACCATTCGTTACTTTAACATGATCACACATCATACGTACGCATAGATAATATCATTATTATCTTCTTCATTCATTCATTCGTTCATTCGTTCCTTTTAACTTACTTGCGCATCGGACATCATCCATACCAATACCAT
Organism: Flaveria ramosissima; assembly: GCA_025215565.1. Lineage (NCBI taxonomy): Eukaryota > Viridiplantae > Streptophyta > Magnoliopsida > Asterales > Asteraceae > Flaveria > Flaveria ramosissima. The sequence continues at coordinate 53,175,958 of CM046039.1, forward strand.
ATGCTACACCCCAATTAGTCTCAGCTACTGGGCCGAAGTCAATAAATGAACAGCTAAACGTATGCCACGGTACTAGGGGTAACCGATCAGTCTTAGCTACTGGGCCGAAGTCAATAAATGAACAGCTAAACGTATGCCACAGTACTAATGATAACTGATCAGTCATAGCCACTGGCCGTAGTCAATAAATGAACAGCTAAACGTATGCCACAGTACTAAGGGTAAGCGGTAGAGGTTCTACATTAATGGTCAATCACAAAGAAGGACCCGTTATCCGATGCATGCAAGACGTGTCATTTCTTTCCACTTTACGTTACATAATACTTCGTTAACCGGGCCGAATGAACTCTGCGACTAAGCACTTATGCGACTGAACCCTGAGTCGTATGACTCCTCATGCGACTGAACTCTCAGTCGTGCGACTGAAGCCTTAGTCGTGCGATTGAACCCTCAATCGTGCGAATGATCCCAATCGTGCGAATGACCCTCAATCGCCTCTCATTCGGCCGTATGGCCTCCATTCGGTCGCCTAGCCCTAGCTGATGCAGAATGGAGTTCATCCCGAACCCAATCTGCCATTTTCGGCCTCCAAGCTCATCCAAACCCATTCTAAGCCTAAATCAACCCTTCTGGACCTTAGGAATGCATACCTTAACACCATACAAGCACACACAAGCCCGAAAACATACACAAAACGCATCATACACATCACACCCAAATGGGTCAAACACACACACTTATAAAAACGGGTTTTCAATGCTTTCCAGCCCCAAAATCGGTTGAAAACAAGTAAAAGTGGGGTCCTAGAACTCACACAATCGAGCACAAAGACAAGAGCTTCGATTTGGCTTGCTACTCGACGAATTTGGACACCCGAATCACCCGAAACACCCCTTTTTCTCCTTTTCTCCTCTTTTCCCCCTTCTCTTCCTTGTGAGCTGAAAATTTGGTGTGTGTGGGGAGAGTGGGCTGCCCTCTCCCTACACATACCACCACATTTCCCAAATTTTCTTCGTTGGCGAGTTTGGTCCCTCGACTTTGGACTTTATTTCTTTTCTTTCTTCGCCGGCTTTAAAATAATAAATTTCCGGGTGTTACAAAAGCCACATTGATCTCCTCGAGAGTACCTGAACTTGACCCCTTGAACCATTCCATGTACTAGGAAGGAGAGATCCTCAGGAATCTGGTCCCACCCGCCATGCTTGTTGGACAAGCTGTGGATAACCACATGAAGTAGGTATTTCCAATGGGATGAGACCTTCCCTTTCCTGAAGGTCTTTAAAGAGAAATCTATCTCATAGCCTATATGCTCAAAAGAATGATTTACAACTTCCTTAGGGAAGGACAACTCACCTTCTTCATCATCTAGCTGCAAGTGAGTGTTAATGATGGTCGGAGTGATGAAGATTGTCCTCCCTTGCACTGTGGCAGACAGTGCCTTCTCCCCATCCATAATGACCTCTTGGCAGGTCTTCTAGAATTCAAGCAGATGATCCTCATAGAGAGTAGGATCAATGGTTAGGGAGGTGAAGTAGTTGGATAGAGCTAAGAAACAGCAAATCTCTGAGAAACTTTCATCTTTCTCAAAGCTTAACAGAGCAACCTAGTTGTGTTGCCTGTGAAGTTGCATGGAGAAATCTGGGTTGTTTCTGCGGTTTAGGTTGGCTATTTTAGAAGCTTAAGGATGAAGAAAGATGAAGAACAAAGGTGGTTTGGGAGAATTTAGGTTTAAGGAATAGTGTAATTGAGGAAGATAGTGAAAGAGGGGGGAACAGTTGGGCATTTATGTGAAAAGGATTTGAGACAAAGTTAATGAAAAAGGATAAACTTTGAAATCCGGATTTCGGTCCCACCTCTGAAAAGTAGCTTACTTTTGCCCAAAAAGTAGTTTTCTTGGAAGTCGAGAAATCTTCCGAAGGTTATTTTCTTCGAAAGTTCTAAAGAAAAAGCTTCCGAAGGCAAATTGGCTTCGGAAGATATTTCAAAGGTTATTGAGAATTTTGCTTTGGAAGAGAATTTAAAACTCAGAGATTTATTCTAAGAATAATAAAAACTTCCGAAGGTAAATTGCTTTCGGAAGAAACTTGTTCTTTGAAGACATACAAAGTACTTAAGTTCATTTTAAGTTTCGGAAGATATTTCAAAAAATTTTTCCGAAGGTAAAATTACTGAAGCAATTATTTGTTTACTAAGACATAAATTTCTTCCGAAGGAAATTTTAAGTCTTTCGAAAAGATATCAAAATTTTCAAAAATCTAAGAAAAGTTTTTTGAAAAGATATTATTCCAAAGAAAACAAGGGCTTATGAAGGTGATAAAATGGACAACTTAGGACACACAGGTTTTAGAAATAAATATGATTAAGTTTTAAGAAAAGCCATTCAAAATTAATCATCCCAATTGTCACACCCCGGGCCCAGGTAGGGTGGGACGTCACAGACTAGCAACAACATATGGCAGCGGAAACAAACCATTATAAGAGCTCAAAGGAGAGAATATCACATGGCATTAAAGTTTTAATAAGGTAACAGGGCTAGATACACATCAAGCCCCAATTAAGTTTTACAATCATCCATAAAAATGAAATTGTACTTGTTCAACACAAAATATAAATTGTTCAAATGTTTCATCAAGGAAATAAGCCAAATGCCATGTCACGGGGATAAGTCTAGGTCTTCACAACTGCTAGGATCTCTTCAAATATTACCTGAAACATGCTCAAAAGAAAATTGTGTCAACTAAAAAGTTGGTGAATTGAAGTGCTTAAAGTTTAAAAACAAAAGGACTTAATAAATCCTTCTTTGATTAAAAGAAAATAATCATTGTTTATCATCGTGGGAGAAATAAAATCATAATCAACCCTGCACTCAGTCCCGGTTAGCCTCTTCTAAAGTTGTGTTTTACCGGATATTCCCGAAGGAAGAAACTGAGCCCCATACCAGTGAACCCTACCTGCCCGGATGGTTCACCATAGAATCTTAAAAAAACTTGTTACATGCCACAACGATCCCTCAGGATCTCAGTGGGGTAACCTTCCTGGAACGGAAGCCACTGTGTGTGGGGGATTCCCCAAATAGATCTATCCATATAAATCAAGCGGTTCACGAAAGAATTAATGATCATGATATAAGAATCAGCAGGTAACCACAATCCCACATAGAATCATCAAGCAAAGCACAATTATGGTTCAAAAATAACAGAGCATGCTTCACCCCAAAACAGTAGAAAAAAGGGGAATCACTAGAACTCACCTTAGGTTTCCAAACCAAAGTTTCTTGATGTGCCGGGAAGTGTCACAAGTCTAGCACCCTAACAAGTACATATTAAGCAATAAGCTACTTCCCTAAACTCATTCATAGTGCAACAATGGTGTCAAGAGTTTAGCTATAGGGTACGGCTTTGGTTTAGTGAAGGTTTATATATATAAAGTTTCCTTTTATGGCAAGTCAAGCGTCCTCATGAAAATTAGGGATTTTCACTTCATTAGATTAGGTATTTTAAGAGATTTTATTGTTAAAGTGTTTATTAGCTTCCTGGAAGTCGGTTATAAGGTTTGGAAAAATTTTACAGTTTAGTCCCTCAAGTTTCAAAATTGACAGTTTCTACCCTTAAGTTTAGTTTCTTGCCTTTTATGTCATTTATGTCCAAAATCAGATTATTAGAGTCATATTATGATTATTATGGAGTAAGTGATTCAAAACTTTGGTCTACGGGTTCGATTTTGAAAACTGCGCGTTTAACGCTCCCGGTTGCGGTAAAAGCCAGATAATTTTAATAGTAATTTGGAGTTTTCAAATATTTAAATTTTGGACCAGTAGGTATTTTCTAAGAGATTTCTTTATAAATTTTTAAATCCTTAAATTGTGTAAATTGGCCTTTTATAGTTAAAAATCTTGTTTTTACGTTTGACCCGTTAATACGCGGTTTTGACCGGGTTTGACCATTTAAAGCTCATTTGACCGAATTTTTAAATCTTTTAGGTCCTTTATCACTTATCTTACTGAAATCATATGATTTTTATAAATCTTAGTTTTGAACTCTATTTTTATAGATTTTTCTTAAAAACTATGCTCGGTTTGCACCCGTTTTTAGTTAAATTGTCACTTATTTGAGTCTTTGACCACTTAAATTATCCATTGACTCCAGAATACTTTATTTATCATTTTTGAGCCTGGAATACTTTTTAAGAATGTTAAATTCATAGTCTTACTATTTTTAAGTCATTTTACCATGTTTTCGGGTCCCGAAAGTGACTAAAAGAGGGTAAATCACATCATGTCCTTTATTCCAGAGGTTAAACATTTCTAACACTTCTAATATTCACTAAAATCTACTGAAATTTCAGTCCCAACATGTTGCCTAGTAGATCTATACATCCATATGCTTCAAATATGTAGAAAATGCCATAACCGACAATTACACTAGTGTAAACCATCATAACTTGAGTTTAAATGTTACCAACACTTCGTTTAACTTCACAAACAGATTGTTAAGGTGTCATTAAGTCGTTCATGAGTAGGTTATGGGTCTTGGTTAAAAGGATTTTTCAAACAAATGCTCAAGAGGGTGTTGTTACATGTAGAAAGGGGGGTTTCAAGGTGAAATCCTTGTATCAACCGTGGGTTTGAATGTGTAGCCACTTGGAACTTTTAAAAACAGGTTCTTGGGAGTCCATTAAGTCATAAAAATGCAGGTTACAAGTTTGGTTTACAAGAGTTTAAGCTTTCACAAGTTAGATGATGTCAAAACACTCAAAATGAGGGTTTTCATGGTGGAAATCGGTTTCCACCTCAAGAATGGCTAACAAAACATGAAGTTTACCTTCAAGAACGTTGGGAACTCCTTAAGAATGAGATGATGGTGAGATGTTTCTGCTACAACAAGGAAATACACGGTTCTTAGATGTCAAATGATGAAAACAAGAGAAATGTCACAAAACCGACATCTTGAGCTTACACTCGATGTAACTCACGGTTTGGAGGGTGTTGATGGCCGTGAATGGCTTGAAACTCCTTGGACTTGGATGGAGAAACTCGAACTAAGGCTGGAGAGGTGGAACAAACACGGTTGTGTGACCAAATCTTGTGAACAAGGCTACTCCTTTGCGGTTTTGGTCTTGGCCGAATGGTTCTTGGTGTAGTCTTCGAATTCTTCTTGCACAAGGCTTAGAGAGGATTGTTTTGAGAGTGTTGTGAGGAGTGTGAGTGTGTGATATCTGGTGGATTCGAATAAAGGGAGAGAGGGAGAGAGAGAGGGAGAGATTGCATGGATTGTGAGTGGGTGAGAAGGGTGGTGTGAAGAGGAGAGGAGAGTGGTGAGGGAGGGGGCGGCCGATTTGGAGTGTAGTGAGGGAATCTTTGTTTAGTTTTTAATTGTAAATTATTATTATGTAGTGTAATTTTGTAGTATTGGGTATTATGTATTATTTAGTGGAAGGTGATTTGAGGTGTCTAATGCATACCCATGCATGCATGGCCGAAATTATGCAAGTGTGAGTGTGTATGCTCACATTTTAATTGCCTTCTCTTGAGTTTAATTTTGTAAGGGTGACTAGTTGACATTCCCGGAACACTAAACTTTTTTTTTTAAAAAAGGTAGAAACCTAAATTGGTTAAAAATCAAAAGTAAAAATCACATGAAATCATAATTTACATCAAATAGCAAGAATTGATTCCCATTTCATAGTAGGGTTGTATAGTTTCATTTATTAGCACTCATAGCATGGATAATGATGCAAGTAATCTAGGGTTAGGGTAACAACCTGGAGGTCGGTTGTCACATTCTCCCACCGTTTAGGAAATTTCGTCCCGAAATTTAGCTCTGATTAGAGACTGAATGGGTGGGTTTGAAGAGGTGTGGATAGTTCTTCCTCATTTCATCTTCACGCTCCCAAGTAAATTCAGGTCCTCGCTTGGAGTTCCATCTAACCTTAACCTTGGGTATGCGGCTCCGCCGGAGTTGTTTGACCAATCGATCCGTGATCTCCACAGGTTCTTCCACAAAGTTCAGTTTGTCGCTAATCCTTGCTTCTTTTAATGGTAGTTCCAGGGTTTTGTCTACCATGCTCTTCTTCAAGTTTGACACATGAAAGGTGTCGTGTATGTGACTCAATCCCGGGGGTAGTTTCAACTTATATGCTACTGGGCCAATTCTTGCCATTATCTCAAATGGTCCAATGTATCTTGGGCTTAGTTTTCCTCTTTTTCCGAATCTCACTGTTCCTTTCCACGGTGCTACTTTTAGCATCACTCTGTCGCCCACTTGGAACTCTAGAGGTTTCCGCCTCCTGTCGGCGTACTTCTTCTGTCGGTCTCTAGCTGCTCTCAGTCGTTCCTTTATCTTATAGATCTTATCGGTGGTTTCCAACACTATGTCGGGTCCCATCACTTGGCTGTCACCAATCTCATTCCAACTCAAGGGTGATCGGCATTTCCTGCCATAAAGGGCCTCGTACGGAGCGGCTTTGATACTCGCGTGGTAACTGTTGTTATAGGCGAATTCCACCAAAGGAAGATGGTTATCCCAGTTTCCGCCAAAGTCCATCACGCAAGCTCTCAACATGTCTTCCATCGTTTGAATAGTTCTTTCGCTCTGTCCGTCGGTCTGAGGATGGTAAGCCGTGCTAAGATCTAAACGGGTTCCTAAAGCTTGCTGGAACGATTTCCAGAAACGAGAGGTGAAACGGCTATCACGGTCTGAGATGATCGACAGAGGCACTCCATGCCTTGTTACAATCTCGTCGACATAAAGTTGGGCCAGTTTCGTCATGTCGTAGTCTTCTCTAATTGGCAAGAAGTGAGCTGATTTTGTTAATCTATCCACTATTACCCAGATGGCATCGTGACCTTTAAACGTTCTAGGCAACTTGGTAACAAAATCCATCGTAACATTATCCCATTTCCATTCTGGAATCTCAGGTTGCTGCAACGTTCCCGATGGTTTTTGGTTCTCAGCTTTTACCATGGCACAAGTTAAACATTTCCCCACATAAACAGCGATTGATCTTTTGATTCCTGGCCACCAGAAAAGTGTCTTTAAATCCTGGTACATCTTATCACTTTCAGGGTGAATTGAATATCTAGACTTGTGTGCTTCATCGAGGATTACTTCTCGAATTCCTCCGTGTTTTGGCACCCAAGTCCTTCCACCATATCTATATGTACCATCGTCCCCTATTTCCAACTGCTTTTCCATTCCAGTCAATCCTTCTTCTTTCAATTTTTCTTCCTTTAATGCCTCGCCTTGAGCTTCCTTCAGTTTTGCTATAAGGTTGGTATACACACTCATCCTTAAGGCTCGTACTCGAAGAGGTTTCTCTCTTTCCTTTCGACTTAACGCATCCGCCACAACATTGGCCTTACCAGGATGGTAGCGGATCTCGCACTCGTAATCGTTCAATAGCTCAACCCATCTTCTCTGACGCATGTTGAGCATCTTTTGGTCAAGGATATGCTGCAAGATTCTATGGTCAGTGTAGATAATGCACTTTGTGCCATAAAGGTAATGCCTCCACATCTTAAGGGCAAACACCACGGCACCCAACTCCAGATCGTGCGTCGTGTAGTTCTTCTCATGATCATTCAGCAGTCTCGATGCGTAAGCAATCACCTTGTTGTGTTGCATCAATACACATCCTAGCCCTTGACGCGAAGCGTCACAATAGACCACGAAGTCTTCTACTCCTTCTGGAAGAGCAAGTATAGGTGCACTGCATAATTTCTCTTTAAGCGTTTCAAATGCCTCATTCTGCTCTCCCACACAAAGGTTGTGTTTTTCTTGGTTAGTGCGGTCAAAGGTTGCACTATACGCGAGAAGTCCTTTATAAATCTTCGGTAATAGCCAGCCAGTCCTAAGAATTGCCTTATCTCCGTAGGAGTTTCAGGAATCTTCCAATTCTTTATGGCCTCAATCTTGGAAGGGTCAACTTGAATCCCATCCTTATTTACCACATGACCTAAGAATTGGATCTGGCGCATCCAGAATTCACATTTCGAGAACTTGGCATATAGTTGCTCATTCTTGAGCAATTCAAGAATTAGCCTGAGATGCTTCTTGTGCTCGTCTTTAGTTTGAGAATAGATCAGTATGTCGTCGATAAACACGATCACAAACTTGTCGAGGTAAGGGCGGCAAACGCGATTCATGAGGTCCATGAATGCTGCTGGAGCATTAGTTAGTCCAAAGGGCATGACCAAATACTCATAGTGTCCATACCTAGTTCGGAAGGCGGTTTTGGGTATGTCATCTTCTCTTATCTTCAGTTGGTGGTATCCTGACCTCAAGTCTATTTTGGAGAAATAACTTGCTCCCTGCAATTGATCAATTAAGTCGTCTATTCTCGGGAGAGGGTAACGGTTCTTTATGGTCAGCTTATTCAACTCCCTGTAATCAATACACATTCGCAGGGTTCCGTCCTTCTTTTTCACGAATAGCACCGCGGCACCCCATGGAGAGACACTCAGACGTATAAATCCCTTGTCCATTAGTTCTTGAATTTGTACCATTAGCTCCTTCATCTCAGGTAGGGCGAGCCGGTACGGTGCCTTGGCTACTGGTGCAGCACCAGGCAACAAGTCTATCTGGAATTCCACTTGTCGATTCGGAGGAAGTCCTGCTAGTTCTTCCGGAAACACCTCTGGGTATTCCGAAACTACGGGAATCTCTTCGATCTTCTTCTCCTTTTGGGTTTTCATCACATATACTATATAAGCTGGACATCCCTTCTTCAAGCTCTTGGTAGCTTTCAAGTGAGATATCATAGGGTATAGAGTGTTACTCCTTTCTCCTTCTACCACTAACACTTCTTCGACGCTCAATGGTATCTTGAGCAGTCGCTCATCACATACGATTTCACTTTATGCTTCGCTAACCAGTCCATACCCACGACCACCTCAAATCCTCCTAACTTAATGGGCATCAAGTCAATCTTAAACATATTCCCTTTTAGATTCAGGGGGCAATCCCTAATGATTTCGTTAGCTTCTAAAATATTACCGTCAGCTAATTCTACGGTAAATGTATCAGTCAAGGTACACGCGTCTAAGTCAATCAATTGCCTAAAGGTACTAGAGATAAAACTAGCAGTCGCTCCAGTATCAAACAGTACAGTAGCGGGATGATTGTTTACAAGGAACGTACCGTTGACAACGTCGGGTTCCCTACGAGCTCCTGCTGGGTCCATAACGAAAGCTCTTCCCTTAGGCTTATTGTGTTTGGCATCCTTGTCTCTACCCAGCTTAGGACACTTGTTCCTCATATGCCCTGGGTCTCCACACTCGTAGCATTGTTTCCCTGGTACATAAGTACAGTCTTTAATTAGATGGCATGTTCTCTTGCACCTAAAACAGGGCATCGGGTTACATTCTCCTTGATGATGTAACTTGCACTTGCTGCAGAGTGGGCTTGTCCCCGTATACAATCTCCGGTTTTTGCTTCCTTGATCATCACGTCTCACTCCTTCAGAACTCCTTCTACTCGACCCACTGCTACTTCCAATCGCTCTTTTTGCTTCAAACCACTTCCTCTTGTCTCCAACAAACTTCTTCTTCTCATCAGCCCTTCCTTGATCGGTCCATCCAGCCCTAATAAGATCGTCAGTCAGACTGCTGGTAAGGTCGACAGCAGCTTGTAGGGTCACAGGCTGAGAGGCACGAACCATACCCCTAACTCTTGGGTGTAGTCCCCAGATGAACCTTGCTACACCTTTGGCTTCTGGCGTCACCAAATGTGGCACAAGTCGTGACAGGGCTAAGAAACGATTGATGTATTCGGTGTAGTTGGGTCCCTTCATTTCCAAGCTTAAAAATTCTGTCTCCAGCTTCTCGAGTTGATTGATGGGGCAATATTTGTTGGTCATTAACTCTCGGAATTCAGTCCAACCCATTCGATTTGCCACGTTTCTTCCACGGCTCTGGGTAATGGACTTCCACCATTCAAGAGCTGATCCCTTGAGAGATTGTGATGCAAATCTCACCATGTGCTCCATCTTGCACTCGCTGATGTCTAAGACGGCTTCCATTTCGTCGATCCACCTGTAAGTCTCTATAGCACCCTCGGTGCCATAGAAGTCCTTGGGCTTGCAGGCCATAAAGGTCTTGTAAGAGCACCCATTCCTTAACTCCTCAGCTTCATCGTCGTGGCTCTCATCATTTACCAGCCGTTCAGTACCAGTAGCGTTATCCCGGTCTGCATTTATCTGTGCAATGATAGTCGGAATGGCGTTGGCCAGTTGCTGAGCTACGAGGTTAGCAATCCTTTCATCACTCTCTTGATTAGTATTCTCCCCGTGGGGAGTCCCTGGTGGAGTAGGTTGGGTTCCAATAGGCCTTGCTTCCTCATGGCGGCCCCTGGTGGCTCCACGTCGACCAAAACGTGTTCCTCTGCGAGTCGGCATTCTGATAGTATCACAACTAGATTCGTTTAGCATCTCATAAATTTTGTTTCGGATAGCCTAGGCATCATTATCCTATCACACCATGCCTCGGAAGAGGGATCATGGCATGCACATATATATATTTACAACCCACTAAAGAACCTTAAAAGTCCAAATTGAAAACATGCTATAATAGTTGGGCAACAATTTAGAAAAGGCACAGACAATTTCAAAGCACAACAAAACATATAGCAATTCAATACAGACAGTTTGATAATTTTAGCATCTCAAAAGCAGTTAACAATAGTATCATCCAAACAAATAGAATCAGAGTCATGCTCTTACAATTTGGAAGGTGCCATCACCCCCTTAATAATAAAATAATAGTCTCGAATAAGAGTTCAAATAGTTTCCTTCTACTGTCCACAGACAGATAAATCCCACTGAGTACTCCAGTTCTCACATCCACTTCCTCTTTAGCCATCCAAACCACCCTGTACCCTTCTTCCTCTGCTCCTGCTCCAAACGCTTCACTCCCTGTGTAGCCATCATCGCCTGGAACTGGGCCGACTGAGAAGTTCGAGTGGCGTGCTGAACAGTCAGCTCATGACGGCGAACAGTCCTCAAAATCTCATCTAGTGTCGCATCGGAGGGTCCTACATCACTTGCCCGGCGACTCGACTGGGAGTACCTATCACCAGCCAGTACAGTAGGGCCGTCATACATACTATGTCTCGGCGGCATCAGGCGCTCATCGCGAGGGTCAAACAGTGGGGGTACCGATGTCGGAATCCTAACAGGCGGGGGAGGAGGAGGAGGCATCCTAAAGGATACGGAGGATCCTGGCCTAACGCTTTTGTGAGGTCGGGTGACAGTACGCGCACCCCTATTCCCAATAGGTGGGATGGGTGAGAGGGTCGGAGCAGCTACTTGAGGAGAGTGGGATCGCGTTCGGCTTCGGGAAGGTGATGTGGAGGAAGAGTCCTCGGAAGCCTCAGTGTCTTCGGACGTGACGGATATCCACCCTGGATGTCCGCATCTCCGGAGGTACGCCTCATACTCCGTCTGGGGTTTCTCTCTCCTTAGGTGTCCGGTAGGAGCGGTCTCAGCGTCGGGGTGAGCAGGCGCCTTTCCTTTATCAGCCATTGACGTTATCCTGTAAGAAATACATCATGAGTAATTTGGTTTCTCATAGCTCATGATTTACATAATAGTACTAATAATAGTAGTGATGGCAATAGTATCTGTTATTCCAACATATAGCTGTCTGTTTTGCCCAGATCAATAGTTTCTTCAAGTAGTATCGGATAACAGAGTTCATCATAAAAATCATTTAAATCCCCTTTTAAAAATTAGTTTCAAATCATCAATATAAACCAGAAAAAGTCCAACCATAACCTAAAGATCAGTGATGGAAATTACGCGTCCGGTAAATTCATGATTACGTTGATCAAGTGTAATCATCAATTTACCCAACCCGATCATTCCAACACTTCCCACAAGGATAGTCCTAGGGTATCAGGGTTGTAGCCTAGGGTCTACTATGGCATTCCCGACTTCTCTACAACCTTTGGCTCTGATACCAATCTGTCACACCCCGGGCCCAGGTAGGGTGGGACGTCACAGACTAGCAACAACATATGGCAGCGGAAACAAACCATTATAAGAGCTCAAAGGAGAGAATATCACATGGCATTAAAGTTTTAATAAGGTAACAGGGCTAGATACACATCAAGCCCCAATTAAGTTTTACAATCATCCATAAAAATGAAATTGTACTTGTTCAACACAAAATATAAATTGTTCAAATGTTTCATCAAGGAAATAAGCCAAATGCCATGTCACGGGGATAAGTTTAGGTCTTCACAACTGCTAGGATCTCTTCAAATATTACCTGAAACATGCTCAAAAGAAAATTGTGTCAACTAAAAAGTTGGTGAATTCAAGTGCTTAAAGTTTAAAAACAAAAGGACTTAATAAATCCTTCTTTGATTAAAAGAAAATAATCATTGTTTATCATCGTGGGAGAAATAAAATCATAATCAACCCTGCACTCAGTCCCGGTTAGCCTCTTCTAAAGTTGTGTTTTACCGGATATTCCCGAAGGAAGAAACTGAGCCCCATACCAGTGAACCCTACCTGCCCGGATGGTTCACCATAGAATCTTAACAAAACTTGTTACATGCCACAACGATCCCTCAGGATCTCAGTGGGGTAACCTTCCTGGAACGGAAGCCACTGTGTGTGGGGGATTCCCCAAATAGATCTATCCATATAAATCAAGCGGTTCACGAAAGAATTAATGATCATGATATAAGAATCAGCAGGTAACCACAATCCCACATAGAATCATCAAGCAAAGCACAATTATGGTTCAAAAATAACAGAGCATGCTTCACCCCAAAACAGTAGAAAAAAGGGGAATCACTAGAACTCACCTTAGGTTTCCAAACCAAAGTTTCTTGATGTGCCGGGAAGTGTCACAAGTCTAGCACCCTAACAAGTACATATTAAGCAATAAGCTACTGCCCTAAACTCATTCATAGTGCAACAATGGTGTCAAGAGTTTAGCTATAGGGTACGGCTTTGGTTTAGTGAAGGTTTATATATATAAAGTTTCCTGTTATGGCAAGTCAAGGCGTCCTCATGAAAATTAGGGATTTTCACTTCATTAGATTAGGTATGTTAAGAGATTTTATTGTTCAAGTGTTTATTAGCTTCCTGGAAGTCGGTTATAAGGTTTGGAAAAATTTTACAGTTTAGTCCCTCAAGTTTCAAAATTGACAGTTTCTACCCTTAAGTTTAGTTTCTTGCCTTTTATGTCATTTATGTCCAAAATCAGATTATTAGAGTCATATTATGATTATTATGGAGTAAGTGATTCAAAACTTTGGTCTACGGGTTTGATTTTGAAAACTGCGCGTTTAACGCTCCCGGTTGCGGTAAAAGCCGGATAATTTTAATAGTAATTTGGAGTTTTCAAATATTTAAATTTTGGACCAGTAGGTATTTTCTAAGAGATTTCTTTATAAATTTTTAAATCCTTAAATTGTGTAAATTGGCCTTTTATAGTTAAAAATCTTGTTTTTACGTTTGACCCGTTAATACGCGGTTTTGACCGGGTTTGACCATTTAAAGCTCATTTGACCGAATATTTAAATCTTTTAGGTCCTTTATCACTTATCTTACTGAAATCATATGATTTTTATAAATCTTAGTTTTTAACTCTATTTTTATAGATTTTTCTTAAAAACTATGCTCGGTTTGCACCCGTTTTTAGTTAAATTGTCACTTATTTGAGTCTTTGACCACTTAAATTATCCATTGACTCCAGAATACTTTATTTATCATTTTTGAGCCTGGAATACTTTTTAAGAATGTTAAATTCATAGTCTTACTATTTTTAAGTCATTTTACCATGTTTTCGGGTCCCGAAAGTGACTAAAAGAGGGTAAATCACATCATGTCCTTTATTCCAGAGGTTAAACATTTCTAACACTTCTAATATTCACTAAAATCTACTGAAATTTCAGTCCCAACATGTTGCCTAGTAGATCTATACATCCATATGCTTCAAATATGTAGAAAATGCCATAACCGACAATTACACTAGTGTAAACCATCATAACTTGAGTTTAAATGTTACCAACACTTCGTTTAACTTCAAAACAGATTGTTAAGGTGTCATTAAGTCGTTCATGAGTAGGTTATGGGTCTTGGTTAAAAGGATTTTTCAAACAAATGCTCAAGAGGGTGTTGTTACATGTAGAAAGGGGGGTTTCAAGGTGAAATCCTTGTATCAACCGTGGGTTTGAATGTGTAGCCACTTGGAACTTTTAAAAACAGGTTCTTGGGAGTCCATTAAGTCATAAAAATGCAGGTTACAAGTTTGGTTTACAAGAGTTTAAGCTTTCACAAGTTAGATGATGTCAAAACACTCAAAATGAGGGTTTTCATGGTGGAAATCGGTTTCCACCTCAAGAATGGCTAACAAAACATGAAGTTTACCTTCAAGAACGTTGGGAACTCCTTAAGAATGAGATGATGGTGAGATGTTTCTGCTACAACAAGGAAATACACGGTTCTTAGATGTCAAATGATGAAAACAAGAGAAATGTCACAAAACCGACATCTTGAGCTTACACTCGATGTAACTCACGGTTTGGAGGGTGTTGATGGCCGTGAATGGCTTGAAACTCCTTGGACTTGGATGGAGAAACTCGAACTAAGGCTGGAGAGGTGGAACAAACACGGTTGTGTGACCAAATCTTGTGAACAAGGCTACTCCTTTGCGGTTTTGGTCTTGGCCGAATGGTTCTTGGTGTAGTCTTCGAATTCTTCTTGCACAAGGCTTAGAGAGGATTGTTTTGAGAGTGTTGTGAGGAGTGTGAGTGTGTGATATCTGGTGGATTCGAATAAAGGGAGAGAGGGAGAGAGAGAGGGAGAGATTGCATGGATTGTGAGTGGGTGAGAAGGGTGGTGTGAAGAGGAGAGGAGAGTGGTGAGGGAGGGGGCGGCCGATTTGGAGTGTAGTGAGGGAATCTTTGTTTAGTTTTTAATTGTAAATTATTATTATGTAGTGTAATTTTGTAGTATTGGGTATTATGTATTATTTAGTGGAAGGTGATTTGAGGTGTCTAATGCATACCCATGCATGCATGGCTGAAATTATGCAAGTGTGAGTGTGTATGCTCACATTTTAATTGCCTTCTCTTGAGTTTAATTTTGTAAGGGTGACTAGTTGACATTCCCGGAACACTAATTTTTTTTTTTTAAAAAAAGGTAGAAACCTAAATTGGTTAAAAATCAAAAGTAAAAATCACATGAAATCATAATTTACATCAAATAGCAAGAATTGATTCCCATTTCATAGTAGGGTTGTATAGTTTCAATTATTAGCACTCATAGCATGGATAATGATGCAAGTAATCTAGGGTTAGGGTAACAACCTGAGGTCGGTTGTCACACCAATAGCTTATAAGAGATATTTAAATCTCTACTCATCAAAAGCTTTGGTGAACAAATCAGCATATTGTTCATTTATGTTAACTTTGACTAGTTTGATTAATCCCTTTTCAAAGTTATCTCTAATAAAATGATACCTGATATTAATATGCTTTGTCCATGAGTGCTGCACAGGATTCTCTGTGATGAAGGTAGCACTGTTGTTGTCTATGTGGATGGGAGACTCTTTAAAGTTGAATCCGTGGTCCAGCATCTGATTTTGAATCCAAAGCACTTGAGCACATCCCCCTGATATAGACTTTGCAGTCATGTTGCAACCACCATATTCACTATCAGTATAAGCATACAGATTAAAGTCAGAATTCTATGGATACCAAAGGCCAAGTGATGGAGCACCTTTGAGATATCTTAAAATTCTTTTGACGGTGACCAGGTGTGACATCTTGGGGTTGGCTTGATATCTTGAAGAATTGCATGTAGCAAACATAATATATGGCTTAATAGCTGTGAGGTACAAAAGAGACCCAATCATTGCACTGTAGAGATGTTCATCAACACACTCCCCCTCAAGATCAGGTCCAAGGGAGTGATTTCTGGCTATGGTTGTCTTAGCAACCTTACAATCAGTCATGTTGAACCTTTTAAGTATGTCTTGTACATACTTTGACTGACTTATGAAGATGCCATTGTCCACTTGCTTCACTTGAATTCCTAGAAAGAAATTGTGTTCCCCCATGACACTCATTTCAAACCTGTCCTTCATCAGCTTCTCAAAGTCTTTGCAGAGCTTTGGATTAGTTGAACCAAAGATAATGTAATCTACATATACTTGAACTAACATTATGTCATTTCCTGTTCCTTTGATGAAGAGAGTTCTATCTATAGTACCCCTTTCATACCCATGTTGACAGAGATACTGAGATAGAGTCTCATACCACTCCTTGGTGCTTGGTGCAGCCCATAAAGAGCTTTATCAAGCCTGCAGACATAATCAGGATGATCAGGATCTGCAAACCCAGGTGGTTGTCCGACATACACCTCTTTATCAATCACCCCATAAAGAAAAGCACACTTGACATCAAGTTGGTAGACCTTGAAGTTCTTGGATGCAGCAAAAGCTAGGAATATCCTAACAGCTTCAACTCTTGCTACAGAAGCAAAAACATCTGTGTAGTCAATTCCTTCTTCTTGAGTATACCCTTGAATAACTAGTCTTGCCTTGTTCTTGATGACAAGTCCTCTATCATCCTTCTTATTCCTGAAAACCCATTTGGTTTCTATGGTAGTCTTACCTTGAGGAAAAGGACATAGGTTCCAAAACTTTTACCTTTTGAATTGAAGCAGCTCCTCTTGCATAGCTTCAACCTAAATTCCATCATTTAGAGCCTCATCAATTTTCTGTGGCTCTATCTGGGACAAGAAACAAGAATGAAGACAAACATTTGCTTCATGGGTTTGTCCTCTTGTTCTCACCCCTGAATCAACATCTCCAATGATGTTTGTGGTAGGATGAGACTTGTGGATCCTTAGCTGAGGGATCACAGCAAGTTGCTTAGACAGATCTAAATTGAAAAATTCTGATCTGGCAAAGAAGATTCACCCTCCACATCAGCACACTTATCAAGATTGACTTGATCCAATGAGTGTGTGATATTATTGATGTTGTCTTCAATGCAGTATTTATCAGCATCAAGAAATTCCTGTTCACTTTCACCCCCACCATTTTCTCCAACATTTGAATCTCCTTCCTCTAAGTTTTGTGCCTCTAAGCTGGAATTTGAAGGCACCCTAGAAGCATCCGCAGGATTTGTCATTGATGTGCTAGTAGAAGCTTCATTTGCAGGATTAGTTACCACTGGAGCTGAAGATGCGTAACTAGAAGGTCTTCTTAGCTCAAATCTTGGATCAGGATCACCTGTAGGTAGTATATTTGTAGATCCTGAAACATTCTCACAAGATTTGTTAAAACAGTTGGTAACTAAATCCAGATCAAATAGCCAATCCGGACCAGAACCTTTCACACTGGGAGTGTGCTCATTGAAAGTCACATTGGCTGACTCCTCAACTACTCTAGTTCTGAGATTGTATACTCTATAAGCTTTAGCTTGAGAAGAGTATCCAATAAAGTGTCCATCATCTGATTTCTCAGCAAACTTGGCAATTTGATCTTTGGTATTCAAGATGGTGCAAGGATATCCAAATGACCTGAGAAAACCAATGAAAGGTTTTCTCTTATGCCAAAGTTCATAAGGAGTCTTACCATGTCTCTTAACTACTAAAACTCTATTTTGCACATAGCAAGCATGAACACTACCTCTACCCAAAAGGTGATGGGCAGTTTAGAGTTAGACAACATAGTTCTTGCAGCTTCAATTAGTGTCCTGTTTCTCCTCTCAGCAACACCATTTTGCTGAGGTGTCCTGGGAGCATTCTATTGTTTTGTAATACCTTTTTCATCACAAAATGTATCAAGGATTTGATTCTTGAATTAAGTTCCTTGATCACATCTTATGGTTTTGACCTTGTGATCACATTGATTCTCAATCTTTAAGATGAAATTCTTCAGAATCTCAAGGGTCTCATCCTTAGTTCTAAGAAAGAGGACCCAAGTGAATCTTGTAAAATCATTTGTGATCACCAAACAATAAGAGGTCCTTCCTAGACTCATTACACTGATGGGGCCAAAGAGATCCATATGTAATAAGTGTAGGGGATTAATGATGGAATTTCTTTCCTTTGGCTTGTGAGATACCTTGTGTTGCTTCCCCCTTCAGGCATGCAACACAGTGGTTATCACTTGTAAACTCTTTCTTTGGTATTCCAGTTACCAAATCATTCTTAATTAATTTATTCATGTTTTTAAAGTTTACATGGCACATTCTTTTATGCCAGAGGAAAGATTCATCATTATTTGCTTTAGACATAAAGCATGAAACTTCTCCTGATGGAGATGTTTCTTGCAAGTCCATCTTGTACATGTTCCTTTTCCTGGGGGCTTTGAGCAGGATGTGCTCACGAGGAATGACCACCCCGGGCTTGAGAACAATGCACACATGCTCAGTGAAGAGCATGTTATGACTCTGATCATAAAATTGAGATACACTCAAAAGATTGTACCCAAGCTCCTTGACAAAGTTTACCTTCTCAATGCTGAGCTTACCATTTGTGACCTTGCCTCTTCCAGTAATATAACCTCCTGCATTTCCTCCAAAAGCAACTGGTCCTCCATTAATTCTTTCAAACTTTTGGAGTAGTGACCTATTGCCTGTCATGTGCCTAGAACAGCCACTATCAATGATCCATACATTTCTGTTTGTCTTGAGTTGTTCATGCATAAAAGAGATGATTAGTTACATTTGGAAACCCAAGCCTCATTGGTCTTGGGCTCATCAAAAGAAGTTGAAGACAATGCAATAGTAATTGATCCTATAGTCATGCACGAAGGATCATTTGCTGATGTTGATGAAGAACTTTCAGCCACTTGGTCTTTCTTCGACTTCCACACCACCTTTGGAAGCTTAGACTTGACCTTCAATACTTCGGAAGTTTTGATGACTGGACCTTCGGAAGATCTTGCTTTCACTGCAGCAGGCTTCAGTGCTTTGGAAGTATTCCTTTCTTCTGAGACCAAATTTTCTTCCCAAGGCAAATTTCCACTTGTCTTCTTCTTCATTTTGGAGCTTCCGAAGGAAACAGATTTTCCTTCCGAAGCTTGCTTCTTGTTTTCCAAACTCTTAGAAGTTTTTTACTTGGTCATGTGGAGAGTACTCTTTGGATTGTAAACACAATCCTTAGCAAGATGAGAAGTACTCCCACACATAACATAGTCCATTTTCTTCCTTCTAGGAGTTTTCCTTTGTGAACAAGGCTGAACTTGATCACTTTCCTTCTCTATCTTCATCTTTGCAGATGCTGTGGCAGTTCTTGTGGGGATAGAACTACCTTTGGAGCTGGATGGTTCAGGTTGTACAGTAGTGATGCACAACTGATCAACCTTCTTCTTGATCATGGGATGATTTGGACATGAACCAGAACTCTTGTTGATGGAGTTCAAATCCTACATAGATGAAGACTTGTTTCTGTGCAGAATTGAAGGTGGCCTTGATCTCTTGAGCCTTTTTGGACTTTCTTTTGGCCTTCCTGATCAAGTTTTTTCTTCTTGACTTGGTCATTCCAACAGCTTTGCTCTCCTCAAAGGGATGGTGACCCTTCTTAGAATGCTCTTCTTCACTCTTCTCAGAGCCATTCTCCACCATCTCCTTTTCATCATCTTCAGTCACAGGATCTATGAGGGGAAGCTCATCTTCACTAGTTTCACACCTAGGAGATCTTACAGACAAGATTGTGTATGGAGGAGCTATCTCACAAGATCCTAGTCCCTGCTTATTTTGATAACAAACTTTTGCATGCAAGGATGAGGATATAATGTTCTTGAAGGTCTCTTCTTCAAGAACACATTTTTCTGCATTGGCTTTGCTAATCACAAGCTCAGCCTGGCATTCAGTTAATTTAGTAATGAGGTCTTTGATCTGAGTCATGTAGTTTGTATGCTCATGTTTAAGAGTTGAAATGGTTTTCTCTAAGTCCTCTATCTTTAGTTTATAATCATTTTCAACTCTTTTAAAATCAGCTTTTAAGATATTTAAGGACTCAAGATCAGATCTCATTTCTAAATTATAGGACCTGTATCTATTGATTTTAGCAATGCATTCAGGAGTACAAAGATGTTCCAATACCATGGCTTCATTGTGGTCTGCCATGAGTGCTTGGTTTGGTGATGCATTTCTACTTGAAAGCTCCAGTCAAAGCCTCCTTCTTCAACAGCAACTGCAGCTTGCTACTTTGGCTTCTCATTCTGGGGGGCTTTCTCAGTGTAGTTTGGTCTGGTTTGTGCTTGGCCACTATTTGTCATTGGTGCCTTACACTCTCTTGCAAAGTGTCCCATCTGGTTACAGTTGTAACACTTTACTTTGCTTTTATCCAGCCCAAACTTTCCACTAGCTGCATTGCTTGGAAACTTTCTCCCTGTCCTCTTGTAGAACTTCTTGGCTCTGTGAGTGAGAAGAGCCATTTGCTAGACTATCTCCATATACTCCAGATCATCTGGATGGATACAATCCAAATCTTCAAGGGTGAAGAGAAAGTTTCCTGAGGTTTCATCAGCAGAGATAAAGGCATGAGAAGAACTTGTCTCTTGGAAAGGACTTCCTTGAGTGTAGCTTTCCCTTGGAGTCTCTGGGAAGGTGATGAAAGGGCCTTTTTGTGAGTTGTCAGGGAAGCATATAAGATGATGGTATGGTTCAATGCTTTCCCTTTCAACCATATGGAGGGCTGAACTCAGTTGATTGCAGGAGTTACCAGATGAGTTTTGCATGTTCATCTCCACCTGGTAGCCACTAAGAATACCATACAACTCTGTAAGAGTAAGAGTCTTAAGGTTCTCAGTCCTCTTGATAACAATACAGTAATGTGTCCATTGTCTAGGAAGAGAGGACATAAACTTCCTTACAATGTCCCTGTTCTCAAGAGTTACTCCAACATCCATTAGAGTATCCACAATCTCAACATACCTGAAGCATTGTTGAGTCATAGTTTCACCTACCTTAAAGGTGAAGTTTTCAAACTGCTGCTTCAGGAGATCCTTCTTGTTCTCCTTTGCTTCAGTAGACCCCTCATACATCAGCTTTAGTGCTTCCCATAGTTGCTTGGCAGTTTTGCACTTCTTGAAGCCTCTGTAGATGGTGTTTGGAAGAGCAGTTTGAAGGGCTGTCATGGCTTTCTAATCAATCTCTATTCTTTTCCTGCCTACTTCAGAGTAATCAGCCACAGCCTTAGGAATCATACCACCACCAGTAGCAGAAGTGGTGCTTGGTATGTAAGGTCCTTCAACAACGGAGTCCCACATCCTGGAGTCTTGAGACTTGATGAAGCCTTCCATTCTTTGACACCAAGTATCAAAGTCTTCAGGAGTGATCAGTGGAGACTCTGTCATAGTTCCAGTTTCCATATCAGCTTTGGTAATAGCTGCCATTTGAGTTGTTAAGTATTTTGTGTGTGTGAGGGATCTTAAGATGGTGAGATTTTATATCAAGAGCCTGAAATGCTCTGATACCAAATGCAGGACCGGTGAAGGGTCACAATGCCTAGAACACTTAACAGATCAAATAGGAAACTGGTTAACTTGTTAATAAAAGATGCTAAGAACACAAGTAAATATGAGACAGAACAAGATGGCAAACAACACAAGTAACTGGTTTTCAAGAATGTTGTATATTGCTTCTCAAGTTCTATTACAAATGTTACAAAGCATAAAGGAAAGCTACAAGTACTTAAGATACATATACTACATCCTACAGTCGGCCATACTTTGAAGGCCAGCTAGATACAATTGACTAGACAACTACAAAATCAAATGTAGAGCCAAAAGGTAGATTTGCCTTTTGACTAGTGACCATAAAATGCCATAGCTCACATCCTAAAATATTACAAAAAGGATAAAAGTACATAAAGTAGAAAGCATAGACTCAAGACCTCAATGTACAGTTACCAAAAGCATGGACCTTTTCACCAACTCATGTAAGTTGGTGACTTTACAGAGTTGCAGCGGAAAGTGGTCCAGCTTTATGGTAAAGTATATCAGATAAAGGCATATCTCTAAAAGTCTTCGGAAGAAATCTATCTTCACTCTTTCGCTTCGGAAGACTTTGTCTTTGAAGCTTCGGAAGATGTTGGTCTTGGCTTCGGAAGATTTTACACTTAGAATATTTCTGGTGCATAGTGTGAAACTTCCGAAGCATTTCTACTTCTGTTCTTCAGTGCATGCATGTAGAGAGAGTTTGGATGTTTTGGCTGCATCAGACTTATAGGAATCCTTAAAGATATGCATGGAAACTTGGATACTTATAAAGCAAGACTTGTAGCAAAAGGTTTCACTCAAACTCAAGGGGTTGATTATGATGAAATCTTCTCGCCTGTGGCAATGCTAGTCAATTAGGTCATTATTTTCCATAGCTGCATGTTATGACTATGAGATTAGGCAAATGGAGTCAAAACCGCTTTTCATAATGGACATCTCGAAGAGACTGTCCATATGGTCCAACCTGATGGTTTTGTCGATCCATGACATCCTAATAAAGTATGCAAGTTAAAGAGATCAATCTATGGATTGAAACAAGCATCGAGAAGTTGGAATCAACATTTTGATGAAGAGATCAAGAAATTTGGTTTCATCAAGAACGCTGACGAGGCTTGTGTATATAAGAAGGCTAGTGGGAGCATAATTACATTCTTAGTATTGTATGTTGATGACATACTACTTTTTGGAAATGATATTCCAAACTTGGAAGGAGTTAAAACCTGGCTTGGAAGTTGTTTTTCCATAAAAGATCTCGGTGAAGCCGCCTATATTTTGGGAATAAAGGTCTATAGGACAGATTGAGGCGGTTGATAGGTTTAAACCAAAGTGCATATATTGATAAAATCTTGAAAAGGTTCAAGATGGAAAACTCTAAGAAAGGTATGGTACCTATTCAAAGAGGGACAATATTGAGTACATCTCAATGTCCAAGCTCAAAGGATGAGCAAGATCGAATGAAGGACATCCCATATGCGTCTTCTATAGGATCCATCATGTATGCAATGATATGCACTAGACCGGACGTGTCATGCGCGTTAAGCATGACAAGAAGATATCAACAGAATCTAGGTAATAGCCATTGGATGGCTGTTAAAAATATATTGAAATACCTTAGGAGGACTAAGGATATGTTTCTAATATACGGATCTGATGAAGAGGAACTCGTTGTAAAGGGTTACACGGATGCGAGTTTCCAAACTGATCGAGATGATTCTCGATCACAATCGGGGTATGTCTTCATTATGAATGGAGGAGCAGTGTCCTGGAAGAGATCAAAAAAAGACGTGGTAGCATTATCCTCTATGGAATCCGAATACATAGCTGCCTCATTAGCAGCTCAGGAAGCTGCATGGATAAAGAAATTTATTGCCGATCTAGGGGTGGTCTCTACCATTCAAGACCCCCTAGAAATCTTTTGTGATAACGAGGGTGCGATTGCTCAAATCAAGGAACCCCGTGCACATCAAAAGACTAGACACATTGAGCGGAGATTCAACTACATAAGGGATGAAGTTGAAAAAGGAAAGATATGTATTCGTAAAGTTCACACCGATCAAAACATTGCGGATCCACTCAAAAGCTCTTTAAAGGGCAAAGCATGAAAGTCATACTTGTGCCTTAGGACTTCGATATTCTAGTGATTGGAATTGATCTGTTTAGTATTTAAAAGTTTGGAACAATGTAATATTTAACTCTTTCATATATTTGTGATATTCTGAGTTATGTTCCTTTTAGCATGTATACATCCATGAATATGTTTATTATTCTAAATGTTCGTAGTCGGTCATGTTTGTGGGAACAAATATGAACGTAAGACTATTATAAACATGGATTGGTGGATATTCATAAGGCATGAATATAGAGCAATTGGTTGTTGCCAAGGTTCATAGATATTTGTGGGATACGAATATTGGACTGACCCGCGTCTCAAATTTTACTACTTGGAATCTTCTTGATTGATCATAAGTAAATTTGAGTAAAGATGAATATCATTTGGTATCCTCCGACCTGAGATACATATTGGGTTTTGATATTCACCAAAGTGTTATACCTTGAGCTAGTTCTTCACTGCTCTGAAATAATGGACAGTACATAAGGCTATGTTTAGGTGTGACACAGATGCTTGTGAGAAACGTATGTAGTCAAGATGGAATTTGTTCCTCTTATTCGTTGAGAGCAAGATGTCTAAGGCCTGATTAAGTTAAATCAACAAGGAATGATTATTTTGTGTCCTTGGATTTAACATGACATCTGTAACAAAAGGATAAATGATTGATTCACCTAAATCATTTCAAGTTGGATACTTGAAGGGGATGATGTTATTGAATGGCTTTTAGTCATGCGTATTAAGGGTAGTAAACCGTTGTTAGGCGGTATTTACTGCTTGCATCAATCTTCTATGAATCTTGTGCAAGTGGGAGATTGTTGGATTTTTTATGCCCAAGACACATAGAACATTGATGTGATTAGTACGTTATGATCCAAGTCGGGTCATACCTAATAACAAGCTTAGCAAACACCAATAATTATTTAATTGATGATATGATCATGCAATTAAATAATTACACCAATTTAGAAAAGTGGATTTTCTAAATAAATTGTATTTGAGATGGAACAACTTATAAGGATATTTTGTTCATGGGTATTATTTGTAATGTTATTTAAGTTGGTTAAATAACATCAAATAATAATAGTGTGTATGAGTTATATAATTAAAAGGTTAATTACATAACTTATTTAATAACTAGTTACAATTAAATGGGAGATAAAAATTGGGGGAAAAACCCCATTTTGAACCCATAATTCGGCCGCCCTTTGGTGGGTTTGGTTCATTTTATTTTGTCTTGGAAGTAGACATTAGTAACAAGTCCCACACTCCATCTCTCTCTCTCTCTCTCTCTCTCTCTCTCTCTCTTACATGCAAAGACCAAAAGGCATAAAAACTCTCTCCATTCTTGAAGAAGCTCACGGCTGAAAGGGGTTTTCAACAGCCTTTTCGGTCGTTTTTGGTGTTCAAATCCTAGCAACAAAGGTGTTTGCTTGATGCTTGTGGGTATGCAAGCTTGAGAACACCTTCCTTGGTGTTTTGGTCGTTCAAGAACTTCATCCTCTTCCTCATTCTCACGTTTTTTGGCAGCTCTTGAAAGGTAGTTTCATGAGTTTGTATCTGGTTGTTATTTTATGCTTGATAGCTAGTTCTTTCACATATATTTGATCCTTTGTTCTTGGGTTTGTTGATATTAAATAATATGCTTTAAATTTCAGTTTATAAAACATATTATTAAGCTTTGATTCCGCTGTGTTTTCATGTTTAAGAGGTTAAAAAACTTTGATAAAGTGTCCAACAAACCCAACATGGAATTCATTATTCACTTGTACAGAACCTTTTTGACCTAGAAGTTCGTTAGTCAAAGCCTCATCCCTCCCTTATCTGATTTCTAAATTACTCAAATCCTAAAAATCAAACAAATCTTATAACTGGTTTCAAGTCTCAATATCAAGGTAAAACATATCATAAACATTAGTAATGAACTGATTGATTCATCGTTTTCATTTAAACTCTTCGTATTCATAAATATGATGACTTGGTTCTAACATAATCGTCTTCATTCTTATGAACAGATGTCTAAACGATTTGCAAAAGAACACAATGTGTGTGTACTCCTCGATGCTGATGACCATGTATCGGATGGGTGTCGAGACATTATCAGATATATGCGATGATATAGGCTCTTTTATGCTTTAACAGCACAACGTGTGATACATCAAGCACACATAATTGATTTCTGGAATTCTACACGAGTAGATGAGGATGGAGAATCAAGAATGATTATGGCAGATTAAGGACTGAGCATTTAAGAATTGATGAACAGACAATCAGAAGGGTTCTAGAATTGGGAGATAAAGAAATAGATCACCCAAACATCTTTGATCATGAGTACATTGAGAAGATATTTCTACTGATGGGTTATGATGGTGACTTTGAAAGAGGAGAGATCAAAAAGGGGAGATTGTGCAAACCCTATCGGTTTCTATGTCACACTTACCTGAAGTGTCTCTCAAACAGGAAATCTGGACTTGATAGATTCTCAAGGCACATCTCTTCTGGAATCATAGGAATCTTTGAAGGAAGAACATATAACCACTCAAAGTACATCTTCAACTGTTTATGTAACCAAATAAGAGTGGCGAAGATTGACAAGATGTTCATGTTTCCAAGGTTCCTACAACTGATCGTTAATGCTGAGCTGCCTAGGATAGAAAGACTTGGTAATGTCTTTCTACAAGCGCATTTGGGAAGATCTGTACTGAATAAGATTAGTGGGAAGTATGAAGGAGAAGACATGCCCATGTTTGCACATGTGGTAAATGCTGATGAAAAAATCCCAGCAGAGCTGCTATGGGAAGAACATCAAGAAGATACATCTAATGATGATGAAGAAGCACATCTTTCTCCTCCAATTCCACTTATACATCAACAATCCCCTCATCCTCAAACTCCATCACACCATCAATCACCCATTCAACAACATCATCAATCACCCCAACAACAATCACCAGCATCTCAAAACACTCAACCAATCTCTCCAATTCACCCTCTATCACCGAATCAACTCCAAATACAACTTTTTCAACAACCTCCAACCCCTGAAAACCAATCCACTGAGAGCTTCTACACCGGGGAGAGAGAGTTAGCCTCACAAGCAAGTACAGTTCAACTGTCATTAACCAAGACTGGATCACCTGTCCATTCAAATTATACTGAACCTGCCTCTCCAGTCATTGTCCATCAGCAACAACAACAACCACATCAAGAACTGGCAGATCAAGCCTTTGAGTCTAGTTCAAGCTCAGCAAGTGTAGCCCCTGATGAAGTGAATGATGATGAGATTGCTGCTCAACATTGAGTCTGGTTCAGTGGTTGGTTCGGTTTTGATGGCAGATCAAGCCATTGAGTCTGGTTCAGTGGTTGGTTCGGTTTTGATGGGGAATGGAAAGGGTATTGGTTCAGGTTGTGGTTGGGATTGGAGTTGGGGTTGAGTAGTTGATTTGAAGATCATCCCCTGTCCCCTTCTGTACATCTGGTTCCTCTTCCCCGAGCGAATGTCAGCCTTTATGTCACTGACATGTCGCTGGAGAGTCTTTTCTGACATAGGACCCACCTGCCTTCCAGAGAAGCCATGAGCCTTGAGATAGCTCTTCATCCAGGCCTTCTCACCTATCTTCTTGGTAGCAATTAGTCCTGCTTTCTCTTCCTTCTTCTTCTTCTGCATCAGCTTTTCTTTGGCAGCTTTCTTTCTCTCTTTCTCCATTTGATCTTGCTCTTTGTTGAAGAACCATAAGATCGTACCATTGTTGTGTGGAGATAATTCTTCTTGAGAGAAACCTCTGGAGGTTCCAGAGAAAAGTAGATCCAGGCCTTTCCCTCCTAGCGCTTTGCTGATCAGCCTCTCTTTCTTCTCTCTCCCTTCTCTTTTAAGGCCAACACTTGTGCCTCATTCTCTTTGTCGTTTTGCAGGCAAAGTTGCCTTTTCCAGCTCAACTAACTCCTCTAATGGTAGCAGGAGTACATCTTCATTCGCAGCTCCTAGATGACGAGTCTATCAATGATCTCTACTCTTCTTCTATGTTGACTGCCTCCTGGTTGGCTGCAGCTGCTTTGGTACTGGCAGCTAGCAGTTTTCCAGTTGGAAGCCTACCTCTTCTTTTGAGTTTTTCCAACCTTTCTTCCTCCTGAAGCTCTTCCTTAGTCATCTTCCTCTTTCCTTTGATGTCTTCGAAAGTGCTAGACTTTGTGGGTTCTTGGATGGAAGGTTGAGGTTGAGTAGTAGAGATGGAAGCTGGAGTTAATGCTGATGTTTGAGCTAGTGGTTGGGTGAGAAAATCCTCCCTAAACCTCAGACAAGTTCCAGGATTGCATCTGTGACTATTAGATCATCGGATAATGAAAATAGTCCTTCCATAGCAGCAATCTCAGCTTCGGAAGTTTGAAATTGTTCTTTCGAGGCTTTGAATTGTGCTTCGGAAGTCTGTGAGAATGCACTATCTATCCCAACTGTCTCAGTTGCTAGGCCATCAGTCCTTGTTTCCCCTTCGAAGTTAATCTCAGGTTCCACTTGGACCTTAGGTTGATCAACTTCCTCAATAGTGGTAAAAGGTGCATTTAACCTCTAAAGCTCCTTAGCTCCAAAGTAGATCATAGACAGATCAGGACTTGGCTATTCAATAAGAGATTCCAATAGGAACTTGTTGAAGAACCTATTGAGATCTTGGATCATCCTTTGATCCATTTGAATTACAACTGGAGGAGGCTCGGGGAAAATTGAAGCTTGTTGCATAGGATACTTTGAGCTCAGGGAAGTGAGAGCTTGACTTTGGGGTTCCTCTTGTCTTTGACTTTGTCTATGAAAACTCTCCCCCTTTTTGGTAGCATCATCCTGAGAGCTTGATGAGCTAGAGGAAGAGGTCAAAGAGACCTGAGTTGGTACATGCCTAACATACCTCTCAATCTGTTTCTCAGCTAGTTTGGCCTTCAGATTTTCAATCTCAAGTTGCTGAGTGGCAGACCTATCCTCTAAAGTCCTAACCTTGGATTCAAGATTTGAGACTTTTGAAAGTAGGTCTTCAATGGTGAGTTACAGTCTTCCCTCATCTTCTTTTAAAGAATCACGGGGAGATGAGGTAACATACCTTGTATGTTCATCCTTACCACCAGATGTGGTTTCTTGGCGCCCTGGTTTCCCTTGCTCAATGATGTCTCTTTCAGAGTCATCAAAGGGCATGGTTGTCGTAGATTCAGTCTCAGTGATGTTACCACTGTCCTGAGGATCCCTTGAGGCTCCTTCAGTAGTGGCAGCTAAATCTACATGAGTCCCCTCCACATCAGTGGGACTCACATCAGTAAAGGTTTGCTGATGGGGGCTAGAGATAAGAGATCTCTCTAGGCTCTGTTGATCCTTGAGAGGGTGTTGTGGATCAACTTCATTGCCCTGAAGAGACATAATCTCTTCATCAGCTCCAATTAAAAGGTCAGTAAAGGATATGAAAGTAAAACCTAGTGACCCGGGACTTTGATCAATGTCTAAAGGCATTGAGCCTGTGATGGGGTTGTCCCTTTTTGGCTGCTCAGGGGAGTATAGAGACTCTCCCTGAGGGCTTTCAGCTTGAGTTTTGGCTCATGGGTCTGAGACTGAGGAGACTCAAGACCCATATTGAGGTCAATTGTGAAGGATGGTTGGACCTGAGGCTGAGTGGGAGCCCTATGTTCCACTCTAGCCTTTTTGGGTAGAATATGAGGAGCTTGTTCAATCAGAGAAGATTGAACAAGGGTTCGTTTGGGGCGTCTTTGATAAGTGAATGTAATGGGTGGAGAAGGTAGATTTGGCAAAGTGAGGGTAGTTGCTGGTGTGGATTCATCACTTGTGGGGTTAACAGGGATGTCACCAGGAGCCATTGGCTCAATCATACCTGGAAGAAGTACAGTATCTCTTCCAGTGAAGTTGGTGGACACTCTCTTCAAAGTTTTGAAGATGGTCGGCCTCATTTGAGGAGCAGTCAGAGCAGCTGCGTAGACAAGCTTGCTCTAGTCCAGCTCACAATTGATTATGTGCTGGAGAAACCTGGGATACATGAAGAATGTGTCCCTTTGAAGATTTCCCATGAGATTGGTCAGCACAAATCTTGAGTAGTTGAAGCGGAGCTTTTCACCAAACCATGAACTAGGCACCCAAGTTCATATGGGATTTGATCCCATCCCCCAGATTTGTTGGACAAGCAGTGAAGAACCACATGCAGCAGGAACTTCCAGTTGTAAGAGAAGTTGAATTTGTAGACAGTTGACCTGCTAACATCTCCACCATATCCCATTTGGATATAAGAATTGTCCAAATCTGCTTTGGGGAATTTTGTTGGAGCGCCCTCATCATGAAGCTCTAGATGCTCCCTGATGATTTGTTCAGAAATGACCAACTCCTGGCCACAGATGCTCGATCGAATGACACGAACCCATTTAGGGTTTCAATCTGACTGTTTGCCCAAAATTCAGACATATGGTTTGAGTAAATCGTGGGGTTAACAGTCAGAGCGGTGTAGTAAGAGATTGGGTTAGAAAGGAGATGATGTCTGAGAAGTCAACATCCCTTGAAGAGTCAAAGAGTGCGACTTGGTTGTGCTGAGGGTTAAGTGCCATTGAAGAAAGTTACAGGAAGATAGTTCGGAATAAATTGAAGATGAAGAAAGCTTTTAGGGCAGTAATTTTGGTAAAAAGGATGTAAGTGATTAGTCGGAGGTATTTAAATAGGTGGAATGGCGGTTTAAAGGGGGTTTGGATAAGACGATGTGAGGTTTCAGTGGATGATGTGACATGGGCGGTAAGGTTAGTCCATTTAGATAATCCGAAATTATCAATGAAATCTTTACTTTTTACAGAGTGGGGCCCAAAAGATTTCCGTTACACAGTAAATCTTTCTTCCGAGTATAAAGCATTTCCGAAGGTAATGTTCTTCCGAAGGCAAATTTACTTCCGAAGGTAACATGATTACTTCCGAGAGTATATGTTGCTTTCCAAATGGAGAGTGTTATAAGCTTCGGAAGTAGATCTGATATGAAGTCAATCGCTTCTTCCGAGACTTAACACTCTTCCGAGAAGAAAATTATCCTGAGAGAAATTTGCTTCGGAAGATATGTAAAATATCTTCCGATGGTTAATTCCTCTTCGGAAGAATTTATACTTGGATAAAATTTTAGAGAAAGATCTTTTGTAACAGGGCTTAGATTGTTTTGACATAAGACTTTACACATTAAAAGGTTTTAAATGAGATCGACTAATCAAGGTTTATCACTCCAATAGCTGTAATGAGATATTAAATCTTTGTTCATCAAAGGCTTTGGTGAACAAGTCAGCATATTGTTCATTTGAATCAACTTTGATTAGCTTGATAAGATTTTTCTCATGAATATCTCTAATGAAATGATACCTGATATAAATGTGCTTAGTCTTGGAGTGTTTTACTGGATTTTCTGTAATGGATATAACACTGTTGTTGTCAATGTGGATAGGAGTGCTCATGAAGTTGAATCCGTAGTCTATCATCTGGTTTTGAATCCACAGCAGCTGAGCACAGCAACTAGCAGCAGCAATGTATTCAGCTCCAGCAGTTGATGTAGAGACACAGGATTGCTTCTTGCATTGCCATGAGATGATCCTTCCACCAAGAACTTGACATCCACCGGATGTTGATTTCTTGTTGATAGTGCAGCCACCATAATCATTGTCAGAGTAACCATAGAGATTGAAATCACTATTTCTTGGATACCAAAGACCTAGTTTAGGTGCTCCTTTAAGGTATCTAAGAATTCTCTTGGCAACAATTAGGTGAGACACCTTTGGAGCAGCCTGATATCTTGCACAAATGCAAGTTGCAAACATGATATCAGGTCTACTTGCTGTGAGATACATCAGAGAACCAATAATCGCTCTAAACTGATGTTGAACAGTATCCTCCCCCTCAGAATCAGGGCAGAGATTGTGGTTTCTGAGTATAGGTGTTTTTGCTGCTTTACAATCTTTCATATCAAATCTTTCTAAGATATCATTGACATACTTAGATTGATTGATAAAGAACCCTTCCTTCATTTGCTTTACCTGAATTCCAAGGAAAAAGTCCATTTTTTCCCATGGAACTCATCTCCAACTTCTTCTTCATAATGCTCTCAAAGTCTTTACACATTTGGTCATTTGAAGAACCAAATATGATGTCATCAACATAGACTTGAACGAGCAAGATGTCCTTCCCAGACTTCCTTATGAAAAGATTCTTGTCAATGGTACCTCTAATGTAACCATTCTTTAGGAGAAACTGAGACAATGTCTCATACCACAGCCTAGGTGCTTGGTGCAGCCCATATAGAGCTTTATCCAATTTGCACACATAGTTGGGATGCTGTGGATCTTCAAATCCTGGAGGTTGGCATACATAGACTTCCCTATCTTTATCCCCATATAGAAAGGCACACTTGACATCAAGCTGGTGGACAGTGAAATTCTTGGATGCAGCACAAGCAAGGAAGATCCTAACTGCCTCAAGTCTTGCAACGGGTGCAAAGACATCAGTATAATCGATTCCCTCCTCTTGAGTGTATCCTTGAACCACCAGTCTTGCCTTGTTCTTGATAATCAAGCCTCTATCATCTCTCTTGTTTCTGAAAACCCATTTAATGCCTATAGGTACTTGACCAGATGGTAGCGGACATAGGTTCTAAACCTTTTGTCTTTTGAATTGAAGCAGCTCCTCTTGCATTGATTCAACCCAGCAACTATCTTTCAAGGCATCTTCTACCTTTTTGGGTTCCATTTGGGATAAAAAGCATGAGTACAAACAGACATTCCCATTGTGAGTTTGTCCTCTTGTTCTCACACCTTCAGAGACTTCCCTTATGATGTTCTCAGCTGGATGAGTGTTATGAATCCTAAGTCTAGGAATCACCTCCAGTTTCAAAGATAAATCCAAATTGGACATATTTTGCTCAGGAGCTTGAATACTTGGTCCAGCTATTGTTTCAAGCTCATTCAATAAGGACTGGTTGAATGAAGGAAAAACATCATCATTTGTTTGTTGTGAAGCATCATCAACAGTTACTGTTCCTTCAAGATGTTGCTTTCATCAGCTTGGTGTTGTGCAGGGTCACTTAAAGAGATTTGAAAGTCAACAGGTGAACTGCTTGTTGAAGCTCCACTATCTCTTGAGATGGTTATACTATCAGATTTTCCAATAGTGGGAACTTGATTTGCTGCAGCTCTTGGAGAACTTGGAATAGGTCTGGGAAGCTCAAACAGTTGATCTTCATCAGAGTCACTTTAAGCACCTGTTCCAGCTAAAACATTCTCACAAGATGGTTTAGAATAGTTTGGAAACAATTCTAAATCAAAGATATGATTAGGG
Organism: Flaveria ramosissima; assembly: GCA_025215565.1. Classification (NCBI taxonomy): domain Eukaryota; kingdom Viridiplantae; phylum Streptophyta; class Magnoliopsida; order Asterales; family Asteraceae; genus Flaveria; species Flaveria ramosissima. The sequence goes on from CM046039.1 coordinate 53,208,871, forward strand.
CCATTCCCCCTAACACAAGGAGTGTGCTCATTGACTACAATGTTGGAAGATTCCTCAAATTGTTGATTTCTAATGTTTATAAACTCTATAAGCTTTAGAGTAAGAGGAATATCCAACAAAGATAGCATCATCTGACTTTTCAACAAATTTTGCCAAATTGTCTTTTGTGTTAAGTATGGTACACCTGCTGCCAAAGGACCTTAGAAAGCCAATGAACGGTGGCCTCTTGTTCCATAACTCATAAGAGGTTTTTCCATGTGTCTTTACTACAAGAACCCTGTTCTACACATAGCATGCAGTGCTGACTTCCTCTGCCTAGAATGTTAGAGGCAGCTTTGAATCAGCTAACATAGTCCGAGCAGCCTCAATAAGTGTCCTATTCCTCCTCTCAGCAACACCATTTTATCGATAAGTTCTGGAAGCACTATATTGTCTGGCAATCCCTTTTGAGTTACAAAATGAGTCAAGAACTTGGTTCTTAAACACAGTCCCTTGATCACATCTAATATTTTAACCTTGTGATCAATTTGATTTTCTGTTTTAAGAATAAAATATTTTAAAGTTTCAGCAGTTCCATCTTTGGTTCTTAAAAAGAATACCCATGTAAATCTAGTAAAATCATCAACAATCATAAGGCAATATGATTTCCTTCCAATGCTCATTATGCTTGTGGGACCAAATAGATCCATGTGCAATAAGTGTAATGGGGTGGTGATGGAGTTAACAACTTTGGATTTATGAGATGTCCTGTGTTGTTTCCCTTTCAGGCAAGCAACACAGTTATCTTTGCAGAAAAATTCCTTTTTAGGCAAACCATGTACCAAGTTATTTTTAGCCAATTTATTCATTGTCTTAAAATTTGCATGACACATTCGTTTATGCCATAGTGTTGACTCATCACCATCAGCTTTGAAAAGAAAGCATGATACTTCTCCCATTGGGGAAGCATTGTTCATATCCACCTTGTACATATCCCCTTTCCTGGGAGATCTAAGAAGCACCAATTCCTGAGGAATTGTCATCCCAGGTTTGAGGATTATGCACTCAAGTTCTGTGAAGAGCATTTGATGCTTTTGATCACATAATTGAGAAACACTTAACAGGTTGTGTTCAAGCTGTTTGACAAAGTTAACTTTGTCAACCTTTAATTTTCCATTGGATATACTTGCTCTGCCAGAAATATATCCTCCAGCCTCACCTCCAAACTGGACAGGACCTCCATCATAATGTTGAAATTGTTGAAGGAGAGATCTATTCCATGTCATGTGCCTAGAGCATCCACTATCCACAATCCAAACGTTGTTATTCTTGTCATATGGATGTCCCTGCACATAAGATGAGATGATTAGTTTTGACTGGAAACCCAAGCCTTATTGGTCTTGGGTTCTTCCAATGATAGTGACATAATTGAACCAAAATTTATGCATGGGGGTTTAATGGATGTCTTTGAAGAAGAGGTTTGGGCTACAGCATCTACCTTGATCTTCCATTCCATCCCTTGGTTGATCATGGTGGATGAGCTTGTTGAAGCTTTTGTAGCTTGGCATTCTTCCGAAGCTTCTTTCTTTTTGGAAGAAGCCTTCACCACCTTTTCTTCCGAAGCAGTCTTCTTCTGGGATGGTTTCAAGGGACTCTTTTATTCTTTTGAGTCTTGACAACTTTAGCTTCCGAAGCCTTTTTCCTTTCGGAAGAAGGGTCTTCTTCCGAAAGCAGCCTTGCTTCGGAAACAAGCTTTCCCTTTTTCATCACTTGAACCATTTGATATGGTCCAAATGAGAAACCTTCCCTGACTCCTTCCTTTTTAACATTATTTGCATAATGTGTGCTAGCAGGATTGTAGTAACAATCTTTGGCCATGTGGTTTTGCAGACCACACATTATGCATGCAATGTTAATCTTTTGGGAACTTGAGGATTGTTGTTTCTTGTTCTTTTTCTCTTCATCAGCAACCTTTCCCTTTAACTTCTGATCCTTTGGTAGGACAAAAGTGCTGGTACTACACTCTTTTCCTGAATCAGAGTTTCCAACCACCTGAAATCCAGCTGAGATGAATACACCCTTTTGCTTTGGGTTTATCTTCAGCTTAGACTCAGCCACTTTTTTGGCAGTTTTTCTGGCTGCCTTAGCTCTACTTCTTCTGGCTTTGGTGGTCAGGGTTTGATCATCATTGGCAGGGGAGGGTATAATACCTGGTTCTCCCTGTGATGGTCTCCATGGTTGCATCATTCTTTGACTCATGAGAAGGTGGGTCAGCAGATGGAACCTCTTGCTCCTCAGTACCACACCTTGGTTGTCTTATAGACTCATAGGAGTGTGGTGGGGCAATTTCATTGGTTCCCAACCCACCTTTGTTTTGGTAACAAAGTTTTGAGTGAGAGGATGATGCAAGAATGGCTTGGAAGTTCTGCTCGGAAATAGCATACTTCCTGGCTTGAGCCTCAGATGTGACAAGCTGGGCTTGAGCCTCAGTCAATTTGGATATTAAATCCTTTATCTGAGTCTTATAGTTTGTGTGTTCGTGTTTTAATAGGGACACAGTTTTCTCTAATTCCTCAATTTTTCTTTGATAGTCAGATTCAGCCCTTTTAAAATCAGATTTTAAAACATTTAAAGACTCAATATCGGATTTAATCTCCATATTGTAGTCCTGATACAATTTAACCTTAGCAATACAGGTAGGAGTACAGAGATGTTCATATACCTTATTTTCATTTGTTCCGGCCATGAGTGCTTGAGCAGGAGTCACATCCTGTACCATGAAGCTCCAGTCAACTTCTTGAGCCATTGCAGCTGTTTCTATTGACTTTCCGGTGGGCTTTAATGTAGAGGGATGTGTGGAGGCCTGTGGGGTTCCCGGGTTGGACTTGGGAGCCTTGCATTCCCTTGCAAAATGACCAAGTTGGTTACAGTTGTAACATTTGGCACATTTTATACCCATACGTGATACTTACAAGATATCAAAGTTAGCTCGTATATACGTTGATGAGATTGTAAGTCGTCATGGGGTACCTCTGCACATCATATCCGACCGGGATGCTAGTTCACTTCATATTTTTGGTCGTCTATGCAAGAACTCTTGGGTACACAACTGGACCTAAGCACAGCTTATCATCCTCAAACTGATGGTCAAACCGAGCGAACGATCCAAACCTTGGAGGATTTGCTACGCCTGTGTGTTCTTGACTTTGGTGGTGATTGGGATACGCATCTACCGCTCGCGGCATTTTCGTATAACATTAGTTACCACTCGAGTATCAAGATGGCACCGTTCGAAGCACTTTATGGTTGTAAATGTCGTTCACCGATCTGTTGGACCGACATTGGTGAAAACTTCATCACTGGTTCTGAACTTATACAAGAGACGACCGATAAAGTTTCTATCATTCGCAAGAACCTTGAAGTGGCGAGAAGTCGTCAAAAGAGCTATGCTGACAAGCGACGTAAGCCATTGGAATTCCAAGTTGGGGAGATGGTTCTTCTCAAGGTTTCGCCGTGGAAAGGTGTGGTTCGCTTTGGAAAGAAGGGCAAACTGGCTCCAAGATTTGTAGGACCTTTCAAAATCCTGAAAAGGATTGGGAAAGTGGCTTATAAACTAGAGCTACCTTCCGACCTTAGTGGAGTTCATCCTGTATTTCACGTCTCAAATTTGAGAAAGTGCTTGGCTGACGAAAGTCTGCATGTTCCGTTGGAAGACATCCAGATTGACGAGTCATTGTATTTTGTCGAGAAGCCTGTTGAGATCATGGATCGCATTATGAAGAAGACTAGAACCATAAAAACCCCAATCGTCAAGGTTCGTTGGGAAAATAAACGTGGCGCCGAATTACTTGGGAATGTGAGGAGCACATGAAGAAGAAATACCCGTTCTTATTTGTATAGTTTCATTTCTTTTAATTTTGGGACGAAATTCTTTTAAGTTGGGGGGAATGTAACATCTCGTATTTCCATTAATTAAAGGTTAATTTTGTTAATCCTTATATGGTTTATTTATGCAATTTATGAAACTTGGTGGGAGACTATTGTATGATTTTTATTTAAGTTTCTAAACTAAGTAAATAATAATAATGATAACAATTATAATAATAACAATAATAATAATAATATTGATAATAATAATACTAATAATAATAATAATAATAATAATGATAATGATAATAATAATAATAGTAATGATAATAATATTGATGATAAATTTAATAATAATAATATTATTAATAATCATGAGAATTTTATTAAGTTAGGGGGCTAAGTTGTATTTTTTTAAAACTTTAAATTAAAGTTTTTATGCATGAAATAACAAAACCAAAATCTAAGGGGCTGAATGTGTAAATTGTTAAAAACCCAACCCCCCTTCCCCTTTGTTCCCCGTATTTCCGGCCACCGCCGGCAAGACCAACGGCCGGCTCCGGCCACTTATTAAACAACAAAATTCTGTCGATTCTTGTTCCCGAAACCGTCCCCAACCGTTATTGAACTTCATTCGAACCCCATCAACCGTATTAATCGAGCTTTAACACTTAATTAGAACACCTAAACGTTGTATAACCGAAACCATTACTACCCGTAGCCGTTCGCACATTAAGAACCAACATTAACTCAATTAATTGAACCTGAGCAATCGTTTAGCTACCTCAAAACGATTTCCATTACCAATTTCACCTAATAACATACAAAACACACTAATCGATCAACCATCCTCATCGCACCTGCAACTTAATCGAACACCGTCAATAGGGCTTCAACCTTTGAAATTTATAAAGGGCTTTTCATTTGGATCATCACTCGAAGCTTTCTGTGCGACGAATTCGTTTAATATCATCATTTGGGCATCGATCGAGTTGTACGTGTTTGCGGCCGGATCTTCGTCTCGTGCAGTACCAAATCACTAACAATCGGGTAAATTAAATACATAGACAAACTCGATTAAGCATGGGAAACAAAAGCCCCATGGTTAATTTGGTTATCATCCTCGATTAAGTGTTCAATTTGATTTGAATCTAAACTAGGGTTCATCCAATTTGGGGGTTTTGCTTAGGTTATGTTTATAAGTTATTACAATAGAGAATAACCGCGGCTGGAAGCCTTTGGTTCACTGGTAAAGCATTAGTCTCCTAAAGAGGAGGTCCCCGGTTCGAATCCGGGGAACCTCAAGTATTTTTTTTGGCCTTTTTGGCCTTCAAATTTACTGTTTAAAATTTCTAAAAATTATAAAAAAATCATTTCATAAACTTTGTTTTTTTTAAAACCATTTAATCAATTTTATGTAATTTATTTATAAAAAATACCCTTATACTTTTAATTAATATTCTAAAGTTAATAATATAGATAGTATATTTTTATAAAATTTAGACTTTAAATACTAATTTTAATTTACACAAACTATTATTTCAAACATTGTCTCTAAATTATCGTTTAAATTGTGTTCATTTTATTTATCTAAACTTTATAAATATTACAAAATTATTATAATGTTATTCTTATTCCATATAAAATATAAATAAAATCCTTTCCACGAAAATATAATTGAGTTCTTATTTGACAAATATAATTAACAAAACTTCAAACATCAAGTTGATCCCTAGTCCATGATTGATTCATTAAACTTATTGTAAAATTTTAACCTTGTGAACATATATATTTAGGTATCTTGTGTCGATACGACTTTGGAACGACGCTTATTATTAATCTCCCTAATATACTTATTTGATCACGTGAGTTTCTTGCCCCTTTTTATATTTTCACACTAATTTGGGGTGAAACATGATAACTTATACATGATACACTTATAGACATTTGAGACTTGTAAATCACTTGCAATTCAACTTATTATTTTGTCATGGTTATTTGGGTATTGTAAGTGATTATATGAGATACATAGTTTGTTTACAATCATTAACTATTGCTAGCCTGGCGACGTCTTAGATCTTTGGGCCTGACAAGCCTATTTGGTGCTAAAGTCGAGGTATTGCCGACTCCTGATGACGTATGCTTGTTCATCATGGGAACCAAATACACTTAGCCAATCTTTTATACTTGTAATCAAGTCGAGGTTTGGTTGTAACGATATGTGTTCTATAACCTTACTTGCTTATGACCTATGACATGAATTGCTACTTGTAACCTTTTTCATATTATGTATGAAAACTTTGGAAACTCACCAACTATTTTTAGTTGACTCTTATTTTTATCATGTTTCAGGTCAACCTCAAGTTTAAAGTGATCTTTTGAAGCATGCAATAATCTAGGACTTGGACCTAGTTAATGAAATAAAAGTTTACATTATGTTATGTTATGTTTGAACTTATTACTTGTTTGAGACTTATGATTGTATTTTATTTTAAGACTTATGATAATAATATTTACAATTTAATATAGCGTTATGTGGCTGTGAACAATCTTAACCCTCACATCTCGACGTTTCCGCCGTCAAGGTTGGGGTGTGACAGATTGGAATCAGAGCCCATAACTATAGGGATTTAGGTTATTAGAAATGGTGACCTAGACTATAGCTTATGCATGAACCTCTTAGAATTATATTTATATTCTTGGAAATATATATATATTGTTACATGCTACATAATGTTATGCCTTACTAATGTGCAACTTGATGCCTTAGCATAGGTTTGCCTTGTAATTGTTTAAACTTTGTTACTCGTCTCCCTAAACTTACCTTTCACACTTTGACTCTCCCCGACAAATGAAACTTCTTAATCTTATTCTTGACGACACGTGGAATTGTATACTTAAGCTTATGACTTGGATCCTTAGACTTATGTCTAATCTATGTAAAATCTCATCAAGGTTTTGATTTCATGAACCTAAGAAATTTGTGTGACACATAGACACCTGTATTCTGGATTTCCTGGCAAAAGGCCCTCTGGCTAAGGCAAGCATATCGCATAAATCCTACGGGACTAGTTATGCTTACCTGGGGATTTCTGGGATGAGTGATAAACTATGGTCAACATACACAAATTTCTAAGGCGAGTGGGTCAACTTACCTTGACGTGTCAACGTTTCCAAATGGTAATGCGTTACCAAATGGAACCATTCCATGTGCCTTACAACTTTTGCCTTATCCTTGTTGAATTATGATCCTTGTTATTCCAATTCTCGTATCTAACTCATTTTGTATATTCCAGCATGTCTCGTCATCATGGAAAGCGTGGAAGTTCGATCGTAAGTTAGCCGCCATGATTGCTCGACAAATGGCTGCTGTCATCCCGACCATGGTTGCTGAACTTAATAGCACCTTAATGACCAACGCTAGCAACAATGGTAATGGTCATGGAGAGAACAGCAACAACCAAAACGGGAATAACCAACACGGGAACAATCAAACTTGCACCTTCAAACACTTTAGCTCTTGCAAGCCCACTAGTTTTAGTGGCAAGGAAGGAGCCACTGGTCTTCTTGAGTGGTTCGAAAGCATGGAGAATACTTTTATCAATTGTGAGTGTCCTGAGACGCTCAAGGTTCGTTATGCTACTAGTGTGCTCCAACAAAGGGCACTTACCTGGTGGAATAGCGAGAAGAGAAACCGTGGACATGAAGCTGTGCAAGCACTTACCTGGGAAGAGTTCAAGAACATCGCCATCGCGAAGTTCTGCCCAAGAAGTGAGTTGCAAAAGTTGGAAGAAGAGTTTTGGAACTTGAAGCAAAATGATGGTGATCATTTGGCCTACTCAACTAGGCATCATGAGTTGAGTATACTGCTGCCTCACATGGTCGACACTGTCCCCCGCAACATCGAGAAGTTCATTAAGGGTGTACCACCCCAAATTCAAGATGCTGTGGTGGGTACCCGACCCACAACCTTGGAAGAAGCCATTACTATCACCGCTCAACTCACCGAGAACCATATACGAGCGGGCACCATGTCTGTGAAGGGTGCAAAGAAGGTAGAGAAGACGGCTACCGAGACGGTTAAGGAGACCAAAGCTGAACCGTCTTACAACAACAACAACAACAAGAAGCGCAAGTTCACACCGACGCGTAACTATGCTGTGGCTGCACCCAAACAACCCCAAAGACAACTTGTACCTGCGGCTGCACCTGTGGCACAAGTGCCTGGGGCTAGGGCTTATGCTGGTCCTCAGCCTATGTGCAACATTTGTAGGTACCATCACCCGGGAAATCAACCATGCCGTATTTGTACTTTATGCGGTAAATATGGTCACTTGGTGGCGACTTGTCACCGTGCACCTAACAACGCCGCCGTGGTCACAAACCGTGTTTGCTACAACTGTGGGGAACCTGGTCATTTCCGTCCACAATGCCCTCGTCTTGTGGGTAATGTTCCACAAGCCCGAGGACGTGCTTTCAACATCAACGCGAATCAAGCACAAGCAAACAATGATGTGGTGAATGGTATGTTAACTTACCTTAAACTTTTGTGATCTAATTCTTTACATGTGTTACCTATGTCGTTAAATACCTTTCAAATTGAACAGGTATGTTCCTTAATAATAAAACTTATGCCTATGTCCTATTTGATTCTGGAGCCGATAAGAGTTTTGTTTCATTAGAGTTTGAACCCATACTTGCTAAGCCACATACGAAACTAGAAAGACCTCTTACCGTTGAAGTTGCCGATGGAGAACCGATCACCGTTGACGTCATTATTCGTGATTGCATCTTAAGTCTTGACACGCATGATTTTCTTATCTATCTTATCCCTATGAAACTTGGAAGCTTTGACGTCATCATTGGTATGGATTGGTTAGCCAAACACCATCCCGAGATCATTTGTTTCGAGAAGTGCATTCGTATACCGTTACCCTCTCGAGATACGTTGAAAGTGTTTGGTGAAAAATCTTCCACAGGACTTAAACTCATGTCTTGCACTCAAGCCCGAAAGTGCTTAAGCAAGAAGTATATGGCCTTCTTGGCTTACGTGGTCAACACGAAAGTCAAAGGGAAAGAACTTAAGGATGTCCCTATCGTACGAGACTTTCCTGAAGTATTTCCCGATGACCTTAGTGGTTTACCTCCCGTGCGTGAAGTCGAGTTTAAAATTGACTTGATACCGGGAGCAAACCCCGTGGCTAAGTCACCGTATCGGCTTGCACCATCGGAAATGCAAGAACTCTCTAGTCAACTTCAAGAGCTATCCGAGAAGGGCTTCATCCGTCCTAGTTTTTCGCCTTGGGGTGCACCTGTTCTTTTCGTGAAGAAGAAAGATGGAACGTTTCGTATGTGCATCGATTATCGTGAGCTTAACAAGCTTACCATCAAGAACCGTTATCCTCTTCCTCGTATCGATGATTTGTTTGACCAACTTCAAGGAGCTGCTATCTTCTCGAAGATCGACTTACATTCTGGCTATCATCAATTGCGAGTCCATGATGATGATATCCCAAAGACCGCATTCCGTACTCGTTATGGGCACTATGAGTTTATGGTGATGCCTTTTGGTTTAACCAATGCTCCTGCTGTCTTCATGGATCTCATGAACCGAGTATGCAAGCCTTATCTAGACAAGTTTGTGATCGTCTTCATTGATGACATACTTATCTATTCCAAGTCTAACACCGATCATGAACTACATTTGAGATTGGTTCTTGAATTGTTGAAGAAAGAGCAATTGTACGCGAAGTTCTCGAAGTGTGATTTCTGGCTCGAGGAAGTTCAATTTCTAGGACACGTGGTGAATAGCCAAGGAATTCACATTGATCCTGCAAAGGTGGAAGCTGTGAAGAATTGGTGTGTTCCTACCACTCCTACCGAAGTTCGTTCTTTTCTTGGTCTTGCTGGTTATTATCGGCGATTCATTGCCAAGTTCTTGTGGATCGCGAAACCGCTCACTACTTTGACACAAAAGAATAAATCATTCGAGTGGGATTCCGAGCAAGAAGAAGCTTTTGAAGCGTTAAAGCATAAGTTGTGCAATGCTCCTATCTTAACCCTACCCGATGGAAACGACGATTTCATCGTGTATTGTGATGCATCTAAACAAGGCCTTGGTTGTGTTCTCATGCAACGAGGAAAGGTCATAGCTTATGCATCAAGACAATTAAAGGTTCACGAGGTGAATTACACAACACACGATCTCGAGCTTGGTGCTGTTGTCTTTGCTTTGAAGATTTGGAGACACTACCTGTATGGTACGCAATGTATAGTCTACACCGATCACAAAAGCCTTCAACACGTTTTTAATCAAAAAGATCTCAACATGAGACAACGTCGTTAGGTGGAGTTGATTAGTGATTACGATTGTGACATTCGTTACCATCCTGGTAAAGCAAATGTTGTAGCCGATGCACTAAGCCGAAAGATTCACAACAAGATGATCTCATTCCAAGAAATTCGCGATCGACGTCAATGGTTTGATACTTTGGGTGAGTTCGATACTGAGATCCGACTAGATGTCAACGAGACCACTGTACTGCTACAAAACCTGAGAATAGATAGTGACATCGAGTCTAGTATCCTGGAGGCTCAACAAATGGTACAACGAGAAGGAAGAATGAAGGATGAATTGGAGCATAATCTTCTAACCCAATTGGAAACGAAACCTAATGGATTGATGTACTTCACAAATCGAATTTGGATTCCAAATCGCGATAACCTTCGTACCTTTATCATGAACGAAGCTCATCAAACTCGTTATTCTATTCATCCTGGTTCCGATAAGATGTACATGGACCTACGTGGTCAATATTGGTGGCCTGGGATGAAGAAAGACATAGCGACTTATGTAGCTAAGTGCCTCACATGTACGAAGGTTAAAGCGGAACATCAATGTCCAAGTGGATTACTTGAGCAACCCGAGATCCCTATGTGGAAGTGGGAACACATATCCATGGACTTCATAACTAAGCTACCCCGAACCTCCCGAGGATATGATAGCATATGGGTGATTGTTGACCGATTGACCAAGTTGGCACATTTTATACCATACGTGATACTTACAAGATATCAAAGTTAGCTCGTATATACGTTGATGAGATTGTAAGTCGTCATGGGGTACCTCTGCACATCATATCCGACCAGGATGCTCGTTTCACTTCACATTTTTGGTCGTCTATGCAAGAACTCTTGGGTACACAACTGGACCTAAGCACGGCTTATCATCCTCAAACTGATGGTCAAACCGAGCGAACGATCCAAACCTTGGAGGATTTGCTACGCCTGTGTGTTCTTGACTTTGGTGGTGATTGGGATACGCATCTACCGCTCGCGGAATTTTCGTATAACAATAGTTACTACTCGAGTATCAAGATGGCACCGTTCGAAGCACTTTATGGTCGTAAATGTCGTTCACCGATCTGTTGGACCGACATTGGTGAAAACTTCATCACTGGTCCTGAACTTATACAAGAGACGACCGATAAAGTTTCTATCATTCGCAAGAACCTTGAAGTGGCGAGAAGTCGTCAAAAGAGCTATGTAAGCCATTGGAATTCCAAGTTGGGGAGATGGTTCTTCTCAAGGTTTCGTCGTGGAAAGGTGTGGTTCGCTTTGGAAAGAAGGGCAAACTGGCTCCAAGATTTGTAGGACCTTTCAAAATCCTGAAAAGGATTGGGAAAGTGGCTTATAAACTAGAGCTACCTTCGGACCTTAGTGGAGTTCATCCTGTATTTCACGTCTCAAATTTGAGAAAGTGCTTGGCTGACGAAAGTCTGCATGTTCCGTTGGAAGACATCCAGATTGACGAGTCATTGCATTTTGTCGAGAAGCCTGTTGAGATCATGGATCGCATTATGAAGAAGACTAGAACCACAACAACCCCAATCGTCAAGGTTCGTTGGGAAAATAAACGTGGCGCCGAATTTACTTGGGAACGTTAGGAGCACATGAAGAAGAAATACCCGTTCTTATTTGTATAGTTTCATTTCTTTTAATTTTGGGACGAAATTCTTTTAAGTTGGGGGGACTGTAACATCTCGTATTTCCGTTAATTAAAGGTTAATTTTATTAATCCTTATATGGTTTATTTATGCAATTTATGAAACTTGGTGGGCGACTATTGTATGATTTTTATTTAAGTTTCTAAACTAAGTAAATAACAATAATGATAACAATTATAATAATAACAATAATAATAATAATATTGATAATAATAATACTAATAATAATAATAATAATAATGATAATGATAATAATAATAATAGTAATAATAATAATATTGATGATAAATTTAATAATAATAATATTATTAATAATCATGAGAATTTTATTAAGTTAAGGGGCTAAGTTGTATTTTTTTAAAACTTTAAATTAAAGTTTTTATGCATGAAATAACAAAACCAAAATCTAAGGGGCTGAATGTGTAAATTGTTAAAAACCCAACCCCCCTTCCCCTTTGTTCCCCGTATTTCCGGCCACCGCCGGCAAGACCACCGGCCGGCTCCGGCCACTTATTAAACAACAAAATTCTGTCGATTCTTGTTCCCGAAACCGTCCCCAACCGTTATTGAACTTCATTCGAACCCCATCAACCGTATTAATCGAGCTTTAACACTCAATTAGAACACCTAAAAGTTGTATAACCGAAACCATTACTACCCGTAGCCGTTCGCACATTAAGAACCAACATTAACTCAATTAATTGAACCTGAGCAATCGTTTAGCTACCTCAAAACGATTTCCATTACCAATTTCACCTAATAACATACAAAACACACTAATCGATCAACCATCCTCATCGCACCTGCAACTTAATCGAACACCGTCAATAGGGCTTCAACCTTCGAAATTTATAAAGGGCTTTTCATTTGGATCATCACTCGAAGCTTTCTGTGCGACGAATTCGTTTAATATCATCATTTGGGCATCGATCGAGCTGTACGTGTTTGCGGCCGGATCTTCGTCTCGTGCAGTACCAAATCACTAACAATCGGGTAAATTAAATACATAGACAAACTCGATTAAGCATGGGGAACAAAAGCCCCATGGTTAATTTGGTTATCATCCTCGATTAAGTGTTCAATTTGATTTGAATCTAAACTAGGGTTCATCCAATTTGGGAGTTTTGCTTAGGTTATGTTTATAAGTTATTACAATAGAGAATAACCGCGGCTGGAAGCCTTTGGTTCACTGGTAAAGCATTAGTCTCCTAAAGAGGAGGTCCCCGGTTCGAATCCGGGGAACCTCAAGTATTTTTTTGGCCTTTTTGGCCTTCAAATTTAATGTTTAAAATTTCTAAAAATTTAAAAAAAATCATTTCATAAACTTTTTTTTTTTTTAAAACCATTTAATCAATTTTATGTAATTTATTTATAAAAAATACCCTTATACTTTTAATTAATATTCTAAAGTTAATAATATAGATAGTATATTTTTATAAAATTTAGACTTTAAATACTAATTTTAATTTACACAAACTATTATTTCAAACATTGTCTCTAAATTATCGTTTAAATTGTGTTCATTTTATTTATCTAAACTTTATAAATATTACAAAATTATTATAATGTTATTTTTATTCCATATAAAATATAAATAAAATCGTTTCCACGAAAATATAATTGAGTTCTTATTTGACAAATATAATTAACAAAACTTCAAACATCAAGTTGATCCCTAGTCCATGATTGATTCATTAAACTTATTGTAAAATTTTAACCTTGTGAACATATATATTTAGGTATCTTGTGACGATACGACTTTGGAACGACGCTTATTATTAATCTCCCTAATATACTTATTTGATCACGTGAGTTTCCTTGCCCCTTTTTCATATTTTCACACTAATTTGGGGTGAAACATGATAGCTTATACATGATACACTTATAGACATTTGAGACTTGTAAATCACTTGCAATTCAACTTATTATTTTGTCATGGTTATTTGGGTATTGTAAGTGATTATATGAGATACATAGTTTGTTTACAATCATTAACTATTGCTAGCCTGGCGACGTCTTAGATCTTTGGGCCTGACAAGCCTATTTGGTGCTAAAGTCGAGGTATTGCCGACTCCTGATGACGTATGCTTGTTCATCATGGGAACCAAATACACTTAGCCAATCTTTTATACTTGTAATCAAGTCGAGGTTTGGTTGTAACGATATGTGTTCTATAACCTTACTTGCTTATGACCTATGACATGAATTGCTACTTGTAACCTTTTTCATATTATGTATGAAAACCTTGGAAACTCACCAACTATTTTTAGTTGACTCTTATTTTTATCATGTTTCAGGTCAACCTCAAGTTTAAAGTGATCTTTTGAAGCATGCAATAATCTAGGACTTGGACCTAGTTAATGAAATAAAAGTTTACATTATGTTATGTTATGTTTGAACTTATTACTTGTTTGAGACTTATGATTGTATTTTATTTTAAGACTTATGATAATGATATTTAAAATTTAATATAGCGTTATGTGGCTGTGAACAATCTTAACCCTCACATCTCGACGTTTACGCCGTCAAGGTTGGGGTGTGACAATATACTAGATCCTACAGCCGGATATACTTGGATACCAGCTGGAAACCTAAGACTAAAGCATATACACAATGCTAAAATTAAGGTATCTTAGATAAATTATTATCTAAGATATGATAGTCATGACATGTCCATGACTTACCTTTTGTCACCAACTAAAGATGGCAACTGTACTAACATAAAAAGGTAAACAGTGGAATAAAGTATGGTCAACTACATGGCTTTTGAGAAAACGCCATGCAGTATCTCAGAGGTCTGCAGCGGAGTGTCAGGGAGACCATACTTATGTCCACTGGATAATAGCAGTGTCTTCCGAAGGTAAGTTGGCTTCGGAAGAACAAGTTCTTTCTAAGCCACTTATACTTCGGAAGAGGCTTCTATACTTCCGAGGCTTGAGGACTTCTATACTTCGGAAGTTGACTTCAGATCTTTCATTCTAAGTCTTGATCTTCGGAAGTAGGTTCTTTGTCTTCGGAAGTTGGAGTTTTCCTTCGGAAGTAAGTTTTACACTTTGTCTTCGGAAGAGCTCCTTTTTTCTTCGGAAGTTCCATATTTAGCTTCGGAAGTTCCTTTATTTTTTGTACCAAAATCTTCTAAGTGATTTGGTTTTCGTTGCACCAGCCTTTCTAGATCCAACATAAACTAAAGGCACTTCAACTAAAATAAACCGCCAAAATAGAACAAAGAACCAACAACTCAACGGACTAGAGAGAAATCAAATAGAAAGAAAAGCAACTACCTAGGTCAAGAATGCTATCTATAACTCACAACTTCCAGTCTCGGGCAATGGAATGGCTACTAGGTTCCTAAAAATACGACCAGCTCAAGAAAACCTTAAAAAAATGTTAGATCACCTCCCGGTCTCACTAACACCTCTTAAAAGCTCATAAGGGACATGTAAGTCACTAGTAACTAGTCTGGATCACCTCCTGGTTTCACCTCACTAGGGGATGCTAAGGTACTCAAATGACTCGCTCACCTCCCGGTATCGCTAATCACAACACACCCTAAAGTATGAAGGAGTAATCTAGGGTTGTTGACAATAACTCAAATTTGCTACAAAATTAGGGTACTAAGTGAGGATCTCCTCCCAGACTCACCTTTACCTAAAAACCTAAGAACTAGACAAACCTACACTCTATCGCCTCCCGCACTCAAGTATGACCAAATCACTAAATTCAAATATTCACACAATTGCTTATAGGCTATCTAAGACAAGAAACCACTAGATTTTTACCACTAACACAAAGTTTATGGATATCACATAAAAACCTAGATTTGAAACTACTAAAACAACATATCAAAGTAACACGCAAAGCAACTCATACAAGTCAATTACTAAGAGCATTTGAACGCATCATCATCATCAACATAAAGATATTTTTACATAAACATTAAACCATAGTTGTTCCTACCCAAAACAAAAAATTAAAAATCATAAATATTCATCAATACGACCTAGGTAGCATAACTGTTTAGCTACTCATCATGTATCAAGCATGAAACACATTAAATTCAATAATTAACACGATAATAAACCAAATCAAGTCAGAATAATGATAGTCTAAAAACATAAAAAAAAATTGAAATTAAACCCAAGGTGCTTGTTCTTCAATCTTACACTTTAAAACACTCCACCGACACTTATTAGATGCCTTTTTTGGTCCCCTGGAATGTCCTTTTCGTTCTTTTTGTTGTTTTAAGTCTTTTGGTGGCTAACTACTTTTTTTTTCTTGATCAAACACATTTTAAACTACATAAAACCCACGAATCAGCGAACCAGGCTTGTTGCCAGCCGAAATAGGCTTGTTTCTGTGCTTTGGGCCGCTACTGCTTGGGTGGAGGAGCCCAGACAGGCGCCTGGGCCTGTTCTGGTCGTTTTGGGCTTCTGCTGGGCCTTTTTGGCTGCTAGGCAGCTGCTTGTTGTTGGGCTGCTGGCTGCTATTGGGCTTTTGCCGATTTCTTTTATTGTTGTGGGTTGAAGATTAGTAATGTTGTTGTTTTATTTCTCTTTTTTCCAATTTGTTTTTTTATTTAACAATTAATACTCTTACTTCTTCACAATCTCATTCTCCTCTACGGGCGTTCATAACTTGATAATATCTTCGTGTTTTAATTCCTTCCTCACGAACCCCTATAAAAATAAATAAAATAATTTAAAATAAATTAAAACCAATAGAAACCTAAAGACAGACAAATAGATATCAAAAGCTAATAAAATTTAATAAAAACTAACAAAAACAATAAAACAAATATACTACACGAAAAATAAGATAGTTTCACACCAACCCTATTCTTTATGTATTGTAGATCATTAAATCTAGTGTTCTTGGTGTTCTCCGTAAACCTATGTTTAAATTTTTGGGATGAACTTACCTTAACCAAGGGGATGATGTGAGAAGCTAGGGGTGCAAACGAGCCGAGCCACTCGTGAGCTACTCGAGATCGAATCAATAAAAAGCTCGAAACGAGCCGATCTTTCACGAGCCCGAGCCGAGCTCGAACTTAAAAAAAACTCATTTAGTTACCGAGCCCGAGCCCGAGTCCGAGCTTCACGTATCGAGCTCGAGTTGGCTCGCGATCCTAAACGAGCTTTTTATTTATATGTTTTTATTTAATTTATTAAAAATAATATATAAATAATATCTATTATATATAAAGTTATGATAAACACAATTAAATAATATGAATAATGCAATATATAAAATATATAATTATAAACATATATATATCAAAGATGAATATAAAAATATTAAAAATAATATTTAAATAAATAAACAAGGCGAGCTCGAGCTTTAAAAATAAAGCTGAAAAGAGCCGATTAGAGCTCAAGCTCTCCTAAGCCATCACGAGTCGAGCTCGAGCCCACACGAGCTCGGACTCAGCTCGGCTCATTTGCACCCCTATGAGAACCCGTATTTTTAAGGTTAACCCTCGTATTTTTTTTATTTTATTTAACCCAGTTTAGTTAGAATAAATAAAATTTAGTTTGGTTAAGCTAATAATTACTAAATTTTACTTAATCCAACTTATACGTCATAATAATGAATTTTTCCCAAAAAAGTGTTAAAGAAAAAAATATTTACCAAAATGGGTGATTTGAAAAATATTTACCAGAATAGATATTTTTCCATTATTTCTTTATTTGTAACTAATCAATTATAATTTCTTTTTGGTTTTTATTCAATCAACTATTAATATTATTATTATTATATATTTTCTTTAATCAGCACGTTATAGTATATTTATGATTTTAACTTTCAGATATGTATTTAAATATATCATATAGTAAAAATAAGTTTAATTAACATTTGTTTTTTCTCTTAATTCGTATGAGGAAAAAAATTTACTAGTAAACATTATGATTGTTTTAAACATATAAAACTTATTTGGTTGTTATTTTTAATTAATTCAGTTGACCAAATAATATTATTTTCATTAAATTGGTACCTTAAATTTTATTATAATCATATTTATATTTAAAAGGTTTGTTAAGATAATAAAATAGACTTTTAAATTTTAAAGATCATGACAAGATATGTTTGGGAGGAAACTTATTAAAATATATAACTCATTACTTTTTAAGTGTTATTTTAGTAAAATTAGAAACGAGGATGAAATAGAAGCAATATACCATATTCTAGTAATAAATACTAAATTAAATTCTATTTATGTATTTGAAAATTTTAATTATATTTTTGATCCTCTTAATGTAGTTGTAAAGTCCCTAATAGATTTATTATTTATAAAATATAAACGAGTTAATTGAGAAAAAAATATAAAAACAACAATAAGTTGATTGAATAAAAAAATTAAATGAAAAGAATATAATAGATTTGTCAAAAATAGAAAAAAGTAAGAAAAACACCCATTTTGGTAAATATTTTTCAAATCACTCATTTAAGTAAATATTTTTACCACCAACACTCTTTTGGAAAAAAACTCTCATAATGATTGTGCAATCATTAAGAGAACATCTGGAAGAATCCAATACTTCCTTGATGTAAGAACATTATTGAGTCTTCCTGAAGGAGATATTAAGGATTTACAAAGCTTAATCATCTCTAACTATCCAATCCACCAAAGGGGAAGAGATTTCTCTGTTTCAATGGGAAGGCTAAAAACAAAATTCATAGATGATGTGCTCAAGGAGGCTAAGAGGGAGGATGCTAAGCACTGAAAAAGAAATCAAGGGAAGAAAAGATCAAAATCCAACTCCTCTACTATTGTAGATGATGAATTTTTAAAGAGGGTTGGATATAGCAACAGGAATTCAGCAGCTCTAAAAAACTTTAAAGGAAATCAATATACATATTCCATAACAGACTGGGGATATGTTGAGAAAACCAAAAAGTTGGTGCTGCTGAGGAATGAAGATGGAAAGAAAGCTGAGAGAATAAGGATATTTGATCCAATTGAAATCAAGCCACATCACCCTAGCTATACTTCATACATGCATGACAAATTTTTCCCAAAGATTGTTGATGAGAAAGCTCAGAATGATCTATGCCTATATGTCCACATGATTCAAGTGATTGACGAACTGCATGCAAAGTCATACAAGAGAAGAAGATATGAGGCTGGGCAGTTGATAGGAACTACCATCAAGGAAGTGTCTGAACTGAGAATCTCAGAACAAGATTAGCTGGAAATAGTGCATAATCAGAGTGTTGTGGAAACTCTGACTACTAAAGAATATGTTATTGGTCTAAGTTTTGAAACTCTAAAAATGATCAGCAAGATAGAGATCAAATACAAGTATGATGATCAGAAGATTGTTGTTTCATACTTCTAGAACAAAATAATAGCAAGAGTCAAGGAGCTGTCAAGCTTGAAGAGCTGAATTGAAAGTTGCTAAGCCTAAGGGAGAGTATTGTTAGATCTAGGAACAATAGGTCTAGATCCTTTTGTATAGGCTTAGAACTTTAATTAATGCTTTTAATGAACTATTGTAATTCATTACTTGATGTATGCATTATGTATATAGGTTAACCCATATATGTGTTGATTTGTATGTATGACTGCAGGATCAAACATTAGACTTAGTCAATTTCAGAAATTGACTAAGTGTAAGAAATATTACGGATGAAAAAATTTGTTCTTTCGTAGATAATCTTCTAACTGGAAATACATCCAAGGATCTCCTACGGAAGAACACCAATGCAGACAATTCAAAGGGAGTACTGAGAGACCAAAGACCCACAGATGAATAACTTGTACAATGAAGAAGAACAAGTGAAGACTCCTACGGAAAGAAAGACTCATGCGAAAGACAATATAACTGTGGAATACCAAACACTTGCACTTGCAACGTCAAGCAACTCAAGTCAACAAGTCAAACACAGACTCCAAGAGATTTGGTGTTTCCTTAACAGAAACATAAATGCCTATATATACAAGTCCTAGGTTACACATCAAAAAGGGGTGTCTAGACGGCAAACACAAAACATCACATCGATTCACACAATCAATCAAACACAAAACCCTAGCAGCCGTCACATCAATACATCACAAACATCAACACGTTCGAAGCAATAATTGTTTATAGCATTCATTATTTGTTCATCTGTAATCATTAATAAGTTTTAATGAAATACTTTTGAATCAAATCTTGTTCTTTTATTTATTGTGTTGAAATCATTCTGTTCTTTATCATTAATATTCATTGTCATTGATGTTTAATAATGAATCAATTAAGCAACAATTAATGATGATTCCACAATCATTAACTCGATTCTAATCTAACACTGATAATTCCTGATTGCGATCCTAAGATTCACAAAGTCAACAGAGTCATTTGTTGGACAATGTCCATGTATTCAACATCATCTGGGCTAAAACATTCTAGATCATCAAATCAAAATTGAAAATCACTAGAATGCCCATTTCTTGAAACAAAGGCACAATTGTCCTAGAAGGGACCTGATTGAGCCTTTTGAGACCTTGGTGTCTCAGGAAAGGTGATGTATGGCCCAAAGAACATGATGGCTGCTAGAAGTAAGTCAGGTATTGTTGGGACTGAGTGGTTCTTGTGCCTTCAGCAACAACTAAAGCATTTCTAGCAGGAAGACTAGAGGTTCTACTCATCTGATGGCCACTCTGAGTCTCCATCTCAACATGGTATCCATCAAGGATGCCATATAGTTCAGTCATTATGAGAGTGTTCAGATTTTTTGTTCTGTTGATAGAGACACAATAAAAAGTCCACTCATAAGGAAGTGCACTCATGAATTTCCTTGATAGATCTCTCTTCTCAAGAGTTATTCCCACAGACTGAAGTGATGAAATAAGGTCATATACCTGAAGTATTGCTAGCTGAGGGTCTCTCCGGTAATATAGGTGAAGTTTTCGAATTGCTGCTTCAGGAAATTTTTCTTAGACTCATTTGAACCATAATACATCAATTTCAAAGCATTAAAGAGTTCTTTTGCTGAATGACAGTGCTCAAAGCCTATCATTATGGAATTTGGTATGGTTGTAAGCAGTACAGTCATGGCTTTGCTGTCGATGTCCATCTTCTTGAAGTCTTCATCCGAGTAGTCTTCAACGGGTTTCTCAATCATATCACCATTGCTAGCTGGTGTTGCCACCTTTGGCTTGTAAGGGCCATGAGTGATAGATCTCCACATTTTTCCATCTTGATACCTGATGAAGCCTTTAATATGTTTGCACCAAGATATGTAGTTATCAGGAGTGATAATAGGAGCTTTAATCATGTTCCCATTTCAGATTCAGATGATTTTAGGTTGAGGGCCATTTTAAGTGAGGTGAGTGTATGAGTAAAGAAACTGGTTGATTTGGGATAATAAGATCTCACAATCAAGAGTCTAAGAAGCTCTGATACCAATTTGCAGGATCGGTTAATGTCACTCAACACAAGTATTCTCGAATGATGATGAAGAATCCTTTAAGAGTTGATAATAATATAATAAGTAAGCAAGACATAAGAAATGGCTTTCAAGATACTTGTATATATTACTTCTCAACTCAAAGTCTTACAAGACTCACTCAAGCATTTCAAATGAATTACAATGAGAAACTATATATACTACTATCTACAGCCGGTTATACTTTGATACCAGTTGGAAACTTACTACCAAACAAATACTACATTGTTAGGAATATGGTATCTAAATAAAATCCTATCCTAGATTAGGTAGTCATGACATGTCCATGACTTACCTTTTTGCTACCAACTAAAGTGGTAACTGTATCAACTGATAAACAATGAATAGTGGAATAAAGTATGGTCAACTACATGGGCGTGGGAAAGCGCCATGTAGTATATCAGTGGTTGCAGCGGGTTGTCAGAATGACTATACTTATTTCCACTGTTTTATAGTAGGTTCTTCTGAAGGTAAACTAGCTTCGTAAGAACAAGTTCTTCCGAAGCCACTTATACTTCGGAAGAGTCTACTTCTTCCGAGACTTCTGCTGACCTTCAAGTCTTTATACTTCGGAAGTCTTTGTCTTGAAGCCTTCCAAATGTTTGTCTTCGGAAGAGGAATTTCTTAGTCTGCGAAAGACTGAGTCCTCTTCAGAAGTTCTTCTATCTTTAACTTTCGAAAGTGCAACTTTCCCTTCGGAAGTCTTTATCAGTTGTACCAAAAATTGTTCTAAGTGTTGTTTTGCTTGCACCAGCCTTACTAGATCCACAAAGGTATTCAAAGAGAGTGATTAAATAAGAAGCTTTGAAAGAAAAAAAAGTGTTATCAAGGGTTTTATAGGTATGGTGACCCGCTTGTGAGCAAAGTATGGATGAGGAGTCTTTAGGCGGGAAATTAGGTGTGAGAGTATTGTGATGGTGGCATGTTTCTTATAGTGTGATGAATTATTAGAATTAGAATAGATTATATGCTTTGAGTAAATATGTAATTTGTGGTTTTATAAGAAACAAATAAATATGTAAAAATTCCTATAATTTTTAAATATGTGTCAAGCAATAGTTTTGTTTGTCCACGGCCCATTCCTGGTTATATATACCCAAGGTGCTCACTCTTCCCCTTAAACGGACCACAACACCATTGTCACTATAATCTCCAGGTCACCACGTTTCTCAAACCCTAGAATCTGAAGGAAACCTAGCCTCCATTGCTTTCTTCACAGTTCACCTCCTCAAACATCTCATCGGTAACAAAATGAATTATTCTTTGCTTTATACTCTTCGTATTTGACCTTCTAATCCATTTCTGTACGCATTCACCTTACTATATATTACGTAACCTTCTCGTATCCTTAGTGTATTGTTATTCTATATTACGATTCTTTTGTGTAAATAAATTGATTCTTCATATCTGTGTTTTTCTTTCCCTGATTTCGGAATGGTTTCAAGCAGCTCATCGCAGTTCACGTATGTATATCGATTATGTTTGTTATGGTTTGGATGTGTTTTTAAGGGTTGATGCATGAGTGAATTCATCCTGTGACAACAGAATATAAATTTGTATGATTTAATAACGAGGAGATGTGATCCCTGAGGCTATCTAGATTCCTGTTAGGCATTATGCTTTTCTAGTTTCTTGATTTTATTTCTGTTGGTAGATTTTCTTTTAACTTGTTTGTTTGTGTGCTTTGTTAGCACTTGACTAAAAATGGGTTTTAACAGTTCACCATCGGACTTTATGCTTCCTGGAAAGAGATCAGGTGGAGGAGAGGAAGTAGCAGTAGATGAATCTTTGATCAAGAGAACCAAGATTGACAACTTGATCTCATCAGCCACTGCCGCCAGCACAAGCACAGGGACTTCTTCAGCTGTTGCAACCATGGGAGGAGGAAACAACCCTAACGGTACCACCAACGGTAAATTGCCCATTGGTGGTGCTGCAACAAACCAATCAGATATTGATGAGGATCTCCATAGCCGACAACTTGCAGTTTATGGTCGGGAAACTATGAGGCGTCTATTTGCATCTAACATTCTAGTCTCTGGGATGCAGGGACTTGGTGCTGAAATTGGTTAGTCTACTGGGCTTTATGAATATGTGCTTTTGTGCACTGATGAAATTATGAATGCACACTTGTTAAAAATTGTTATCAATGACATTTTCTACTTTTGTGTTTGTAACTAGTTTTTTACCTGTCAAAACTGTTCTACGTATATAGTCAGAGGATAGGTCGTTACTTCTTGTCGTGACCACTGTCGATAGTGTATCATTAGATGGATATTTCTATTTCTTATCTTAAAGTTGCTATTGTTAAGTGTTTTTATTAGTTACATTTACTTGTAAGTTTATCTGTGTCATGTTGTTATTTATATATTTGTGTACACTCTCTGCAGCAAAGAATCTTATTCTTGCTGGTGTCAAGTCTGTGACATTGCATGATGAGGGAGTTGTTGAGTTGTGGGATTTATCTAGCAATTTTGTATTCACGGAGGATGACGTGGGAAAGAACAGAGCTCTTGCTTCCCTCAACAAACTGCAAGAACTGAACAATTCTGTTGTCATCTCTACATTAACAACTGAATTAACTACTGAGCACCTGTCTGAGTTTCAGGTAATTCATTATTTGGTTTTTTTGCTGGTCTTGAATGTTTTACTTTTGAAGTTTAATGTACATTTTATGATGCAAAAGTGTCATGCGTGATGATCTTTCATTGATTTCTATGTTCCATTTTTTTTTCTATTTCACCATCACACTTTTATCCGTCATATTCTTATGTGATATATTTATTTGGTTTATGTTTTATTCTAGTTGTTTACATTCACAGTTTAGGGCTCATACAGGAGATACCTTGATGGTGCACTATATATTATTGTTGAATCTGTTTATAATCATTTAATTTTTCGTATTGCTTACTACGGTGAGGATGATTAGAATATCTGCTGGAAATCATTTTCTATAATATGTGCACCCATACTTGTGGCCAAATTTGATGCATTTCATTTTTTGGGGTATCCCTCATTGTTGGGTTTTGTAGATATTGGTACATAAGATGACTTTAGATGTTAGTGTAATTGTAGCTATTAACAGTAGTGTTGCTTAAAGATATTTTAAGCCATTGTTTTACTCTTGTTTCTTTTGTTATTTAGTTGGTACTTCTATTTTCTTGTTGTAGAATTCATGGGATCATTTTCATGTAACAATTTAAGAATTCAAATGATTTTATAACATGTTTTATTAGTTAAGCAATTTGGATATCTTCTATTCAGCTTGGAGCATTTGGGAACTTTAGCGTGAAGCATTCATTTTTGGTCATTTCATTGTTTGAACACCTACAAAATTAGGTTTGTTGCAAGTTATGTATCATCTTTCAGTTTGTTAGGTTTTTTATTTATTTTTTATTTTTTTATTTATTTTATTTTTTATTATTTTTTATTATTTTTTCAATTAGTTTGCTAGACAGACTATCTCTTGGAGCAAGTCCAAATATCATAACCCAGATAAAGCTCCACTATAGGTTTTGGAGCAAGTCAAAATAACCTTTCTCTTGATTCCAAACAACCAGCCTTATAAAAATGTGTATTAGCATACATGTCTCAAGTTTGTGCTGATAATATGTAGGTAGCTTTCTTCTAGGTATGTCAAACTGTGTACCAACAACTTTTAGAGGTGTGTCATACTGTTTGAGACTACTTTTATATCTTTGTTATTAACTACTTGTGCTATGCTGTTTGTTATCATCTCTTTTTTTTCAGTTTGCTTACAATTTTCAATTTCTTCTTTTGCTTCCTTTATTCTTTTGTGGAGTTGGGAATCAAGAATTTATCATCATCTTTCAATCATTAACACTAGATTGGATATTTTATACTCTTCTGCAGTTCTGCCACCCTTAACTCGTTCCGTATGTGTGTCTGTAGCTCGACTGTCTAGGCCATAATTATAACCCTATAAATGCTTGCTGTTCAGAGAGCTCTAAAGTTGTATATTGTTTATAGATGGCCTCTTTCATATTAAAGATTGGAACACTAGTATTACTAGCATCACCTTGCACTTGTTACTATATATTTTTAATCACATCCATGCACTTTGAACAGACTTATTTCTCTTTCAACCATATATCTCGCCTTGTCATCCTATCATACGTTTTTAAGAGTGACTGCAATATTCTAATTGTCTTTTCTGTCCCCCTTGTCTTCCCATGAGGCTATGAGTTGCATGATAATGTCAACTAGGATTCTGCAATATCTTTCCTATATTTTTGCTTATAGTCATCAATGTTTCAAGTTGATGTGTGTTGTCTAGAAGGTTACATTATCTAATTTCGCATGCCTGGTATATCTGGAATATGTTTAAACACAATATATGAAATATACCTTGATCGAAAAGCTTATTTTCTTAGCATGGATGCAACCAAATTTATAAGCTCATCAATGTTTCATAATCCTTATTTTAAAAGCTATATAGCTATGGATTGAATATATGGATGCAATCAAATTGAATATATGTCTACAGATTTGGAATAATTGAATAACAATGATACTACAATTACTAGATTAGACCTATAGCTAGATAGGTCTATAAATAAGGATCATGAGATGTGGTTAATATTGCATGATTTAGTATTTGTTTAGTTTAGCATCAGGGAGAACCTACCTTTGAAACTAAGGCATTTTGGAGAGATTGTTGCTTCTCAAAAGCATACTGATTTTATGTTTTGCACTTTTGCTGGCATTTCATTATTTTAAATAAAAATCTCACTTGGGTATGGCCACTCTTTTTTATCATTTTTCCGTATTATATTTCTCTGTACATGTGTCATCATATCTCATTGCTTTTGTGTCTTCAAGACTAGTGTACAGTGTACCCTACTCACTGAACTTAATGATGCTGTATGTTCTTTCGCATGCGGAGTACATCTTAACATTGCAATTCGTGCTGCAGGCTGTAGTGTTTACTGATATCACTTTGGAGAAAGCAATTGAATTTGACAATTTTTGCCATACACATGAGCCTCCAATTGCTTTTATAAAATCAGAAGTACGTGGTCTTTTTGGTAGTGTGTTTTGTGACTTTGGTCCTAAATTCACTGTCTCTGATGTGGACGGGGAGGATCCACACACAGGCATCATTGCATCCATAAGCAACGACAATCCTCCGCTCATCACATGTGTTGATGATGAACGGCTTGAGTTTCAAGATGGAGATCTAGTTGTGTTTTCTGAAATCCATGGGATGACAGAACTAAACGATGGAAAACCAAGAAAGGTGATAAATGCAAAACCATTTTCATTCAGTATTGAAGAAGATACTACAATGTATGGTGAATATACAAAGGGTGGAATTGTAACTCAATTGAAGCAACCAAAGGTGTTGAAGTTTAAGCCGTTAGAAGAAGCAATTAAAGATCCTGGTGAATTTCTACTTAGTGATTTCTCGAAATTTGATCGCCCGCCACTTTTGCATCTTCTGTTTCAAGCATTGGATAAGTTTATATCAGAATTGGGACGATATCCTGTTGCTGGATCTGAAGAAGATGCTCAGAATTTGCTTTCTATGGTTGTTAATATGAACAATGAACTTAAAGATGGAAAGATTAATCAGCTTGATGAAAAAATTGTTAGGCACTTTGCGTTTGGTGCTAGAGCTGTTTTGAACCCCATGGCTGCAATGTTTGGCGGTATTGTTGGACAGGAAGTTGTTAAGGCTTGCTCTGGAAAATTCCATCCATTATTTCAGGTTAGCTCTCTTCATACCATTCTTGAGGGTGTTTAGATTTGTGGTTTGGCATTGGTTTTTTTAATTTTGTGATTTGAAGTTGCATATAAGTAGTTTTTAGTGTTTTTGGTAAACAAATTCTGTTGCTGATCATCTGATTGCTAGAGGTCTTTTTTTAGAATGATGAATTTTTTTTACTCTTGCTGGGCTCAAACCCAAGACCTCCAAACCTAGGTGCTCCAAAAGACCCTAGTGTCAGGGGTCATTTAACAAGCTGCAACAATATCTATATTTTCTGAGAGTAGAATAACTTTACATTTCTACCCTTCTAATATAATTTGAAAGACTTATATGTATATATCATATCCGTCTTTTTTTCATAAAAAAGGTCATTTTGGTTAACTTATCTGATTATCTTATTGAATAACCATACTTTGCGGAACACTCAAGCACATGTTTATTTGATTATTGCAGCTTTGAACAACATTGGCACATTGTAACATTACTCTCTACATGTTCTATTACACATGGTTATTTAATCCAATTAAATATTGGTTAATCACTTTCAAAGACACATCTAAACAGCCCTTTATAATGTTTATGTTTTTGATACTTAGAGTGTGTTATTCATCTTAATGGGCCCCACTTTTTCTTCTATTTGGTGGACAGTTTTTCTATTTTGATTCTCTGGAGTCCCTTCCTGTTGAGCCTTTGGATCCGAATGACTTAAAGCCCTTGAATAGCCGTTATGATGCTCAGATCTCTGTCTTTGGGGCAAAACTTCAGAAACAGTTAGAGGAAGCTAAGGTGTTTGTTGTGGGATCAGGGGCACTGGGCTGTGAGTTTTTGAAAAATTTAGCACTAATGGGCGTTTCTTGTGGTAATGGAGGAAAGCTAACAATCACTGATGATGATGTTATTGAAAAAAGCAACCTTAGCAGGCAGTTTCTTTTTCGAGATTGGAACATTGGTCAAGCTAAGTCAACCGTTGCTGCAACCGCTGCAACCTTGATAAATCCTAATTTTCATATTGAAGCTCTTCAAAATCGTGCCAGCCCAGATACTGAAAATGTGTTTGATGATACTTTCTGGGAGAATCTTAGTGTCGTTGTCAATGCTCTTGATAATGTAAATGCAAGGCTTTACATTGATCAGAGGTGTTTGTATTTTCAAAAACCGCTTCTTGAGTCGGGAACGTTAGGTGCCAAGTGCAATACACAGATGGTCATCCCTCATTTGACTGAGAACTATGGTGCTTCCCGTGACCCACCTGAGAAACAAGCGCCAATGTGTACTGTGCATTCATTCCCACACAACATTGATCACTGTTTAACTTGGGCTAGGTCAGAATTTGAAGGATTGCTTGAGAAGACACCAGCTGAAGCAAATGCTTATCTGTCTAATCCAAGTGAGTATACTACTGGAATGGAAAAGGCTGGCGATGCACAGGCTAGGGATAACTTGGAACGTGTGCTTGAGTGCCTAGAGGAGCGTTGCGTCTCATTTGTAGACTGCATAACCTGGGCCCGTCTGAAGTAACTATTTATTTATACTAGTACTCATAATTTAACATTTTGCTAAACGTAATTGGCTGGTCGGCAAGCCAGTCAACGAGGGTAAAGAAGGGTTGGGTTGGGCCATCCTACAATTACTCTTTGTAAAATAATCAATGTTTAAATATGATTAAACATCCATATTATTTACAAGTCCTTTTCACTCTGGGAAACTTTTTTAAGTTTACCCATTTGACAAATCTACAAGCAAAGTATATCTCAAATTGACCTGTTTGTCTATACGTAGCTTGGATCATAGTGTGTGATTTTTGGTGTGGGTTAAAACAAGTCATGGAGTAATGGAGATGATCATATCAGTGATCCAGTTAGTTCAAAAAAAAAGTCATGTTGTAATAACCTAAAACATTTCATCTGGAGTTTTCAAATTTTGGTATTGGCACGTCCATCTATTTCACCAGTTCGACACATACCCTTTAACGCTATTTTTTTATAAAATATATCATCACAAGATCTACTTCATACTAGCACTTCCAATTAAACACTTATGCGTCATATTCTTGTTTTCTGATGTAATCAGGTTTGAAGATTACTTCGCTAACCGTGTGAAACAGCTGACCTTCACTTTCCCTGAAGATTCTGTGAATAGTAGTGGAAACCCTTTTTGGTCTGCCCCAAAACGTTTCCCGCGTCCCTTGCAGTTTTCTGTTGAAGACCAAAGCCACCTCAACTTTGTTATCGCAGCATCTATACTAAGAGCAGAAACGTATGGCATTCCTATCCCTGAGTGGGTTAAATCTAATACAAGGTTTGCTGAGGCTGTTAGCAAAGTGATTGTCCCTGATTTTGAGCCCAAGAAGAATGTCAAGATTGTAACAGATGAAAAAGCCACTAGTATGTCAACTGCATCCATTGATGACTCTGTTGTAATAAATGAACTGGTCAACAAGTTAAAATTGTGCCACCAGAATCTGCCTCCTGGTTTCCGCATGAACCCGATTCAGTTTGAAAAGGTTCTCACACACACTCCATTTTCTACAATTAATAAGTCTTTAGTTTGAATTAATTACATTGAAAATGTTTTGGGTCAACCGAATCTTTTTGTTGACCCATATGAAAATGACTTGTTATATTATTAAATGTTTAGGATGATGACACCAATTATCATATGGACCTAATAGCTGGACTTGCCAATATGAGAGCTAGGAATTACAGCATCCCTGAGGTGGATAAGCTCAAGGCCAAGTTCATCGCTGGCAGGATTATTCCGGCCATAGCAACCACCACTGCCATGGCGACTGGTTTTGTTTGTCTGGAGCTGTACAAGGTCCTAAGCGGAGGTCACAAAGTGGAGGATTACAGAAACACCTTTGCCAACCTGGCACTCCCTTTATTCTCAATGGCTGAACCAGTTCCACCAAAAGTGATCAAACACCAAGACCTGAGCTGGACCGTTTGGGACCGTTGGATTCTTAGAGATAACCCGACTTTAAAAGAGCTTCTTCAATGGCTAAAAAACAAAGGACTGAATGCTTATAGCATTTCCTATGGAAGCTGTTTGCTTTATAACAGCATGTTCCCAAGGCATAAAGACAGGATGGACAAGAAGATGGTGAATTTAGCAAAAGAAGTGGCTAAAGCTGATGTGCCCCCATACAGACGCCACATAGATGTGGTGGTTGCTTGTGAGGATGAAGATGATAATGATGTTGATATTCCTCAGATCTCAGTATACTTCCGGTAGATTATCTCGTGCTCTTTTACTTGGTCATGAGAGTCGTAATTCCCTCCTGTTGAATTTGATACATTTCAGGGTTTGAACCCTACTAAACCAAGATGTTATGTACAAGATTGATTATGTTCAAAGCGTGGTTTAACATCATGCATTCGTTAAGGTTTGCGATTTTTAGGTCGTACTGCGCCATATTTGATCACACCTTTTACATGCATGATTTTGCTATGATGAATGTAATTTAATACTAGTTAGTTTCTACTTTTTAATTATTTATCAATTTATATATATGACTCAACCTCAATCATTGATTAAAAGTTAAATGGACATTATCTTTTCATTACTAGTATTTTTTTCCCGACGTTATCGTACACAACGTGATAAAGTATAGATTACAATCAATCTGATTTGTTTCTGAACTTAATTTATATTAATACTCGAGTTGTTTCCAATTACATCCACACATAGGTTGACTTGAATTTATACCAACATAAAGTAGGAGTTAACCTAGAACTTTAGAAACTTAGGAGAGAGAGGAATTAAACTAGTATTTTATAAAATTTTTAAAAGGTCTTAGGGGTGAAACTGCAAAAATTAAATGTAAGACAATCAAGAAATATGAAAATAAGTAGACCTTTTTATTCACTTTGTATCAGTTTGGAGTTTAATTAGTCATCTAAATTAGTTCATACATAAATAAATATATTTATTATTTTAAAAAAATTAAATATAGTTATATAGCAGTTTAGTGAAGATTGAAGACAATCCACTAAACCCAAAGTACAAACGTTATTAATTTTTGTTTTATAGGTATATGTTAGATTATATATATGAACATACATTCTAAAATTCTTTCCATTCCTCGTTTGTTAATATAAAAAAATTTGTTTGAACATTGTATATGTTGTCAATTTTGTTTTTTAAATACACACATCCTATGTATTTGGTCTTAAGATTGTCATAGACATTTTTTATTTGTTTTTTACTCAAATCTAAAAACTTTCCTGAGTTTATCCATTACTCTTTGTACATACTCAATCTTTTTCTACCTAGGGTGTTTATATCTTCAATGTAAGTCCCTAGTAAACATTTTAGTTGCTAATTGGACCATTGTTGTTTCTCTCCTATTTCTATAAATCAACAAACAAACAACAAACATTTGTTTCTCAATTTTAATTCATAAACTTACAAAGAACACAAATAAATGACAAAACAAACACTTGAATAAACTAGTCTAGAACAAATCATACTACAAACTAACCGTATCACAAATCAAACAAAATCAAAAACCATTCAAATTCAAATTTTAAACAAATCATATAATCTAAAATAACAAATCAAACAAAATACTAAACCAAATCACAAACCATACAAGTTTTCAACAAATCATACTATCTAAATAAAAAATGAAACAATATCACAAACCAAACCAAATCACAAACCATACAAGTTTTTAACAAATCATAATACATTACTTGAAATCACTACTCAAACAAAATACTAAACCAAATTACAAACCATACAAGTTTTTAACAAATCATACTACCTAAATCACAAATCAAACAAAATCACAAACTAGTTTAACACCTCTCATAGAAACAAATAATAATGTTACCTTTCATAGAAACAAAATCACAAACATATATGAATACAAAATCACAAACCTAGTTAACCCCTTTCATAGAAACAAAATCACAAAACATGTATGAAAACAAAATTACCTTCTAAATAGGGTGGCGGCGACGAGATAATGGCGGGTGGTGGGCGGCTGGACGGTGGGAGGCGTCGGGACGGTGTTTGTCGACTAGCCTGTCCCGTGACAGTTGATTAGATGGTGGAGGCAGAGGTGGATGTCGACTATGATGGAGGGGGGCCGACGACGGTGACAGAGCGGTGGAGGTGGTCGGAGGTGGAGACGGGATGGTGGCGGCTGTCAATGTATGGTGATGGTAGATGAGTTTGACAAGGGTTGAGAATGACAAGAGGTTTAAAAAATGTATGAAGTTATAATTTTATGTCAGCCTCAAGAAGACCCCGCACAAACTTTATTTAATAAATCATTTCGAAAAAACAAACAATCTGCAGACACCCATGTATGCGCGTGGTCTATGGGCAGCAGACAGAAGAGGCCATGTTTTTTAAAAAACAAACACCCACCTAACTTGACTCTTCAAAAAAACTAAATTTAATTGAAAAATATTTTCAAGTCAGAGACCTCTTTATGCACTATCAATTTCCATTTAGTATCTGCAGGATCGGGTTTGTCACTTAAACACTTGTGATTCTCTCAAACTCGTTTATAATAACACTCAAATGAGATGAAGCAATGCCTTTAACAAGAGTTGATAATAATATAATAAGTAATCAAAGTAACAAGCAGAAATATATTTTCAAGGTACTTGTATATATTACTTCTCAACTAAAGATTACAAGACACTTACAAGCATACAACAAGAGTTACAATGAGAAACTATATATACTAGATCCTACAGCCGGTTATACTTGATACAAGGAAACCTAAGACTAAAGCATATACTACAATGCTATAGTTAAGGTATCTTATATAAAGTATTATCTAAGATATGGTAGTCATGACATGTCCATGACTTACCTTTTGTCACCAACTAAAGATGGCAACTGTACTTAACATAAAAAGGTAAACAGTAGATTAAAGTATGGTCAACTACATGGCTTTTGAGAAAACGCCATGCAGTATCTCAGAGATTTGCAGCGGAGTGTCAGACAGGCCATACTTATGTCCACTGGTTAATAGGAGTGTCTTCCGAAGGTTAACTGGCTTCGGAAGAACAAGTTCTTCCGAAGCCACTTATACTTCGGAAGATGCTTCTATGCTTCCGAGGCTTTGAGGACTTCTTGTACTTCGGAAGTTGACTTCAGATCTTTGTCTTTAAGTCTTGATCTTCGGAAGTAGCTTCTTTGTATTCGGAAGTTGGAGTTTTCCTTCGGAAGTGCATTTTACACTTAGTCTTCGGAAGAGCTCCTTCTTCCTTCGGAAGTTCCATACTTAGCTTCGGAAGTCCTTTGTATGTTGTACTCAAAATCTTCTAAGTAACTTAGTTTTGGTTGCAACAGCCTTTCTAGATCCAACAAACTCCCCCTAGGCTGATGCTACCAAAACTTCACTTATTTCTGCTTCTCAAAGCTTTCAGCACCAGGGACAAAAGATATTTGTCTGTCTCTCTGTTCTTCCCGGAAGTAGTGCTGAGAAGCTTGTACAAGTCATTCGTGGATAGGAGATCCAGTCTATCACTTTGAATGACATGTACCCTCTGTTGTGACCCCTGAAGAGAGTTAGTTGACGGGAGTTATAGTCATACTCCCATCTAACTATGGTCTCAAGTTCAGGACCTTCAACCATTTGAAGAAAGGCTTTGCCTTTGGTTGCTGATCCTTTCCTTTCCTCCTCCTCTCTCAGTTTCAACTCCTCTTCAACCTTGCTTCTAGCAGTAAGCTCGGCCATATGAAGGCTGCCTAGATGATTTCTGATGTGGGCAGCTACATCGGAGTTTGAAGGGTTGGAGAATGGTTTCTCTGCTAACTCAGCAATGTCAAACCTGCTTAAGTGTAGCAGAGATGAGGCACTCAGCCTGTTGAGCTCTCCATTCTCTCTCTCAACAACAAAGTTGTGAGAAGAGTCTTCGAACCTCCACTGGATTATCTTCTTTCTGGGTGCAAGAGGTTGTCTTGGTACCCTATCTCCTTTCTTTGTATCCAGTAGAGTCACCAGCTTTCTCCTCAGCTTCTTTTCTTCCTCATTCAATGTATCTGAATTGAGGCCAAGGAGTTTTGTAGCTTGGTCCAAAGTTCCTCTGGGCAGATCAAGAATTTGATCTCTTGTGAGGGAACTTGAGGATTCATCAACATAAGTCAAGTTGACTGAATCCTCCTCACAGGAGATGTCGCTCAGAGTAGTACAGTTGATGAGCTTAGTCTTGACCGCCTTGAATTCCTCCATAGAGAGATGTTTGGAAGGCTGAGGGGATGGTTTGATTGGTTGTTGGGTAGGTTGAGGAGTTTGGGTTCTGGCTAAGGTTTTGGGTTGGATGATGGGTAGTTTAGGTGGTTGAGGTGAAGAGGTTGGTAGGTGTGATGGTGTAGGTTCAGGGGTGAATGGTTCAGAGGTGGGTTCGGTTTTGATTGGGAAGGGAAAGGGTATAGGTTCAGGTTGAGGTTGGGTTTGGATTTTGGGTTGAGAGGTTGCTTTGAAGGTCATCCCCTGTCCCCTTCTAAACATCTCTTTCCTTCTCCCTGCGCGAATGTCAGCCTTGATGTCACTGACATGTCGCTGGAGAGTCTTCTCAGACATGGGACCCACCTGCCTGCCAGAGAAGCCGTGAGCTTTGAGATAACTCTTCATCCAGGCTTTCTCACCTATCTTCTTGGCAGCAGACAGTCCAGCTTCTTCTTCTTTCTTCTTCTTTTCCACAAGCTTCTCCCTTGCAGCTTCTTTCTCTCCTTCTCCATTTGATCTTGCTCTTTGTTGAAGAGCCATAAGATCGTATACTGTTATGTGGAGACAACTCCTCTTGAGAGAATCCTCTGGAGAGTAGGAAAGTGATCCTTTCTCTCCTGAGCTGCAGATCAGCTTCCCTTTCTTTCTCTGCCTTTCCTCTTCTAAGGCCAACCTTGCAGCTTCTTCTTTTTGCTGTTTTAGCAGCAAGGTTGCCTTTTCCAGCTCTATCAACTCCTCTAATGGTAGCAGGAGTACATCTTCAGAAGCAGCCCCTAGACTGACAAGTCTGTCTATAACCTCTACCCTTCTTCGATTGTTGACTGCCTCCTGGTTGGCTGCAGCTGCTTTGGTACTTGCAGCTAACAGTTTCCCAGTTGGTAGTCTACCTTTCCTTTTGAGCTTCTCCAACCTTTCTTCTTCCTGAAGCTCTTCCGAAGTCATCTTCCTTTTGCCTTTTATGTCTTCGGAAGTGCTAGACTTTGGGGGTTCTTGGATAGAAGATCCAGGTTGGGTAGTAGAGGTGGGAGCTGGAGTCAATGCAGATGTTAGAGCCAATGGTTGGCTGAGAAAGTCCTCCCTATTAACCTCAGATGCAAGTTCCAGAATTGCATCTGTGACTATTAGATCATCGGAAGAGAAAATAGTCCTTCCGCAGCAGCAATCTCAGCTTCGGAAGTTTGAGCTTGTTCTTCCGAGGCTTTGAATTGTGCTTCGGAAGTCTGTGAAAATACACTTTCTGTCCCAACTGTTTCAGTTGCTGGGCCATCAGTCCTAGTTTCCCCTTCGAAATTAATCTCAGGTTCCACTTGGACCTTAGGTTGACCAACTTCCTCAACAGTGGTAGGAGGTGCATTCAACCTCTGAAGCTCTTGAGCTCCGAAGTAAATCACAGACATATCTGGGCTGGGCTGTTCTATGAGGGATTCCAAAGGAACTTGTTGAAGAACCTATTGAGATCCTGGAGCATCCTTTGATCCACTTGAAAGACAACTGGAGGAGGCTCAGGGAAGATGGCAGCTTGTTGCATTGGATACTTTGAGCTCAAAGAAGTAAGAGCTTGACTTTGGGTTTCCTGTCTTTGGCTTTGTCTCTCAACACTCTCCCCTTTTTGGTAGCATCATCCTGAGAGCTAGATGAGCTAGAGGAAGAGGTCAAGGAGACCTGAACTGGTACATGCCTAACAGATCTCTCAATCTGTTTCTCAGCTAGTTTGGCCTTGAGAGTTTCAATCTCAAGTTGCTGAGTGGCAGACCTATCCTCTAAAGTCTTAACCTTTGATTCAAGGTTTGAGACTTTAGAAAGTAGGTCTTGAATGGTGAGTTGCATACTTCCCTCATCTTCTTTTGAAGAATCACGGGGAGATGAGGTAACATACCTGGTATGTTCATCCTCACCACCAGATGTGGTTTCTTGGCACCCTGGTTTCCCTTGCACAATGATGTCTCTTTCAGAGGCATCAAAGGGCATGGTTGCCGTAGATTCAGTCTGACTGTCGTTACCACTGTCCTGAGGATCCATTGAGGCTCCTTCAGTAGTGGCAGCTGAATCTACATGAGTCCCCTCCACATCAGTGGGACTCACCTCAGTAGGGCTTTGCTGGTGTGGGCTAGAGATAAGGGGTCTCTCTAGGCTTTGTTGATCCTTGAGAGGGTGTTGTGGATCAACTTCATTGCCTTTAAGAGACATAATCTCTTCACCAGCTCCGGTCAAAAGGTCAGTAAAAAAAAGGAGTGAAGACCTAATGACCCGGGACTTTGATCAATGTCAAAAGGCATTGAGCTGTCCCTTTGTGGCTGCTCAGGGAGTATAGAGACTCACCCTGAGGGCTATCAGCTGGGGTTTTGGGCTCATGGGTCTGAGACTAAGGAGACTCAAGACCCATATTGAGGTCAATAGTGAAGGATGGGTGGACCTCTGGCTGAGTGGGAGCCCTTTGTTCCACTCTAGCCTTTTTGGATTGAAGAGGAGGGGCTTGTTCAATCCGAGTAGATTGAACAAGGGTTCGTTTGGTACATCTCTGGTATGTAACAGTAATGGGTGGAGAAGGTAGATTTGGGATGGTGAGGGTAGTTGCTGGTGTGGGTTCATCACCTGTGGGGTGAACAGGGATGTCACCACGAGCCATTGGCTCAATCATACCTGGAAGTAGTGCGGTATCTCTTCCAGTGTAGTTGGTAGACACTCTCTTCAAGATCTTGAAGATGGTCGGCCTCATTTGGGGAGCAGACAGAGCAGCTGCACAGACAAGCTTACCCTGATCCAGCTCACAGTTGATGATGTGCTGGAGAGACCTGGGATACATAAAGAATGTGTCCCTTTGCAGATTTCCCATAAGGTTAGTCAGCACAAACCTTGAATAGTTGAAGCGGAGGCTTTGTACCAACCCGTGAACTAAGCACCCAAGTTCATACGGGATTTGATCCCATCCCCCAGATTTGTTAGATAGACAGTGAAGAACCACATGCAGCAGGAACTTCCACTTGTAGGAGAAGTTGAATCTGTAGACCGTTGACCTGCTTACATCTCCACCGTATCCCATTTGGAGATAAGAACTATCTAAATTTGATTTGGGGAATTCCGTCGGAGCGCCCTCATCATGGAGCTCGAGATGCTCCCTGATGATCTGTTCAGAGATGACCAACTCTTGGCCACAAATGCTTGACCTTATACCTCGAACCCCGTTTAGGGTTTCAATCCGACCATTTGCCCAAAATTCGGACATTTGGTTTGAGTAGATGGTAGGGTTTACGGTCAAAGCAGTGTAGTATGAAGATTGGGCTAGGAAAAAAATGATATCTGAGAAGTCAGCATCCCTTGAAGAGTCAAGGAGTGCGACCTGGTTGTGCTGAAGGTTTAAGACCATTGAAGAAGATGACAGAAGAATAGTTCGGAGTGAGGTAAATTGGAGAAGAAGAAAGCTTTTAGGGCAGTAATTTGGGTAAAAAGAGTGTAAGTGATTAACTGGAAGTATTTAAATGGGTGAAATGGCGGTTTAAAGGGTGATTTGGATAAGATGATGTGAGGGTTCAGTGGATGATGTGACATGGGCGGTAAGGTTACACCATTTAAATAATCCGACATCATTAACAAAATCTTTACTTTTTACGGGGTGGGGCCCAAAAGATTTCCGTTACACAGTAAAATCTTTCTTCCGAGTATAAAGCATTTCCGAAGGTAAAGTTCTTCCGAAGGCAAATTTACTTCCGAAGGTAAATTGCTTACTTCCGAGAGTATATGTTGCTATCAGATGGAGTGTGTTAAGTGCTTCGGAAGTAGATCTGAGATGAACTCAATCGCTTCTTCCGAGACTTAACACTCTTCCAAGAAGAAAATTATCCTGTGAGAAATTTGCTTCGGAAGATATGCAAGATATCTTCCGAGGGTTAATTTCTCTTCGGAAGAACTTATACTTAGATAAATTTAAGAAAAGATCTTTTGTAACAGGCCTTAGATTGTTTTGACATAAGACTTTACACATTAAAAAGGTTTTCAATTGAGATTAACTAATCAATGTTTATCATCCCAATAGCTGTAATGAGATATTTAAATCTCTGTTCATCAAATGCTTTGGTGAACAAATCAGCATATTGTTCATTTGAATCAACTTTGATTAGTTTGATAAGATTTTTCTCATGAATATCTCTAATGAAATGGTACATGATATCAATGTGCTTTGTCTTGGAGTGCTTTACTGGATTTTCAGTAATGGATATAGCACTATTGTTGTCAATGTGGATAGGAGTGCTCATGAAGTTGAACCCATAGTCTATCATCTGGTTTTGAATCCACAGCAGTTGAGCACAACAACTAGCAGCAGCAATGTATTCAGCTTCAGCAATTGATGTAGAGACACAAGATTGCTTTTTGCATTGCCATGAGATCATCCTTCCACCAAGAAATTGACATCCACCTGATGTTGATTTCTTGTTGATGTTGCAGCCACCATAATCGCTATCAGAGTAACCATAGAGATTAAAATCACTATTTCTTGGATACCAGAGACCTAATTTAGGTGCTCCTTTGAGGTATCTGAGGATTCTCTTGGCAGCAATTAGGTGAGACACCTTTGGAGCAGCCTGATATCTTGCACAGATGCAAGTTGCAAACATGATATCAGGTCTACTTGCTGTGAGATACAT
Organism: Flaveria ramosissima; assembly: GCA_025215565.1. Classification (NCBI taxonomy): domain Eukaryota; kingdom Viridiplantae; phylum Streptophyta; class Magnoliopsida; order Asterales; family Asteraceae; genus Flaveria; species Flaveria ramosissima. The sequence goes on from CM046039.1 coordinate 53,247,718, forward strand.
CAGAGATCCAATGATTGCTCTATACTGATGTTGATCAGTATCCTCCCCCTCAGAATCAGGGCAGAGATCATGGTTTCTGGGTATAGGTGTCTTTGCTGCTTTACAATCCTTCATATCAAATTGCTCTAAGATATCATTGACATACTTAGATTGATTGATGAAGAACCCTTCCTTCAATTGCTTTACCTGAATTCCAAGGAAAAAGTCCATTTTTCCCATGGAACTCATCTCGAACTTCTTGTTCATAATGCTCTCAAAGTCTTTGCACATTTGGTCATTTGAGGAACCAAATATGATGTCATCAACATAGACTTGAACAAGCAAAATGTCTTTCCCAGACTTTCTAATGAAGAGAGTCTTATCAATGGTACCTCTGGTATAACCATTCTTCAGGAGAAATTGAGACAATGTCTCATACCACAGCCTAGGTGCTTGGTGCAGCCCATATAGAGCTTTATCCAACTTGCACACATAGTTTGGATGCTGTGGGTCTTCAAATCCTGGAGGCTGGCATACGTAGACTTCCCTATCTATATCCCCATGTAGAAAGGCACACTTGACATCAAGCTGGTAGACAGTGAAATTCTTGGATGCAGCATAAGCAAGGAAGATCCTAACTGCCTCAAGTCTTGCAACAGGTGCAAAGACATCAGTATAATCGATTCCTTCCTCCTGAGTGTATCCTTGAACCACCAGTCTTGCCTTGTTCTTGATAATCAAGCCTCTATCATCTCTTTTGTTCCTGAATACCCATTTGGTGCCTATAGGTACTTGACCAGATGGTAGCGGACATAGGTTCCAAACCTTTTGTCTTTTGAATTGAAGCAGCTCCTCTTGCATTGATTCAACCCGGCTACTATCTTTCAAGGCATCTTCCACCTTCTTGGGTTCCATTTGGGATAAGAAGCATGAGTACAAGCAGACATTCCCATTATGAGTTTGTCCTCTTGTTCTCACACCCTCAGAGACTTCCCCTATGATGTTTTCAGCTGGATGAGTATTGTGAATTCTGAGTCTTGGAATCACCTCCAGTTGCAAAGATAAGTCCAAGTTGGACATATTTTGCTCAGGAGCTTGAATATTTGGTCCAGCTGTTGTTTCAAGTTCATTCAATGAGGACTGATTGAATGAAAGAGAAACATCATCAATTCTTTGCTGTGAAGCATCATTAACAGTTGCCTGTTCCTTCAAAATGCTGCTTCCATCAGCTTGGTGTTGTGCAGGATCACCTGAAGAGATTTGAAAATCAGCAGGTGAATCCCTTGTTGAAGTTCCACTATCTCTTGACATGGTTATGCTGTCAGATCTTTCAATAGTGGGAGCTTGGTTTGTTGCAGCTCTTGGAGAACTTGGAATAGGTCTGGGAAGCTCAAACAGTTGATGTTCATCAGAATTAATTTGAGCACCTGTTCCAGCTGAAACATTCTCACAAGATGGTTTAGAATAGTTTGAAACAATTCTAAATCAAAGATATGATCAGGGCCATTCCCCCTAACACAAGGAGTGTGCTCATTAACTACAATGTTGGAAGATTCCTCAAATTGTTTGTTTTTAATATTATAAACTCTGTATGCTTTACAATAGGAGGAATATCCAACAAAGATAGCATCATCTGACTTTTCAGCAAATTTTGCCAAATTGTCTTTTGTGTTAAGTATGGTACACCTGCTGCCAAAGGACCTTAGAAAGCCAATGAACGGTGGTCTCTTGTTCCATAACTCATAAGTGGCTTTACTACAAGAACTCTGTTCTGCACATAGCATGCAGTGCTGACTGCCTCTACCCAGAATGTTAGAGGCAGCTTTGAATCAGCTTATAGTCCGAGCAGCCTCAATAAGTGTCCTATTTCTCCTCTCAGCAACACCATTTTGTTGAGGAGTTCTAGGAGCACTATATAGTCTGGCAATCCCTTTTGAGTTACAAAATGAGTCAAGAACAAAGTTCTTAAACTCAGTCCCTTGATCACTTCTAATTATTTTAACCTTGTGATCAACTTGATTTTCTATTTTAAGAATAAAAGATTTTAAAGTTTCAGCAGTTTCATCTTTAGTTCTTAAAAAGAATACCCATGTAAATCTAGTAAAATCATCAACTACCACAAGGCAATATGATTTCCTTCCAATGCTCATTATACTTGTGGGACCAAATAGATCCATGTGCAATAAGTGTAATGGAGTGGTGATAGAGTTAACAACTTTGGATTTATGAGAAGACCTGTGTTGTTTCCCTTTCAGGCAAGCAACACAGTTATCTTTGCAGAAAAATTCCTTTTTAGGCAAACCATGTACCAAGTTATTTTTAGCCAATTTATTCATTGTCTTAAAATTTACATGACACATTCGTTTATGCCATAGTGTTGACTCATCACCATCAGCTTTGGAAAGAAAGCATGATACTTCTCCCATTGGGGAAGCATTGTTCATATCAAGCTTGTACATATCCCCTCTCCTGGGAGATCTAAGAAGCACCAATTCCTGAGGAATTGTCATCCCAGGTTTGAGGATGATGCACTCATGTTCTGTGAAAAGCATTTGATGCTTTTGATCACAGAATTGAGAAACACTTAACAGATTGTGTTCAAGCTGTTTGACAAAATTAACTTTGTCAACTTTTAACTTTCCATTGGATATACTCCCTCTGCCAGAAATATATCATCCGGCCTCACCTCCAAACTGGACAGGACCTCCATCATAATGTTGAAATTGTTGAAGGAGAGATCTGTTCCCTGTCATGTGCCTAGAGCATCCACTATCTACAATCCAAATGTTGTTATTCTTGTCATATGGATGTCCCTGCACATAAGGTGAGATAATTAGTTTTGATTGGAAACCCAAGCCTTGTTGGTCTTGAGTTCTTCCAATGATAGTGACATAATTGAACCAAAATTTATGCATGGGGGTTCAATGGATGTCTTTGAAGAAGAGGTTTGGGCTACAGCATCTTCCTTGATCTTCCATTCCATCCCTTGGTTGATCATAGAAGATGAGCTTGTTGAAGCTTTTGTAGCTTGGCATTCTTCCAAAGCTTCTTTCTTTCGGAAGAGACCTTCACCACCTTTTCTTCCGAAGCAGTCTTCTTCTGGGATGGTTTCAAGGGGACTCTTTTATTTTTTTGAGTCTTTGCAGCTCTAACTTCCGAAGCCTTTTTCCTTTCGGAAGAAGAGTTTTCTTCCGAGAGAAGCCTTGCTTCGGAAACAAGCTTTCCCTTTTTCATCACTTGAACCATTTGATATGGTCCAAATGTGAAACCTTCCCTGACTCTTTCTCTTTTAACATTATTTGCATAATGTGTGCTAGCAGGATTGTAGTAACAATCTTTAGCCATGTGGTTTTTTCATACCATACATTATGCATGCAATGTTAACTTTCTGGGAATGAGAGGGTTGCTGTTTCTTGTTCTTTTTCTCCTCATCAGCAACCTTTTCCTTTAACTTCTGATCCTTTGGTAGGATAGGAATACTGGTACTGTACTCTTTTCCTGAATCAGAAGGTCGAACCACCTGGAATCCAGCTGATATGAATACACCCTTTTGCTTTGGGTCTATTTTTAGCTTGGATTCATCCACCTTCTTGGCAGTTTTTCTGGCTGCCTTAGCCCTGCTTCTTCTGGCTTTGGTGGTCAGGGTTTGATCATCATTGGCTGGGGAGGGCACAATTACCTGTTCCTTCCCTGTGATGGTCATGGTCTCCATAGTTGCATCATTCTTTGACACTTGAGAAGGTGGGTCAACAGATGGAACCTCTTGCTCTTAAGTACCACACCTTGGCTGTCTTACAGACTCATAAGAGTGTGGTGGAGCAATTTCATTGGTTCCCAACCCACCTTTGTTTTGATAACAAAGCTTTGAGTGAGAGGATGATGCAAGAATGGCTTGGAAGTTTTGCTCGGAAATAGCATACTTCCTGGCTTGAGCCTCAGCAGTGACAAGCTGGGCTTGAGCCTCAGTCAATTTGGATATTAAATCCTTGATTTGAGTCTTGTAGTTTGTGTGTTCATGTTTTAAGAGGGACACAGTTTTCTCTAACTCCTCAATTTTTCTTTGGTAGTCAGATTCAGCCCTTTTAAAGTCAGATTTTAAAACATTTAACGACTCAATATCAGATTTAATTTCCATATTGTAGTCCTGATACAGTTTAACCTTAGCAATGCAAGCAGGGGTACAGAGATGTTCATATACCTTGTTTTCATCTGTTCCTGCCATGAGTGCTTGATCAGGAGTCACATCTTGAACCATGAAGCTCCAGTCAACTTCTTGAGCCATTGCTGCAGTTTCAGTTAACTTTACGGTGGGCTTTGGTGTAGAAGGAGGTGTGGAGGCCTGTGAGGTTCCCGGGTTGGACTTGGGAGCCTTGCATTCCCTTGCAAAATGACCAAGTTGGTTACAATTGTAACATTTGGCCTTGCTTTTGTCAAACCCAAACTTGCTGGTGATTGGGTTTTGAGGGAATTGCCTTCCAGTTCTTTTAAAGAACTTCTTCGCTCTGTAGGATTGAAGAGCCATTTGTTGGACTATGTCCACATACACTATGTCATCCGGGCTAAAACACTCTAGATCATCAAAGCAGTATTGATAATCATTTGAGTGCCCACTCCCTGAGACAAATGCACAGCCCTCCTGAAAGGAGCTTTGCTGAGCTTGTTGAGACCTTGGAGTCTCAGGGAATGTGATGTAAGGCCCAGAGGAACAAGATGGCTGCTGGGTGTAGGTCAGGTACTGCTGAGACTGGGAGATGCCTGAGCCTTTAGCAACCATTAAAGCGTTGCTAGCAGGAAGACTCAAGGGTCTGCTTGTCTGGTGACCCCTCTTGCTTTCTATTTCCAAAAGGTATCCATCAAGGATCCCATATAGTTCGGTCATGGTGAGTGTATTCAAATTCTCTGTTCTCTTGATGGAGACACAGTAGAATGTCCACTCATTGGGTAGAGCACTCATAAACTTTCTAGTAAGGTCTCTGAGTTCATGAGTGATTCCCACAGATTGAAGGGAAGAGATGAGATCCATGTTCCTGAAATATTGCTGGCTAAGAGTCTCTCCAGCAACATAGGTGAAGTTCTCAAACTGCTGCTTCAGTGAGTCCTTCTTTGAATCATTCGAGGTTGAGTACATTTGAGCGAGAGCATCAAAGAGTTCTTTGGCAGACTTACAATGCTCAAACCCCACCATGATGGAGTTTGGGATTGCAGTCATAAGAACAGTCATAGCATTGCTGTCTATGTCAAGCTTCTTCCTGTCTTCATCAGAATAATCTTCAACGGCCTTTTCGATCATGGCACCGTTTCCACCACCTACTTTTGGCTTATACGGGCCATTAACGATGGATTCCCACATCTTGCTATCCTGGTACCTGATGAAGCCTTCCATTCTTCTGCTCCAAGACCTGAAGTTTTCAGGGGCGATGATGGGAGCTTTGGTCATCGTTCCCATCTCAACTTCAGATTTGTTGAGGGCCATTTTGAGTGAGGTATAAGGAGGAGTGAAAAACTGTTTGGTTAGGATGGTAAGATCTCACAATCAAGAGCCTAAAAAGCTCTAATACCAATTGCAGGATCGGGTTTGTCACTTAAACACTTGTGATTCTCTCAAACTCGCTTATAATAACACTCAAATGAGATGAAGCAATGCCTTTAACAAGAGTTGATAATAATATAATAAGTAATCAAAGTAACAAGCAGAAATATATTTTCAAGGTACTTGTATATATTACTTCTCAACTAAAGATTACAAGACACTTACAAGCATACAACAAGAGTTACAATGAGAAACTATATATACTAGATCCTACAGCCGGTTATACTTGATACCAGCTGGAAACCTAAGACTAAAGCATATACTACAATGCTATAGTTAAGGTATCTTAGATAAAGTATTATCTAAGATATGGTAGTCATGACATGTCCATGACTTACCTTTTGTCACCAACTAAAGATGGCAACTGTACTTAACATAAAAAGGTAAACAGTAGATTAAAGTATGGTCAACTACATGGCTTTTGAGAAAACGCCATGCAGTATCTCAGAGATTTGCAGCGGAGTGTCAGACAGGCCATACTTATGTCCACTGGTTAATAGGAGTGTCTTCCGAAGGTTAACTGGCTTCGGAAGAACAAGTTCTTCCGAAGCCACTTATACTTCGGAAGATGCTTCTATGCTTCCGAGGCTTTGAGGACTTCTTGTACTTCGGAAGTTGACTTCAGATCTTTGTCTTTAAGTCTTGATCTTCGGAAGTAGCTTCTTTGTATTCGGAAGTTGGAGTTTTCCTTCGGAAGTGCATTTTACACTTAGTCTTCGGAAGAGCTCCTTCTTCCTTCGGAAGTTCCATACTTAGCTTCGGAAGTCCTTTGTATGTTGTACTCAAAATCTTCTAAGTAACTTAGTTTTTGTTGATGCATGTATGTCCCTAGATCATGATTTGTAATGTAATAGATCTTGTTTGTCTGACTATGATGTAATATGAATTGATTAATGAAATGATATGGATTGTTTGTGATTTGTAATGTCTAAATATTTCATTAATGAGTCGATATTGAATTGATTAATTGGGTTTATGATTGTTTGAATGGTTACATATAATGTTATATTAATTAAAACATTCAAACTTAACTAAATGAAGTTATCATGCGAATGGCCCATGCGAATGGACCATACGCATGAATAACTTCATACGATTGACTCAGTCGCATGACTGAACCAGGAGACTGGATCAGTCGTATGATTGACACATAAGATTGGCTCAGTCGCACGACTGAACACTCAATCGTGCGGATGAATCAACCGCATGGTTCAATCGCACGACTGAACCATACTTATGGTTCAGTCGCACGATTGAACAATACTAACCTATAAATAGACCCAATTCGTGGAAAAACGTAAGCATTCATACCATTACGACTCCAGACGTACCCTAGCCGTCCAGAAGCCTCCCAAATCGTTCTCCAAGTTCACAGAACACATTAGATTGATTTCTAATCGACTTCTAACGTTAGATTCAATTCTTGATTGATTCTTCGTGTGTTCTCACTGATTGGATCGCCAATCAAATAGGATTCCGCACTATTTGATCTGGTTTACACGCTAATCACTAGGTATTTCGTTCAAATACCAGGTCCTAACAGTTTTGGTTGCAACAGCCTTTCTAGATCCAACAGTATCTTATAAATTTCCTTTACATACTCTCTCTCTCTCTCCTCTATAACATCCGACAACCACCGCAGGAAGCCACATGACCTCGGACACCACCACCATCTTCAACCACCGCAAATAGATAAGGATGATGGATTTGTCTTCAGGATCTCGTCTTCATCATCATATCCTTGCCTCCATTTTCAGATCCTCGAACTCATCGGTTTAAGATCTTCACTTACGCCCTGGATCTTTGTTTTGGGGCTTAGCTTATGTCTCCTTAGCCACAAATCCAGAGTGTAGGTCTAGCAACCTACATCTGGCCGCCCTACCATCTCCGGGACAATGTGTGGGTTAAACGACCTTCGTACACATTAATTTATACTCGTTTTTCCGGACAAAGTTTTTACCTTGTAGGCGGTGGCGTATGTTTTCATCTTTGGCAAGCATCTGAATGGCATTGAACACCACTGAGCATTGGCAGTGGAGGAGAACTCCTGAGGAAGCTAAAGGAAAATAGAGTTGAGGATCAACGTCACCATCATGAAATTACCGATGTCACCATAGCGAAATTACTACAATACCCCTGGTGATAAATGAGTGATAGTATAACTAGTGTTTTTTATTAGAAAAGGGAAAACGATCATGTAGCTTCTCACAACGAAAAAAAGAGTTAACAAGAAAATGACATGTCTCATTTATATTTTTTTGTCTTTTCATTTATTTATTTATAATAACAATTGTCTTTTTATTTTTAACATTCATAACTTATACTAATTGTTTTTTTTTCTTTATAGAAATTGCATCATAACTTATTTTCTTTTCTCTTTATAACTAAAATATTAAGTTAAATATTTTGAATCTGAATTGTAAGAAGCCATGGCTCTATCAATATAGTTTCTAAACATTTTAACAAACACTTGATGTCAAGGATGCAAGTTCTAACAATGACCCAGCAAACCCATCTATATCTGAGAGAAAATAACATTAAAAATTACAATTAATTCAATATATAACAGTTAAATTATGAGATTAATGAAAGGGTTGTAAGCTTAATTCAAGTTCTCCCTCAAATAATAAAACCAAGCATAGATTCAAAAGCTTTCCTAGTTTCATCCCGAACCTCTGACCCTTCTTTTCTAACTAAATTATTATAGCACCTCCCAAAAACACATTGATGTAAGAATCTGTTACATCAATGTAATGGGAAAAGGTTTTACTTAACACACTTCAAAAGGGATTAACTTATTTTGCTTCCAAATTTTGATCAATTTTGTGACCGAACTATAATGACTGGGTTGTGACAACTGTTAGTGACAACCATTGCGATTGAAACTATCTGTTACCGAACCTATTAGAGACCAATTATGCGATGAAATTGTTAAAGATCAAAACCTAACAATCTGCAACAAATTATGCAACTAACACATCTTACGAGAAAACATCATGCAAAAGATAAGCATATCAATGGAATACAAACATCGTAAGTATTCATCTTGCACGTGTACATATCAAAGAAAGTTTTCAATCTCGATTAAGGAGAGATAGTGTTAAAGAAAACAAAAATAGGCACAATTTTGAGAGTTTAAAAAAAGTGTTAGAGGAAAACTTATTTATCAAAATAAATGATTGATATTTGAAAAATATTTTTTTAAATGAATGTTTTCTTACAAATTACTTTTGTCACTCATAATCTTAATAATTTTATTGGATTAAAATGTTTTCCGTTTATCAACTTATGTTGGATCATCGTATATGTTGGGTCATCATAAACTGGCTCATGAGTGATGCATTTGGCCGATGTGATTATAATTTTTTGTAAGGATTCCTGTAAGTCTGATGCAGCCAAAACATCCAATGTCTTTTTGCATGCATGCACTGAAGTACAAAAGTAGAGATGCTTTAAAAGTTTTACACAGTGCACTAGAAAATTTTTTAAAGTGTAAAATCTTCCGAAGCCGAGACCAACATCTTCCGAAGCCAAAAGTGAAGTCTTTCGAAGCTTCAAAGACAAAGTCTCTTGAAGCCAAAGAGTGAAGATAGATTTCTTGCGAAGACTTTTAGATACATGCTTTATCTGATGTACTTTACCATAAAGCTGGACCGCCTTTCCGCTGCAACTCTGTTCAGTCACCAATTACATGAGTTGGTGAAAAGGTCCATGCTTTTGGTAACTGTATATTGAGGTCTTGAGTCTGAGCTTTCTACTTTATGTACTTTTATCCTTTTTGTAATATATTAGGATGTGAGCTATGGCATGTCATAGTCACTAGTCAAAAGACAATCTGCCTTTTGACTCTACATTTGATTTTGTAGTTGTCTAGTCTTATGTATCCAGCTGGCCTTCAAAGTATGGCCGGCTGTAGGATGTAGTATAAAGTATCTCAAGTACTTGTAACTTTAAATCTATGCTTTGTAATACTTGTAAAAGTACTTGAGAACAATATACAACATTCTTGAAAACCATACACTTGTGTTGTTGCAATCTTGTTCTGTCTCATACTTTTACTTGTGTTCTTAGTATCTTTCATATTAGTTACCAGTTCCCTATTTGATCTGTTAAGTGTTCTAAAGAACTCTTCTCATTGTGTTGTTATGTTGTAAGTGAACACCCTTAAATGGTCCTGCATTTGGTATCAGAGCATTCCAGGCTATTGATTATAAGATCTCACCATCTTAAGATCCCTCACACACATAAAATACTTAACAACTCAAATGGTAGCTATTACTAAAGCTGATATGGAAACTGGAACTATGACAAAGTCTCCACTGATCACACATGAAGACTTTGATACTTGGTGTCAAAGAATGGAAGGCTTTATCAAGTCTCAAGACTCCAGGATGTGGGACTCTGTTGTTCAAGGACCTTACATACCAAGCACCTCTTCAGCTGCTGCTGGAGGTGGTATGATTCCAAAGGCTGTGGCTGACTATTCTGATGAAGACAAAAAAAGAATAAAGATTGATCAGAAAGCCATGACAACCCTTCAAACTGCTCTTCCAAACTCCATCTATAGAGGCTTCAAGAAGTTCAAAACTGCCAAACAACTATGGGAGGCACTGAAGCTCATGTATAAGGGGTCCAATGAAGCTAAGGAGAACAAGAAGGACCTCCTGAAGCAACAGTTTGAAAACTTCACCTTCAAAGCAGGTGAAACCATGACTCAATAATACTTCAGGTATGTTGAAATTATGGATACTCTAATGGATGTTGGAGTAACTCTTGAGAAAAGGGACATTGTAAGGAAGTTCATGTCCTCTCTTCCTAGACAATGGACATATTATTGTGTTGTTATCAAGAGGACTGAGAACCTTAAGACTCTTACTCTTATAGAGTTGTATGGTACTCTCAATGGATACCAGATGGAGATGAACATGCAAAACTCATCTGGTAACTCCAGCAATCAACTGAGTTCAGCCCTCCATGTGGTTGAAAGGGAAAACATTAAACCACAACATCATCTTATATGCTACCCTGACAACTCACAAAAGGGTCCTTTCATCACCTTCCCAGAGACTCCAAGAGAAAACTACACTCAAGGAAGTCCATTCCAAGAGACAAGTTCTTCTCATGCTTTTGTCTCTGCTGATGAGCACATGCAACTTTCTTTTCACCCTTGAAGACCTGGACTGTATCCATCCAGATGATCTGGAGTACATGGAGATAGTTGAGCAGATGGCTCTTCTCACTCATAGAGCCAAGAAGTTCTACAAGAGGACAAGGAGGAAATTTCCAAGCAATGCAGCCAGTGGAAAGTTTGGGCTGGATAAAAGCAAAGTGAAGTGTTACAATTGTAACCAGATGGGACACTTTGCAAGGGAGTGTAAGGCACCAAGGATCAATGGTGGTTAAATACAAACCATACCAAACTACACTGATAGAGCTCCCTAGAGTGAGAAGCCAAAGCAGCAAGCTGCAGTTGCTATTGAAGGATGCTTTGACTGGAGCTTTTAGGTGGAAGATACATCTCCAAACCAAGCACTCATGGCAGACCACGATGAAGCCAAGGTATTGGAACATCTTTGTACTCCTGAATGCATTGCTAAAGTAAATAGATACAGGTCCTATAACTTTTAGATGAGATTGATCTTGAGTCCTTAAATATCTTAAAAGCTAATTTTAAAAGAGTTGAAAATAATTATAAACTGAAAATAGAGGATTTAGAGAAAACCATTTCAACTCTCAAACATGAGCACACCAACTACATGACTTAGATCAAAGACCTTATAACTAAGTTGACTGAATGCCAGGCTGAGCTTGTGATCACCAAAGTCAGGATAGAAAAATATGTTCTTGAAGAAGAGACCTTCAAGAACATAATATCCTCATCCTTGCATGCAAAAGTTTGTTATCAAAATAAGCAGGGACTGGGATCTAGTAAGATAGCTCATCCACACACAATCTTGTAAGATCTCCTAGGTGTGGAACTTGTAAAGATGAGCTTCCCCTCATAGACCCCTTGACTGAAGAGGATGAAGAGGAGATGGGGAAGAATAGCTCTGAGAAGAGTGACGAAAAGCATTCTAAGAAGGGTCACCATCCCTCTGAGGAGAGTAAAGCTATTGGGATGACCAAGTCCAAGAGAAAGAACTTGATTAGGAAGGCCAAGAGAAAATCCAAGAAGGCTCAAGAGATCAAGGCCACTTTCAACTCTGCACAGAAACAAGTCTTCATCTCTGCAAGATTTGAGGTGGTTAAGGCTGAAGACACAAACTTGAACTCCAATAACAAGAGTTCTAGTTCATGTCCAAATCATCCCATCATCAAGAAGAAGGCTGATCAGTTGTGCACCACTGCTGTACAATCTGAACCATCCATCTTTAAAGGTAGTTCTATCCCCACAAGAATTGCCACATAATCTGCAAAGATGAAGATAGAGAAGGAAAGTGATCAATTTCAGCCTTGTTCATAAAAGAAGACTCCTAGAAGGAAGAAAATGGATTGTGTCATGTGTGGGAGTACTTCTTGCAGGATCGGTTTTTGTCACTAAACACTTTGTTTTTCTCTCAAACTCACTTGAAACACACTTTGTTCAGATGATGATGCAGAATACCTTCTAAGAGTTGATTATACTATACTAAGTAACAAAGAACACAAAGAAATAATTTTCAAGGTACTTGTATATATTACTTCTCAACTCAAAGTATTACAAGACTCTTACAAGCATATTATATGAGTTACAATAAGAAACTATATATACTAGATCCTACAGCCGGATATACTTTGATACCACCTGGAAACCTATGACTAAAGCAGATACTACAATGCTAAAGTTAAGGTATCTTAGATAAAATATTATCTAATATAAGGTAGTCATGACATGTCCATGACTTACCTTTTGTCACCAACTAAAGTTGGTAACTGTACTAACTAATAAAAGGTGAACAATGGAATAAAGTATGGTCAACTACATGGGCATGAGAAAGCGCCATGCAGTATCTCAGAGACTTGCAGCGGAGTGTCAGAAGGGCCATACTTATGTCCACTGGTTCATAGTAGTGTTTTCCGAAGGTTAATTGGCTTCGGAAGAACTTGTTCTTCCGAAGCCACTTATACTTCGGAATAGGCTACTTCTTCCGAGGCTTGAGGACTTCTTCAGATCTTCATACTTCGGAAGTTGTTGTCTTGATTTCTTTTAAGTCTTAAACTTCAGAAGAGAGAAGACTTTGTCTTCGGAAGGTGGAGTCTTCTTTCGGAAGATCCTTCAGACATGATCTTCGGAAGTTCTGTCTTTGGCTTCGGAAGAACTCCATTTGCCTTCGGAAGTTCTGTACTTAGCTTTGGAAGACCTTTATAAGTTGTACCAGAATTGTCTAAGTGTTTTGGCTTTGGTTGCACAAGCCTTTCTAGATCCAACAAACTCCCCTTAGGCTGATGCTACCAAAACCTCACTTATTCTTGCTTCTTAAAACCTTCAGCACCAGGGACAGAAGATGCTTATCTGTTTCTTTGTTCTTCCTTGAAGTGGTGTTGAGAAGTTATTACAAGTCATTCGTGGATAGGAGATCCAGTCTATCACTCTGAATGACATGCACCCTTTGTTGTGCCCCCTTGAAGAGAGTTAGTTGACAGGAGTTGTAGTCATACTCCCATCTAACTATGGATTCAAGTTCAGGACCTTCAACCATTTGAAGAAAGGCTTTGCCTTTGGTTACTAATCCTTTTCTTTCCTCCTCCTCTCTTAGTCTCAACTCTTCTTAAATCTTGGTCCTAGCAGTTAGCTCGGCCTGATAAAGACTGCCAATATGATTTCTAATATGAGCAGCTATCTCGAGTTGGAAGGGTTGGAGAATGGCTTCTCTTCTAACTCAGCAATATCAAATCTGCTTGAGTGTAGCAAAGATGAGGCATTGAGCCTGTTTAGCTCTCCTTTCTCTCTCTCAACAACAAAGTTGTGAGAATAGTCTTCAAACCTCCACAGGATGATCTTCTTTCTTGGCACAAGGGGCTGACTTGGCACTTTATCCCCTTTCTTTGTATCCAACAGAGTCACCAGCCTTCTTCTTAGCTTCTTCTCTTCTTCATTTAGTGAATCCGAGTTGAGGCCAAAGAGTTTAGCGGCTTGGTCCAGTGTTCCTCTAGGCAGATCAAGGAATTGATCTCTAGTGAGGGAACATGTGGAGCCATCAACATAAATTAGCTTGACTGACCCCTCCTTACAAAGAGATGTCGCTCAAGGTTGTAAATTTAATGAGCTTCATCTTGTTCTTCTTAAACTCCTCTAAGGAGAGATGTTTGGAAGGCTGAGGGGATGGTTTGGGTGGTTGTTGTGTAGGTAGTGGTGTTTGGGTTCTAGGAAGTGTTTTGGGTTTGAGGATGGGTAGTTGAGGGAGTTGTGGTGAAAAGGCAGGTATGGATGATGGTGTAGGTTCAGGGGTGTAAGGTTCAGAGGTTGGTTCAGTTTTGATGGGAAATAGGAAAGAAATTGGTTCAGGTTTAGGTTGGGGTTGAGGTTAAGGTTGAGGTGTTGGTTTGAAGGTCATTCCCTGTCCCCTTCTATACATCTCTTTCCTTTTCCCTGAGCGAATATCAACCTTGATGTTACTGACATGTCGCTGCAGGGTCTTCTCAGACATTGGACCCACCTGCCTGCCAGAGAAGCCAGAGCCCGGAGATAGTCCTTCATCCAGGCTTTATCACCTATCTTCCTGGCAACAGCGAGTCCTGCTTCTTCCTTCTTCTTCTTCTTCTTCCTTAGTTTCTCCTTTGCAGCTTTCTTTCTCTCTTTCTCCATTTGATCTTGCTCTTTCTTGAAAAGCCACAAGATCGTATCATTATTGTGAGGAGTCAATTCCTCTAGAGAGAAAACCTGGAGCTTAGGAAAGTTATCCTTTCACTCCTTAGCTGCAGACCAGCCTCTCTTTTCTTTCTCTCCATCTCTTTCTCCAAGGCCAACCTTGCTGCTTCTTCTTTTTGCTGAATCTGTAGCAGATTTGCCATTTCTAACTCAATTAGCTCCTCTAATGGTAGCAGGAGCACAACTTCATTAGCTGCTCCAAGCTTGACAAGCCTGTCAATGATCTCCACCCTTTTCTTGTTGTTGATAGCTTCCTGGTTGGCTGCACCTGCTTTGCTACTTACAGCTAGCAACTTCCCAGTTGGGAGTCTACCTTTCTTTTTAAGCTTCTCTAACCTGTTAGGATCGTGTATTGCACGAAATACTAACTGATTAATGTGTATACCAAATCAAATAGTGCGGAATCCTATTTGATTGGCGATCCAATCAGTGAGAACGCACGTCGAATCAATTAAGGATTGAATCTAGACGTTAAGAACGATATGGAATCAACCTAGGGCGATCTGTGAACTTGGAACAGGTTCTTGGAGGTTTCTGGACGGCTAGGGTATGTCTGGAGTCGAAGTAGTATCAATTGTTCCGTTTTTCCACGAATTAGGTGGTATTTATAGGTTAGAGTTGCTCATTCGGGCGACTGAACCATTAGCATTGTTCATTCGTGCGATTGAGCCATGCGGTTGATCCATTCGCACGACTGAGTGTTCAGTCGTGCGACTGAGGCAGTCGCATGAAGTTGTTCAGGCGTATGGACTATTTAGGCGCATAGACAGTTAGTCGCATGGCCATTCGGACGCATGACCACTGTTGGGGCGCATGGTCCAGTCGGACGCATGAGAACTTCACTTAACCAAGTTTGAATGTATTCATTATTATAATATTATGTAAATCAATACAAACAATCACAAACCTATATAATCAAGTCAATATACATTACACAACTCATTAATAAAATATTAAACATTATAAATCACAACCAAACATTCTCATTTCATTAATCACCCAAGCATTACATAAGTGTAAGACATTCATGACATATTACATTAAGATCCACATCTAGGTACGTATGTATCAACAAACTCCCCCTTGGACCTAGATCTATCTATTGTCTTACTTTCTTCATAACCTCTTCATACTTCTTGTACTTCTCTTCTTTTGTGACTCCTGCGTGTATCTCAAATGCAAAGCAGAGTCTTATAACGTTCTGAAACTGTAGAGCTTGTACAATATCTTGAGAGTCATAGAATAGTGGCCACTTGTATAATGTGTAGACATCATTTGTAGACAAGTTTGTGAGCCACATCGGGTCAAATACCCTGATAGTATCCATTTTTCCTTCTTTGTTTAAGACTATGACTGCCTCTCCTGTCCTCCAATCATAGTACCACCATTTGAAGTGTGGAGTGAAGTCCTATGGCATTTCCCGTAGTGGGATCTTTGATATCGTACGTGGAGGACTCCACTTCAACACTATCTTGGGTTTTCCAGTTATGGCATCAACCTCAGACCTTCGGATATACCTCGTAGGTTGTTGAGGTTTGAAGTTGACCCATCTGGTGTGGTACTCTTTCTTTAATGCAACCTCAAACCAGCTTGACATCTTTCTCGGGTCAGCATATAGCAGCTTCAGTCTGGCCAGCTGGTTGAGCTCAAAACCAGGTAGAGTCTTTTGATCATGTGGGAATCTAAAGTACTCAATACCCTTCTCTCTCTTTATCGCATATACGTTAAGATCATCAAAATGGGCCCACGCGATAATCTTGCCTGATACCTTGTGATGTTTCTTCACTTTGTAGAGCTTGGTGTAGACATTCGGTTTAGGAGCAGCGCGTTGGGCTCGGATCTCCTCAAAACATGCAGCCCATTCTGCCTTTCGGATGTTAACATCGGCGTCTGAGGCTTGGGCTTGTTCCTTAATTTTCTCTGACACTTGCTCCATTTTATCCAGTATCTCAAACGTATCACTGACCAGCGAATCACCCAGGTTGGGAACCAAATTTCCCTCTTGGTCAGCATACTCTGGATAGTGCTCTGCAGTGACGTCCTCGATCTCTATCTCATCAATGCCGTTCAGCTCATCATCACTGGTTGCTTCAAAGGTTGGATCGTCCTTGATAATCTCATTAGGATTCAGCTTGAACATTTCGGCCAGTTGCTCATTTGTAAGATCATGATTTATTTCCCCCTCTTCAGGGGTGTAACTCACTGATCTTCTGACAATCCCTTGCAAATCAAGAATCATGGTTAGTTGCGTCTTGACCTGCTAAAGGGGACCAACATCGTATTAGTCCCTCTGAAAGTTTGGATTTTTGTCCTGAATCGCAGGGTCATCAGTAGGTGAGGCAGAAGACGAGGCTCGTTGGTCTTGATTTCTCTTTGAACGTCTCTCTTGACCCTGAGCTGAGGCAGATGCAGCTGCATCTCCTTCTTCATCATCATCATCATTCCTCCTTTCACTTGCCTTTTCCTCATCATTTGCCTCATCATCATCACTATCATCATATTCATCCTCATCCTCATCCTCATCATCATCGCCATCGTCATCACCATCCTTTTCCTTTATCTTCAGAGGCTCATCCTTAGTTCCTTTGAGCTTGAGCATGATGGTCTTTTTGGCATCCTCCAACTCCTCTATCTTCTTTGCTGATAGAACTTTATGCTCCTGGAGTTGTGCAATCTCTTGGCTCTGAGCATCCATCTGCTGTGCCTGCTGCTCAATCAGCCGAGCCTGCTGAGAAATCTACTGAGATTGTGCAGCTGTAAGATCTACCAACTGACGAATCTGAGCTGTCTTTTTGTCATCGGCTGCCAACAGCCTCAGCACCATACGGTTTAGTGCTGAGAGCTGTTCCTCTACCCCACTGGGAGGTAGAGGTGATCCAGATATATGGGCGTGATGTGATGATGGGACGGCTTGGTGGCTAGTAGTGGTGGTGGTGGCAGTGGTGAAGATTGGGGTTGGTATAGATGATAGTGGTGGTGGAGTGGGTGTGGTAGATATGGTGGTAGATGGGATGTATGTAGTGGTGGGTGGTGTGGTGACAGTGGTAGAGGGTGTGGTAGTGGTGGTGGTAGCTGTGGTGGTGGCTGTGGTGGAGATCAAGGTAAATCTCCTTCTCTTACTCTTCATTCCATGAGGCTGAGCCATCCTCTTTTTCCTCGTTCCCTTCGAGGAGGATGCTCCCCCTTGGCTTCTGGGCTGGTCTGGGGTGTAAGATGGATCAGTAACAACCTCCCCAGACTCACCCTGGCGTCCACCTACCGCCCTAATCCCTCTCTCGGTGGCAACCACCTTGCTGCCCACCGTCCGAGTCAACGGCTCCTCGTCCGACTCGCCATCTTCATCAGCCTAAAAATCCTAATGAAATCCTGCTATCTCTGCTCCTCCATGGGTGGATGATGGTGATATAACATCTGCAGGAGTGGCTCTAGACTGGGTTGGACCAGTATCACCACCATCACCACTGTCATCGTCGTCCGAATCATCAGAAGGGAGCACAATCGGCTCAGTGTCCGAGTCACTATCATCGTGACGCCACTTCCTCTTCGCTGGCGCCACGTAGTCAACTCTACTCAAATTTCAAAAAGTCTTCTCACAGGGGGTTTCACCTGCTTTCCACTATAGACCTTCATCCTACCCAAGGTGGTATCGTCCATCACCTCGAGTACCACCACGTCCTCCTTCTCCTTTGGCAAGGAAGGGATCTTCTAGTCAATAATCATCTGCATGAAGCGAGGGTACATGCAGAAGCCCTCCTTCTTTTTCCCCTCAATGTTCTCCACCAAGTAGGTGAAGATCATCCTGGAGAAGCTGAACGGGTGGTTCAGCACCAACGCTGCATATGCGTTCTGTATCTGATCTGATAGCTCATCAAATCCTCCCTTCTGAGACGCTATGCACTTCAGCAGCACATGTGCGAGGTACTTGAATTGGGGGCACATGTTTCTCTTGTTGAGCACCCCTGCGTTGATGTCCCAAGAGTACTTAGCTCGCAAGAAACATCCTCGGACAGTAAGGGGGTGTAGTCTAGTGGGACAGTCAGCATCGTCCCCAAACTGCAACACCGTCCTGAGATCATCCTCAGTGATCTCAATGGCCTCTCCAAAAATAGTACTCCTGATGCGATAAGGCTCTGAAGATCTATCAACAACTGCACCTTCCCAGAAGGCCTGCTGAATGGAGCGATACGGTGTACACGGAGTAGATATAGCATGAGAGATCCTCGATCTCCTCAGAAATGAGATAATGCCAGAAAAGTCTGAAGCATTTTTGGATGTCAGATCCAGATGAGCACAAATGTTGTGCTTAGTGCTCATAGTCCACCGACTCGCCATCTGTTACACAATGAATATAAACATTAGTATCCGTTGATTAATAACATCTTGAATCACTTGGACTTGAATTTCTTTCTGTTCTGTCGTGCGAATGAGACTGGGCGACTGAGATCAAGTCGTGCGAATGAGCAGTGCGACTGAGATCCAGTCGTGCGAATGAACTCATACGTACGACTGAGCGTGCGACTAGGCTCATACGTATGCAAACTCATGCGTTTACACCAGTCGTGCGACTGAACTCATACGCATGGTTCAGTCGTGCGGTTTAGCCGTTCGCACACCTCAGTCGTGCGACTGAAGTTCATCAACCTGTCCATTCGCATGACAGTCTGGTTGTTCAATTCAAATTCAATTTTTGACCAATTCTTAAGATTAGACATCGTGTTTTGGTTCATTCAACTCGCAATCACTCTCTTTAGCACCTAACAACTTTGATTTCAATATTTTACTTAGTTTTGTTAGGTTATTTGTCCAAACAGGTTTCGGTTCTTGGATAGGTCCGACTGTCCAGATAATGGACTCAAATTGAGTGATAGAGATGGATTTGCACCGCATCATACCTGTATAATCAGTGCAAATAGTCAGTA
This sequence comes from Flaveria ramosissima, assembly GCA_025215565.1. Lineage (NCBI taxonomy): Eukaryota > Viridiplantae > Streptophyta > Magnoliopsida > Asterales > Asteraceae > Flaveria > Flaveria ramosissima. The sequence continues at coordinate 53,267,054 of CM046039.1, forward strand.
CACAACAATCAATGATTTATAATGATCAAATGAAAATTTGGCAGAGTAACGACGTGTCGTGCGACTTAGGGCTAATTTGGGAGTGATGAGTCTCTGCGACCGACTCCCCCTCTATTTATACTAAATCTGAATTCAATCGTACGACTGGACTCATTAGCTCATTTCATTCGGGCGAATGGACCTCAGTCGTGCGATTGGATCAATCGCTCACCTTCAGTCGTCCGACTGGAGTTCAGTCGTGCGACTTGTTCATTCACACACTCTCAATCGGCCGAATGGCTCATTCGTCTAAGCCATTCGGTTGAATGGTCCATACTCATGTCCATTCGGCTATAAAAGGCATGAGTATGTTCCATTCGTACGGTTGGTCCATACTCATGGTCCAGTCGTGCGAATCGGTCATACTCATGAAATTTTCTGACTTTATAACCATTTGACATTTAAACCCCTTTTAAACTGTTGATTTAACATTATGAACATGTGATCATCTCAGACATGATCATTTAACTTGAAAAACCTTTGGCCACCTCAGACGTGATCCTTTTAAACACTTTGTCACCTCAGACGTGACCCATTTACCTTTTGAAAACATGTGTGGTCACCTCAGACGTGACCCTTTAGGTGATTTACTCCCTTAGTGAATTCCATGATGTAGTCCGATATTAAACCAACTGATTTGACCAAAAAATAAAATAGACTTAAACTGAAGTACCAAACTAAACTTGTTTTTGACTTTTTGGGTGAGGTGTAAATCCTAAGATAGAAATCTAATGGATTCAGTTCCGGAATAGGCAACTTCAATTTATTTTGACCATAACTGGACCAATTCAATTTGGAATCATACAGGCAAGTCAAATCATTTGGGACATCTTATCAAAAACTTTTTGATGCTCACTTCTTGTTTTTTTATCCACAGTCGTTAGCAAATTTAGGAAATCATACTGGTACTATTAGATCCCCACATTGATTTGGACTTTCAAGAATTGTAGCCACGATGATTGTTAGTTTGCTTGTCCTTTTAAATCCATACACAGACTTTTGACACTGACTGGTGATAGTTTAAGGTTTAATTATTTCAACCAACATTTGTGGATCCCACGCTTATGTGGTAATCAACATTCCTCGGGAGCTTTTGAGCGGTCTATGGGTATTTTGACAAGAAGAGACTATTCTTAGAGCTTTCAAAGAGAAGCCAAGCCTCAGGTCAGTGCCATCGCACAGCAGAGAGGCGGCAAACAACAATGAATTCTAGAATATCTAGGTTATGCTTATCCTCAGGTCAGTGCCATCGCACAACAAAGAGGCACACAACCTATCTTCTTGTTAGAGCATCTTTATTTTTCTTTTGCACATAATGCACCAACAACATAAGTTATTATCTTGATAGCGTTTGCTTTTCATTTTTTTCGTGCTTTGCTCTATTTTTGGTCGTCCGCTCACATTTGTGGCGTTTATTTGCTCATCACCCCTTATTGGAATATTGTTGATTGTGTTAACCAGTGATAAGATGGGAACCCACAGTCAGTTGAACAATTTAGTTTGATCTTGAGATCACCATCCAGGTGTAATCATCTATTGTGTTGAATTTACCGACATATCATCTGTGGTCTAGCAACCTCTAGGTCTACTTTTGTTGTGTTACCTTAGTAGTAACCAGTTTTGCTATCATTTTCTTTTATATTGCTTAGACTACATAGACTTCTACTTTGAATTTGGCATCTTATCTAATTTAAACTTTTAAAGTCCCACTTGATTTGTTCCTGTGTATTATCATTTTCCAAAGTATTTGAATCGGTATCACAGATATGATCTACTTTCTATCAGCTAGCCTCTCCTTCTCTCTTGTTTTCTTTATTTATTATTTTTTTTAATGTTACTTGCTGACCTATTCTCCCCCTAAAATTCTAAAACCGTAACCGATTTACGCTTTTTAGGATTTTAATAGACAACTAAATAACATGTATTTAATTTAAACAGAAAATAGAATAAATAAAAGAAATAAAAAGAAAAAATAAAAAATTAGACTAAAAGCATCGGACTACACATGGTCATCATCTGGAATGACATCAGTTTTCCTCTAACAAATATAGAAAACGTGGTTTGTCAAAAGCCTTTGTATAGAGGTCAGCGCGTTGAAAATCAGTGTTTATTTTTACCACATCGATTAAATTCTTTTAAAAGCAGTAACGTATAAAATGATATTTTATGCCGATGTGTTTGGTCTTAGGATGTTGTACTGGATTTTTAGTTATTGCAATTGAAGCAGAGTTATCAACAAAAATAGGAGTAGAAGATAAATTTAAACCATAGTCCCGCATTTGCTGTTGAATCCAAATGATTTGTGAACAGCAACTTGCAGCAACAACGTATTTGGCTTCACAGGTTGACAATGCAACCGAGGTCTGCTTCTTACACTGCCATGTCACTAATCTCCTCCCAAAGAATTGACACCCTGCTGATGTAGACTTGTAATTCATCTTGCAGCCACCGTAATCCGAGTCACTATACGCCGTGAGCTTAAACTCATCATCATGAGGATACCACAACCCAAGTGTTGGAGTACCCTTCAAATAACGAAATATCCTTTTGACCCCTATCAGATGGTTAACCTTTGGCGTAGCCTGATACCTTGAACATAGACATGTAGCATACATGATGTCAGGTCTTGAGGCAGTGAGGTACATGAGAGATCCAATCATTCCTCGGTACATGGTTGCATCGACCATATCACCATTCTCATCGGGTGCTATATCATGGTTTGTAGCAAGTGGAGTCCCCGCTGCAGAAGCATTCTCCATGTCAAACCGCGAAGAATGTCTCCTACATACTTGGTCTGATGTAGGAAAATTCCTTTTGGTGTCTGATCCACCTGTAACCCGAGAAAGAATTTCATCTCTCCCATGGCACTCATCTCAAATTTAGCCTTCATTACTGCTTCAAACTCTTTACATAAATCTTCATTCTTTGAACCGAAGATGATATCATCAACATAGATTTGAACAAGCAGCAAATCACCATCTTTCTCTTTGATAAACAGTGTGCAATTAATAACACCTCTACGAAATCCATGTTTCACAAGGTGAGTTGAGAGTTTCTCATACCAGGCCCTTGGAGCTTGATGAAGCCCGTATAAAGCCTTGTCAAGTTTGTAAACTCTGTCCCGATGATATGGATCTTCAAATCCCTCGGGTTGACTGACGTACACTATCTCTCGGATTTCACCATGAAGGAATGCACTCTTCACATCCAATTGATAAACTTTAATCTTCATATACGATGCATAGGCAAGGAAGATGCGGATGGCTTCCATTCTTGCCACGGGTGCAAACACTTCATTGTAATCTATTCCCTCGACTTGTCGAAATCCTTTAACTACAAGTCGAGCCTTGTTCCTGATAATGACGCATTGGTCATCCTTCTTGCATTTCAAGACCCATTTGGTGCCAATGACCTTAGCACCTTTAGGTCTATCCACCAGAGTCCATACGCCTAACTTCTTGAACTGAAGAAGTTCTTCTTGCATGGCACTCACCCATGCCTCATCACTCAGTGCTTCACTGACGTATTTTGGCTCAACCTGCGAGACAAAACAACGATAAGCACCGTCGTGAATGTATCCTTTTTCCATTACAGAGGCATAATCAACTGAGTACAGCTGATTTATGGTCTGCACTCCTGATCTGACATCCCCAATGACATTGTCTAGGGGATGATAGACATTTAGACTTGATCCTGGAGTGGTGGGAACGACTATCTCAGAGTCAAGATTATGAACATTTGGTTCTGCATCTGAGGTAGTAGGAGTTTGAGGTTCCGAAGTCGAAGAGGCATCACTGTTAGATGCTTGTGGACTTGCAGGAATTGGAACCTGTTCCTCCTGATTGTTCTGGTCATTTTCCACATCTTCATCTTCTGAGGAGGAGTCACTTGCTTCTAGTGCTCCCCATGAGTGGTGAGTCGAGTCACCTTGTGAACAAGATGATGTTGAATCTAGTGACGGTGAGTTCAATACATCATACATCATCCTTGTTGCTAGCTCTTCGTCAGAAGTGGAGATAGGTATGTTGAAGGACTTGAAGAATCCATCATAGTCGAAAAAGTAAGCGGGTCCTTTTCCAGTAGGTGGTGTGGTGTATCTCTGAACATCAACATTACACCACACTTCTACTAGACCTGTTGAGTTGTTGTAAACTCTCTTGTTCGGTATGTTGTATCCTAGGAAGATACCTTCTTCAGCCTTCTCGCTGAATTTTCCCTCTTGAGTCTTCTTCAGTAGGGTGCACTGTGCGCCAAATGGTTCGAGATACTCTAGATTAGGTTTATGTCGTCGTAGTAACTCGTAACATGTCTTGCCATGGCGTTTGACTACCAGAACTCGATTTAACGTATAACACGCATTTGCCACTACCTCATTCCAGAATTGGATAGGCAGTTTTGAGTCTGCTAGCATTGTCCGTGCTGTCTCTATCAAGCTGTGATTCTTTCTCTTAGCAACACCATTCATCTGAGGCATGTAGGCAAAAGTGAACTGGTGCACAATTCCCTTTTCCTTGCAGTAAGCCTCCATCCACTGATTCTTGAACTCGGTTTCGTTGTCTGAGCATACCTGTCTTACCTTCAGCTTGTAGAGAGACTCCAGAGTAGTTACTAATTCCTTGAAAGACACAAATGTTTCTGATTTGGATTTCAAAAACATTACCCAAGAGAATCTTGAGTAGTCATCAGTAACCACATAGCAGTACAAGTCGCCTGCAATGCTTCTTGTACTGACTGGACCAAACAGATCCATGTGAAGAAGTTCAAGAGGAAGCTCGATGGAATAAACTTTCTTTTCCTTATAAGACTTCTTCGTCTGTTTGGCTTTCTTGCATGCCACACAAAAATCCGGATGTTGGAAACTTTTGACGTTAACTCCTCTCACTAGATCATTCTGGATCAAGTGATTCATCTTCCGTGGATTAATGTGCCCCATTCTCCTATGCCAGGAGATGGAGTCCTTCTCAGTAGCTTTTGATAAGAAGCACTGAACTTCATGGTCCGTTGTGGAAGCCGTTGAAAAATCCAAGACATAAAGATCTTTATATCTTGAAGCTGTCATCAAAACTTGGTCCTCCGGAATCACATAGTCCTTTTTCAGGACATAAGACTTCTTGTTGTCGAATACAACCTTAAAGCCTTTGTGACATATTTGTGAAACAGAAAGTAAGTTGTTTTGAAGTTGTTGAACGTAGTTCACTTTATCAAACTTAACTTTCTGATTTCCCACTTCCCCTTGAGCTGTGATATACCCTCCTTTGTTACCAGCAAAGGAAACATGCCCTCCTTTTATTTGTTTGACGTTTGATAAGAGTGCCCTGTTCCCTATCATGTGCTTGGATGCTCTGCTATCTACAACCCACGTGTTGGTTTCAGCACTGCAGCGAACACCCTGCACATTCAATTTAAAACATTAGTTAAGGTTAGGAGCCCAAGCCTTTACTGTCTTGGGTTTCCCAGAGGCATCACACATCATGAATTCAACCCATTGACCTTTAGATGGTGAGGGAAGTTCAAGTGTCTTCTTGTCCTCATTATCAGACACAGAGGTTGACTTTTCTTTCCATAAGCCAGATTTGTGTAAGGCCTGTTTGTGATAAACCGACGACTGGCTAATGGGTTGAACTTTAGGTTCACTAGCTCTTCTAGGTGGAGTCAATGAGCTCCTCTTAGAAGACCTAGGTTTTGATTCCTGAAGTTCAACTTTCTTCCTAGGTGTCTGTTGGTCCATGTGATCGAAAAACAATGCAAATGATGTGATGAATTGCTCAATATCTAACAACCATGCTAAACAATGACAATTGAGAAGATAGAATACAATTCTAACACATATTTGATAACAAAATGAACAATAACAATCAATAACATGAAGCACAATGATATTTCTGTGTAATAGCTGCTTGGAATAGGTAACTTGCAACAATGATCCACGATTAGGGTTTTGTAAGCTTACCTTACAATGAAAATTAACAAAAGTATTTATAGCAGTTGTAGTTTCGCATACAGTTTCGCTACCAGCGAAACTGTCATGCCGAAACTACATTTTCGCCCGGCAGAACACAAGTTCGCCGGGTAAACTAGAACAACAAACGGTGAGCGAATTTACAGATTCGCTCACAGTTTCGGTGGACTGCTAAAAATACACAATTCAAAGAACATACAAAAGGAAACTAACAAAAGTCCTATTACAAGTAAAGTAAACAAACTATACTAAGGTGAGTCCAACCTATACATGATCTTCAATACTCCCCCTAGGTTGGATCTCACCGTCTTCACTCTTCTTGATTTGACTTGTCAGCTCCAGTTTCCTCTGCTGCCATTGATCTGTCTTCGTCACCTCCTGCAGCTACGTCCTCAGAAGCTTCAGCCAATGATCCTCCATGGTCCTTTCCTGCATCACTAGCTTCTTCAGAATGACCACTAGCCTTTGCAAATTGCCTGGTCAAATCTTGAACATCCATATTAAACTCATCCTGAGCTCTCACCCTTTCAGCTAACTTCTTGACCTCCGACCTTACTCCTCTGATCTTGTTGGCAACATTCATAAACAAACTAGCTTCTTTTCTAATTTCCTCTCCAGCCCCAGCCTTAATGTGATTTTCACATAATACCTAAAGATCTTCATCACAAAAACATTTCATCGGATCAAATACTCTAAATTCCTTTCCTTGTTTAACTCTAATCACAACCTCTCCAGTTTTATTGTCATAAAACCATTTCTCAAAGTCCTGTAGTTGTTGGGGAAGAGGATCAGCCAATCTTACCCGATTTACAATCTTTGGAGGTTTAACTCTTAGTACAATCCTTCCCTTTCCCGTCTCCCAGTCTTTATCCTTCTTTGATCTCTTTCTTTCAGCTTTCATATACCCAAAAGACTCAAAATTATCATTAAGCCCATTTTTTATCTCCTTCTCAAGAAATGAGGCTCTTTCACTTAGATGAGCATTGATCAGAGGTAGAGTTGCCAAACGCTTTAAATCCCATTTAGGCAAGGTCTTAAAAGCCTTCCTCTTAAGCATATAACTGATATTTTCTCCCCATCTCTTGATCATAAACATCTTTAAGCTTGAATTGTAACACCAGCTTATAATTTTCTTATCAGCTTCCTTCCTACTTAATCCCTCCAAGTGTTGGAACAAATGAGTGATTTCTTCTACTTCCTTCTCTTTCACCAACCAATCATTTTTATTCATTTCAAAAACATCTGCATCATCCTCTACCTTTTTAGCAACATAGATCAATGGTCGCTCATCAACTTCATAAAACTCAGGTTCTGAATCATAGTCTATGAGCTGTTCATCTTCCTCTTCTTCATCAACCAACCCTTTGCCTTTATCAGATACTCCTTCAGTATTAGCTGTTACAACAACTTCTTCACCAACCAGATCTTTTTCAAAGTCAAATTGCATGTTACAAACCCAGCCTCTATAATATCCTCCTCATAATTTCTTCCAACATCCTCTCCTGGAGTTTCCTGCTCTCCTGCACCAGTAGTTGCTGCACCATAAGTGCCCTCTCCTACCTTAGATGAAGTACCCACATTCAGAAATGAGTACTTTGATGTATCAGTCAAATCATCTAACTCAGATTGAGTAAGTTGATTAGGTAGGCCGGCTGCAGCTTTCAGCTGTGTAATCTCCTCAAACAACTTCTTCACCAGTCTGTTTTGATCAACTAACATCCTCTGCATTCCTTCAATCACTTCATCTTTCTGTCTTTCTCTGATTTCCTGATTTGTAAGTTTATTCTTGATCATACTCAGTTTATTAGCCAACGAAGTATTCAAGTTGCGTATCATATCCTCATCAAGGTTTTCACTAGCCTCTCTTCTAGTTGTAAATCCTTCATGTCTATGCTTGGTTCGTTGCTCAGGCTCAGCAAAATCGGTTTTCTTCTTAGACCTCCTTTCTTTTTCAACCCTAACTTCCTCAACTTGTGCAGCAATATCCTCCTCGAAATCATAATCTTTTTCTTTGGCATATCTCTTCCTTTTCTTTGTAGCATCAGCTTGATGTACTCTTGTTTCTTCAGCTCGTTTATTCTCTGACTCATCCACCCGTCTAATATAGTTCCAGCGTTCTGGAGGATACATGTTTTCCCAAAGATAGGTGATCTTTCCACTGAAGTCGTGGCGAATGGCACAGCAGTCAGCAAAGATACGAGGATTCATCTGTACCAACCTCTTAATCTCTCCATGTTTTGGAACATGAGGTATAAGATCATCAAAAATCATCTGAAGAAAACAAGGATACAACAGCCATTTGTCTTTCTTTAAGGCCATCACATTCTCCGCCATGCACGCAAAAATCAATCTAGCAATATTGGCCTTTTCACCTTTACAACACAACACCATTGCCTTAGCCCAATCAATATTAAGATCATCAGATCCACCTTTACGGTGATCTAGACACATGATAAAAACATGAGCAATGTATCTCCACTCTTTAGATAAGAATGACTTCTTGATCTCCTTCCGTGAACCAAAGGCTGGTCCCTCATATCCCATACTTCTAAAGGCTTGGAACACCTCAGAATCTGTCATAGCCACTTCATCTCCTGAATCTTCTTCAAGTCTTAGAATCCTCGATACAGTCTCAGCAGTGATCGTCACTTCGTGATCAACAACTTTGGCAGTGATCCGCTGTACATCTCCTCGAGTATCATACTCTGCAGATCGCTAAAAATCTCTAATATGAAGATCATAAATGGTAGGCGAATGAGATATGGCATGAGCTATAGGTGATCTTTGAAGCCATCTGATACAATCTCTAAATCCAGCTGCCTTAGGATGAGTATCATCTAAAATGGCTGTGATATTATTCCGCTCATCAAACTTGAGATTAGCCATGATAACCTGATGAAGAAATCAGATAAGTTGAAAGAGAAATTAAGAAAAGAAGAAAATAATACTAAAACAGTGAAAACTAACAGTTTCGGCAAGCGAAACAATAGTTTCGCTCATTAAAACATGTTAGTTTCGCTGAACAAAAGAGTTTTGACAATGAAAACGAACAGTTTCGGCAAGCGAAACAATAGTTTCGCTCATTAAAACATGTTAGTTTCGCTGAACAAAAGACAATTTCGACAAGGCGAAAATAGATTAAAGTAGATTCGCTATTAATTTCGGCAAGCAAAAACATAGTTTCGCTGTAAAAAATAGTTTCTCTGTTCAAAAGAAAACAAGACCAAGCGAAACTGTACAAGCTTAAGACCAGATTCTGCGAAACTAAAGATAGTTTGGCGAAACTGTTAAGTTCGCCCGGACAACATAACTTTACAGTTTCGCTGAGAAGTAGAGAACTTTTGTTCAGTTTCGCAGAAGAATCTGCAATTTCGCTGGATGAACAGCGAAGCCATCGAAGAGTCAAAATCCAAATGTCTTAAAAGAAGTTGATTTTAACCAGATTAAATGATAGTACATGGTTCGAAACTCACATGCGAAGCAAAGAAAACGATCAATCGGTCCAAAACACAACCAAAACTCAAAATCGCCCACTAAAGTCACGGTAAACTCTAAAGAACTACACAGGTCGTTTTTGCGAAAGTATGAGAAGAATTTCGCAAAAACGACTTAAATAGCAAATAGTTTTGCAGTGAGCGAAACAATAGATTCGCAGGGCGAAATTGTAATTTTGCTAAGAGAAACTGTAATTTCGCTAAGAGATAGTCAGTTCAAAAATAATTAGAAAACCTAGCGAAATTGCAGTTTCGCCTTGCGAAACAACTAGCGAAAGAATAGTTTCGGCACCCTTTTTTTATTTATTTTTATTTTATTATTATTTTTTATTATTATTTTCATTATGTTTTTTTACATGAAGCACGTCACATAATGAGATCTAAATTAATCAGAGATCACATCCTCTAGGTATTTATGAACATAAAGATGATCAAAAATCATCGACCGGCAATAAGATCATACTGAATACGAGATCTGATCACAATCTACACAGGAACAACTGAAATTAGAACAAATCAATAACGATTGCTGATATAATTGTCCACTTAAACTCATGCCTTATCCTTTTTCAACAAACAACTTATGATTTGCTTAAGGTTTAATTAGATGCTTTAGAATGTTAGGACCCCACAATCATTTGGTAAAAACCCTCACCCAACCTCAGGATTTCTTGAATTTTGAATCGATCTAAACAGAGCAATGCTTGTGCATTAGTGTGCAAATGATTATAAACAGAATATTTCATTCTGAAAAGAACTCATCGATAAGATGATTTGACATAATTATATCAAAATGGTGAGAGCTCCAGATCTATACTCACGTATAACAGAGGAGATGACTATTTAAACATGTGCTGATGAGAGCTCCAGGTCAGTACTATCGTACAGCAGAGGAGATCATCACTCCAGGTCAGTACTTCCGTACAGTAGAGGAGATTAGCACAGACACAAGATACACCAATACAAGAATATACCAGATATGGTCTAGGGAGATGACATATAAGAGCAGAATGGACGAAAGATTCATTCTCAATCCAATTTTTGTCAGGACTCAGTTTTTATGCAAGCCAAAAAAATTGAGTAAATCCAGACATTCTTAAGCATGATGTTTAATTTAATCATAGAGCTGCTGTCTACTTTATTCGTCAGGCTGAGTCTATCAAGCATATCGTTAAAGAATCTGATCAATTTTTCTTAAAAAATTTATGTGAAACAGAATCCAGTATCAGTTACTATCATTTCTCATTGAAGCACCGGTCATGTATAAAAAATATACTTAGAGAATATACAATCATTTCTCGTCATTTTAAATTTTGATCTCAGGATATGAAATTACTCCCCCGAATTTTTATTTTCAAATAATAGATAATTTCTATAAATTATGAAAGAGAAAAAAAATAATATACAATGAATTTATTATAGTTATTTATTTTGATTTATTATTCATTTATTTATTAATTTTTTTTAATTTTTTTAATAAAATGGACAGAAAATGAAAATTTAAAAGGATATTAACCCGAGCATAGAGATCAATTCATAAAAACGGGGTTTATCAAAAGTTTTTGTGAAAAGATCAGCTTTTTGATTTTTCGTATCGATGGGTATAATATCGATGAAACCCTTTTCTTGAGCATCACGAATCGCATGAATTCGTGTCTCGATATGCTTGGTTCGGGAATGATGAATATGATTTTTAGCAATTCCAATGGCTGCTTCATTGTCACAAAATAAAGGTGTATGGAGAAAATTAATTCCATAATCAATCATTTGGTGTTGAATCCAGAGAACTTGAGAACAACAGCTTGAGGCAGCAATATATTCAGCTTCCCCTGTAGAAAGAGAAACAGTGGTTTGTTTCTTGCTCTGCCAGGATACCAAACAATTTCCCAAATATTGACATCCTCCAGACACAGATTTTCTGTTTAACCTGCAACCATTGGAATCACTATCAGAATAAACATGTAAATCAAAATTCCCTCCATATGGATACCATAACCCTAAACGAGATGATCCTTTGAGATAACGAAATATTCTTTTGACAGCTTTCTCATGAGATTCCTTTGGAGCCGATCGATATCGAGCACAGTAACCAACAGCAAAAGTGATATCAGGACGGCTTGCAGTAAGATACATGAGCGATCCAATCATAGATCTAAAAAGATGAGGATCAACTGGTTTTCCGTTTTCATCTGGAGTAAGACAAGTCTGAGCAGTAAAGGGAGTCATCTCAGTAGAAGCATCATCCATCTTAAATTTCTTTAAAATATCCTTAATATACTTCTCCTGATGAATAAGAATTCCTTCTTTCTGTTGTTCAACTTGTAATCCAAGGAAGAAACACATTTCACCCATCATACTCATTTCAAACCTTTGACTCATTACCTGTTCGAACTCTCTACACAATTGAGAATTGGTAGATCCAAAAATAATATCATCAACGTAAACTTGAACAAATATCATTTCACCATTCACTTCTCTTTTGAAGAGAGTCATATCAATGGTACCACGAGAGAAACCATTGCTTAGAAGATACTGTGTAAGGGTCTCATACCAGATCCTGGGTGCTTGATGAAGACCATACAGAGATTTGTCAAGCTTAAACACTTTATCAGGAAAATCAGGATCCTCAAAACCTGGTGGTTGACACACATATATCTCCTCATCAATGTCTCCGTAGAGAAAAGCACACTTCACATCCATCTGATAGACTTTAAATTGTTTATGAGCAGCATGAGCGAGAAATATTGTGATTGCTTCAAGACGAGCAACTGGAGCAAAAACTTCTGTATAATCAATCCCTTCTTCTTGAACAAACCCTTGCACAACGAGTCTAGATTTGTTACGTACCTGTGAATCCTAGGATCGTCAACAGGAATTATCAGTGTGAATCGATGTCAAGTCAACATTTGCGGAATTAATGTTGATTTGGTTTAATTGTGTTTAAACAACTTTAAATATCAATGAAATATCAAGAACACACGTAACAAAACACAATTAATGATTAATCAGTATTTTATTATAATGTGTTGATGATTACAAAAGAATTGAATGAACGATATCAAAGAATGCTATGATGTTGTGTATGCTAAAGTTGATCGGAAAACTTTTGATGATTGTTGTATTGCTATTGCTGTTCTTAATCAATCAATCGTCTAACTCAATCGTGTTTGAATCGAAACCTAGGATCCATATTTATAGACAGAGGTGTTTCAGTTATAGGAAACACCGGATCTCTTGGGATTTGATTTGTTTCTGTTAAGGAATCATCGGATTTCTCGGGATTCGCATAACCGCCTTGTTGACTTGTTGACTTGTCCGAAGATATCTTGTTCTTCCGAAGGTATTGTTCTCCGAAGGTATTGTCTTCCGAAGGTACTTGTTCTTCCGTATGGGAAGTTCTTCCGAAGATATCTTGTTCTTCCGAAGGTATTGTTCTTCCGAAGGTATTGTTCTTCCGAAGGTGACTTGTTCTTCCGAAGGTATCTTGTTGTTCATCCGCAGAAGTTCTTTGGATGTATAATTACTTGTAAGAAATATATCTACGGAAGAACAAAATGTTCATCCGTAGATGTTTCTTACACTTGGTCAATTTCACAAATTGACCAATTATAATTTTTGTTCCTGCAACCATACATAAACCAACACATATATAAACGGGTTAACCTATATATTTAATGCATACACAATAATGAAATACAAAAGTTCATTACAGATATTAATTCAAGTACTAAGGCTATACATAATGACTAGATCTACTGATTCTAGACCTAACAATACTCCCCCTAGGCTTAGATACTTGCAACCAGTTCTTCAAAACTGCAAGATCCTTGATTCTGGCAATCATTTTGTTGTAGAAGTAAGAAACAACAGTCTTCTGATCATCATACTTGTAGTTGATCTTCATCTTGCTGATCTTCTTCAGAGTCTCATAACTGATTCCCAGAACATCTTCCTCTGTAGTGAGTGTGTCTAACACCTTGTTGTTATTCACCACTTCTAGCTCATCTTGTTCTGAGATTCTGAGTTCTGTTACTTCATCAAAAGTTGTTCCCTTCAGCAGTCCATCATTAAATCTTCTTCTTTTATATGTTTTGGCATGTAGTTTGTCAATTACTTGAATCATATGGACATGCTGGAACAGATCATTTTGTGCTTTTTCATCAGTCAGCTTTGGGAAGAATTTGTCATTAAGGTATGAGGTGTAGCTGGGATGGAGTAGTTTGATTTCCACAGGATCAAAGATCCTGATCTTGTCAGCTTTCTTGTTCTCAGCATTTCTCAGCAGGACCAACTCTTTTGTCTTCTCAACATATCCCCATTCAGTGATTGGGTATGTGAATTGAGTCCCTTCAATGCATTTAAGTGCTGCTTTGTTTTTGTTGTTGTAGCCAACCCTCTTCAAGAATTCATCATCTACATGTTTTGAGGCATTGGACTTGAATCTTTTGAGCCCTTTGATTCTCTTTTGATGTTCTATATCTTCTCTTTTAGCTTCCATAAGCACATCATCTTTAAACTTTGTCTTCAACTTTCCCACTAGGGTTGAGAAATCTCTTCCTCTAGGGTGAATTGGATAATTGCTGATGATTAAGCTTTGAAGATCTTTGATGTCATTCTCTGGCAGACTCACCACTGAGAGTACATCATGGAAGTATTCAACTCTTCCAGATGTTCTTTTAATAATGGCACAATCCCAGTCTGGATCATATTTCCAGGCCATGATCCTGTTTTCTTCCACAGAGCTGGGAGTTGTGAGGTGATCTATCAGTTGAATTAGAGTGGACTTTTGCTCAGTTATCTCTCTAACCGCAGTCCCAAGTGGCCATACTTTGCCAGGTATAACTTCTCTTGGCTCTCTAATCAATTTCTCCTTTCCTTTGTGCTGATCTTTAGGTTCAACTATTATAGGTTCAGCAGGAAGTTTGCTTTGTTGCTCATAAGATGGATGTGGAGCTACAGTTCTGAATTTTACTCTAGTATCTAGCTCAATTTCATCACATGATCCATCATCCTTCTGAGTTCCCCTACTGATCTTCCTTTAAGTTCATGAGGTTTGTAATTATGTCCTTGTAACGAGCAAGTCATGTTGTATTTGCTCAGCTTGGCTGTGTCACAATGTCCCAACTCCTTCTTTGTTTTCTGAATTGATTGAAAGGTGCTGAAGGCTTCATAATCACAATTTGGAATCATAAAGCATGCAAGTTCAAATTCTTTTAACAGGTTCTTCATCTCTGTCATGTTTAGTCTCTCAACCATGTCATAAGGGAAACCATGGTTTATAAGTGTCATGAACATGGTTGATTCAGGCCTCTCTTCAAATATGTCACTTGTAGTCAGAAGATCATCAGCCTTTGAGACTTCTTGTTTTGGTGGGGAGTCTTCTTTAATTAATTCTTCCCACTCTTTATCATTTTTATCTTCCTTTTGAGAGATAGGCTTCTCAGTAGATAAATCTACTGAAGGGGTGTGTTCAGGAGAAGTCAGCTTTTGTTTCTTGGAGACACTTTCATCAATAGTTGGCTTCTTCTCAGCAGTACCAAGATACTTTCTTTTCCTTGAGTACAGGATCATTTCTTTTGATGCCTCAGGACATTGTTTTGTTTGAGCAGTTGAAGCCTTAGCATGAGATTCCAATGAACTGATCTTCAATTTAAGTTGCTCAATCTCTTCTTCTTTTCTCTTTACAATATTTGACTGAGCAGTCATAGTGCTAGATGCTTGTTCAAATTTCTTCATGATCTTTTCTCTTTCTTTATTCTCAGACTCTGCTGACTCTTTAAGCTCAGCTTCCTTGTCTAGCAAAGCATCAATGACTTCTTTATCACTTTGAGCATCTTCTCTCAGTCTTTTTATTCTTGCTTGCTGTCTTATCAATTCTTCATCCTTTTCTTTTATCATTCCCTTCAGCTCTTGTATTCTTTCCTTTCTTTTGTTTGATTTGAGTACCAGCTTGTTGTACTCAGCAACCAGATAGCTCTTGCTCACAGGAATGTCATCTTCACTTAGATCATCTTCATTATAAGCAATAACATCAACATGATCTACTGCTGCATCTACTTCTTGATGTTGAGACTCAATCTCATCTTCTTTAACTTCCTCATGATCAACACTTGCTGAGCTTGACCTTGGTTCAGTGGCTTGATCTACATGCTCTTGAGGAGTTTGTTGTTGTTGATGATCAGTCACTGGAGATACTTGTTCAGTTTCATTTGAATGCACAGGGGATTCAGTCTTGGATAATGATAGTTTAACTGTACTTGCTTCTGAGACTAATTTTGTCTCCCAGTGTAGATGCTCTCAGTATCTGAATTTGTAGGTTGTTGGTAAAGTTGCATCTGAAGCTGATTTGGTGATTGGGGTTGAATGGGAGATATTGGTTCAGTATTTTGGCTGGCTGGTGATTGTGGTTGGGGTGTTTGTTGTTGTTATGGTGATAGGTGGAGGATTGGAGAGATAGGTTCTGTATTTTGGCTGTGAGGAGATTGTGGTTGAGGTGTTTGTTGTTGTTGAGGTGATGTTTCTGGTGAAGGAGTGTCTTGAGCAGAGCTGGTAGCAGAGTTCTCTTCATCAATTTCCCAAACAAGCTCTTGAGGTATGTCTGCATTAGCATCAATCACATGAGCAAACATGTCTATGTCACCTCCTTCATATTTCCCTGAGATTTTGTTCAGCACAGATCTGTCAAGGTGTGCTTGGATAAACACACCACCCTCCACAGATGTTCCAGGCAGGTCTGCATTAATGATGAGCTGAATGAATCTTGGAAACATGTACATCTTATCAGCCTTCTGTACTCGAATGTGATCACACAAACAATTGAAGATGTACTTTGAATAATTGTATGTCCTTCCCTCAAAGATGCCAATGATACCAGATGATATATGTCTTGAAAATCTGTCAAGCCCAGATTTTCTGTTTGACATACACTTCAGATAAGTGTGACACACAAATCTGTATGGCTTACAGAGTCTTCCCTTCTTAATTTCTCCCTTTTCAAAGTCTCCATCATACCCCATTAGGAGAAAAACTTTTTCTATGTATTCATTTTCAAATAGATCAGGGTGTCCAGCTTCAACATCTCCTAGTTCTAGAACCCTTCTTATTGTTTGTTCATCAATTCTCAGCCTTCGATTCTTAACTTCTGCAATAATGCCTTCACCATCTTCTTCTATGTGTGCAGAATTCCAGAAATCACTGATATGAGTGCGATAAATCGTCGGCTCTGCTGATAGGGCATAGAATATCCTTGATCTTCTCAGATATCTCATAATTTCTTGGCATCCTTCTGACACAGGATCGTCAGGGTTCAAGAAAGCACACACATTATGTTCTTTTGCGAATCGTTGATCCATCTGTTCATAAGAAAAGACTTCGTTAGAATCACATTATTGATATGAGAATACGAACAGTTGTGAGATAAAACAAGAATCAACTGGTTCATTCTTGATGATTACGACATGTTTTACCTTAATAAACGCTGATTAAGAACACAACTATATGTTTGCTTAAGGTTTTGATTTGATAAATTTTGAATGTTGAGGAAGTGGGAAAAGTTTTGTTGAGTGAGATTTTCTAGGTCTGAAAAAGTGAACGCAAAAAGTGAATAATGAATTTGACAAGTCAAACCTCATTATTTATACCCTCAGACATATTAATTTTCTCTGATTTATTAAGTGGGTCCCACATTGTGTTCTTCCGTAGAAGCAATTTCTCATTAGTTAAGTGGGATCCACAATTTACTCTTCCGTAGAACATCTACGGATCAACAACTTCTGCTGATGTGAAATTGTAATCATTAAATTATTGATCTTTATTCATCCGTAGTTTACCAATCTACGGATAAACATTAAGATTGATTTCCACACAGTATCTTCTGCTGATGCACCGAAAATATTGTTGTATGTATGGCCCAAATCCATTGGTTAGACCATTTATTGCTTTAGGACCTCGTTGGCTTTATATACATGACAATTTAGTACAAGAAAATTTAAAATAGAGATTTTTACTAAAAATTTTCATGTATCCAACAGCTAAGATGATGCTCAGATTTCAATTTCTTCAAATTGATAATGATATAGACATTGCTGCTGCTGATTGAGATGCTTTTTCATGAATTCTACTCCCCCTAAATTTGTGATTAATGAAGAACTTAAGCATTTATCATAAATTTCTTTAAGAGGAATAACATGAATTTGAACTATATGATAATGATCAGATACACATAGGATGGGATCATACTATAATGCTAAACCTCTTCCTGATGAGTTATGTTGTTTATGTGATACAAGAACAAGTTCTGATTGCAAGTATATTGTCCATATAAATCCATACAAGAGCTCATGTATCAACTAGGCATGCTGTTTATCATGTTTTCATATTGTTTTTGAAATAACTGTCATGGGCTTCACATTCAATTCACAATGGTTTTGTCCTCCCTTTGCAAGTCAAATCATCACTTTTTCACACTTAAGACTATGTACTTTAAGTTATAATAGCTATCTTGAGATGTATTTGGCATCTCATTGATGCAATGTTGATAAAGCTCAAGATAATATACAGTTGATCACTTAGGATTCTTTTGAGAGCTTTAGATATGATCACCATCAGGTAACCAGGTCTTTACTCACGTAAAACAGAGGTGCTTTTAACCCAGGTCTTTGTTCACACAAAACAGAGGGATGATGAGGATCATGATCTTTTCACCTTTTGTAACTGATATTTAGTATGGTGATCATACACCCAGGTCTTTGTTCACACAAAATAGAGGGAGTATGATTTGCAAAGATAGATAGTATAAAGTGTTTTACATAGTGTGTTTAGATGAATGATTTGATCACATTAGGATAAGACTCACTTTGTTTTCTCAAAATGAAGTTTCCCACAGACAATTATTATAGTATTATGTTTTGCATGTACTCAGGTTTGTTTCCACTCAAGATGAACCTACTCACATATCAAGAAACTTGCTGAGATATATTGTTATTTTTTATTCAGGTGTAGGCAAAGCTATAGTGTACTATCATTTCCCATGCATATGTCATACTGATGCATTATTACACACAACATGTTTTTTGTTTAGACTTGATTATTCTAAGTTAATCATACCTAGAGACTCAATCAGAAAATTAAATCTGACTGAATCAAAGGCTTTAGTGAATAAATCAGCAAGCTGATTTGATGTATCCACTTTGACTAACTTAATCAATCCCTTTTCTGAGCAATCTCTCAGAAAATGATACCTAATCTCGATATGTTTTGTTTTACTATGTTGCACAGGATTAGCAGTGATAAACATAGCAGCAGAATTGTCTATATAGATTGAGGTTTGAAGAAAGTTGTAACCATAGTCAAGCAATTGGTTTTGTAACCAAAGTACTTGAGAGCACCCAGCTGAAGCAGCAATGTACTCAGCCTCAGCTGTGGATACAGAAACATTTGTTTGTTTCTTGCACTGCCATGACACCAGCCTGGGTCCAATGAATTGACATCCACCGGTTGTTGATTTTCTGTTGCTGTTACATCCACCATAGTCACTGTCTGAGTATGAGTAGAGTGTAAAGTCTCCATCCTTGGGATACCATAGACCAAGTCCTGGTTTTCCCTTGAGGTATCTGAAAATTCTTTTGACATCATTGAGATGTGACTCCTTTGGATCAGATTGGTACCTAGCACATACACACACATCAAACATAATATCAGGTCTACTTGCAGCTAAGTACATAAGTGAACCTATCATAGATCTAAATAATTTTTGATCAATAGATTTTCCAGTGGGATCAGGAGCAATCTTATCAATTGTTGATGCTGGTGTTTTGCATGAGGATACTTCAGCAAGATTGTATTTCTTCAGTATTTGATGTATGTATTTTTCTTGATTGATGAATATTCCATATTCTTTTTGATGAACTTGAAGGCCAAGGAAGAATGTTAATTCACCCATTGAGCTCATCTGAAATTCAGATTTCATCAGCTCTTCAAAATTCACACACAATCTCTTATTAGTTGATCCAAATATAATGTCATCAACATATACTTGAACTACTAAGAGATCTTGATGTTCTTGTTTGAGAAAGAGTGTCTGATCAATAGTTCCTCTTTTGTATCCATGCTTGAGTAAGAAAGATGATAGTGTTTCATACCATTTTCTTGGTGCTTGATGAAGACCATACAAGGCTTTATCTAGTTTGTATACCCTGTGAGGATAATGAGGATCTTCAAATCCTGGGGGTTGAGACACATAAACTTCCTCATCAATTTTCCCATATAAGAATGCACACTTGACATCCATCTGATACACAGTAAATTTCTTATATGATGCATATGCCAAGAACACTCTTATTGCCGCAATTCTTGCAACTGGTGCAAAAACTTCATCATAATCTATGCCTTCTTCTTGAGTGTATCCTTGTGCTATCAACCTTGCTTTGTTTCGGACAATAATCCCTCTATCATCCAGTTTATTTTTGTATAGCCATCTAGTTCCAATAAGATGTTGACCTTCAGGTAAATCAACAAGAGACCATACTTTTTGCTTTCTGAACTGTTGAAGCTCTTCTTGCATAGCTTCAATCCAGCTATTGTCTTTTAAAGCAGCTGTAATGTTTGGAGGCACCACTTGAGAAAGAAAACAGTTGAAGAGACAAAGGTTGGCTGTACCACTTTGGCTCCTTGTAGTTCTCTTTTCAGGATTTCCAATGATATTGTCAAGTGGATGAGACTTATGAATTCTCATTGAGGGAGTTGACTCAACTGGAATAGATGATTCCAGATTAGTCATTTTCATTGCCTCCGACTGATTCATCTCAATTTGAGAATTCAAGAAATAATCAAATTGAGTCTCTGTTGATTGAGCTACAGAAGTATCTGCAGTTGGATTTCGCTCTTCCGCAGGAACTTCTGCGGAAGCATTTTGGTCTTCCGTAGAAACTTCTGCGGAAACATTTTGGTCTTTCGAAGGAATTTCTCCGGATGTATGCTGATCTTCCGAAGGAACTTCTCTGGATGGATGCTGATCTTCCGAAGGAACTTCTCCGGATGCATGCTGGTCTTCCGAAGGAACTTCTCCGGATGCACGCTGGTCTTCCGAAGGAACTTCTCCGGATGCATGCTGGTCTTTCGAAGGTACTTCTCCGGATGCATGCTGTTCAATTCCACATGTAATATCTGCTTCTGCTGAAGTATTTTCACCTGAAGATGGATGTATCCATGGGGGATCAGCAAATAAAGTTACTTCAGTCATAATAGGTGGAACAAATGGATAGCATACTTCATCAGATCCTGCATTGGTCAAATGATCATAGTTAAAAGATTTAGACAAAGCATCTATGTCAAATAACCATGATGAACCTTTAACTGACTTAGTAAACACATTTTCATCAAAAGATACATTAGGGGTCTCTTCCACAATGTTATGTTGTGGAATATACACTCTATATGATTTTGATGTTGAAGAGTATCCAACAAAGAAACCATCATATGCTTTTTCTGAAAATTTTGCTAATGAATCTTTTATGTTCAAAACAGTTACTTGACATCCAAATACTCTTAGATATCCTATGTAAGGTTTTCTTTTAAATAGGAGCTCATAAGGAGTTTTGTTATGTTCTTTGACAATTAATGTTCTGTTTTGAACATTGCATGCAGTATTCACAGCCTCAGCCCAAAAGGTAATAGGTAGTTGTGAATCAGCTAGCATTGTTCTTGCTGCTTCAATGAGAGTTCTGTTTCTTCTTTCAGCAACTCCATTTTGTTGTGGAGTCCTTGGTGCACTGAATTGTCTTGCAATACCTTTGCTCCTGCAAAAAGAATCTAGTTCAAAGTTGACAAATTCAGTACCATTATCACTCCTGAAAATTTTGACTTTTGTATCAAGTTGATTCTCAATCTTGATTACAAAGTCCATTAATGTTTCTGATGTTTCACTCTTTTGTTTTAAGAAAAAGACCCATGTAAATCTAGTGAAATCATCAACTATCACCAAACAATATTGCCTTTTTCCAATGCTCATTACATTGGTTGGACCAAAAAGATCCATGTGAAGCAATTTGAGTGGTGTAGTATTAGTATTGATTGTTTTGGGTTTATGTGACACTCTGTGTTATTTTCCTCTGTAACAAGAAGAACAATGAGTTGAGCAATGAAACTCTTTATTTGGCAATCCAATGACCAGGTCATGTTTCACCAATTTATTCATGTTCTTCATGTTAGAATGAACAAGCCTTCTATGCCATAATTGTGACAAATCTTCTGAAAGTTTAGATATAAGGCAAGTTTCATGTTTTGTGAGAGAAGTGTTGTTCATATTCAAAACATAAGTGTTTCCTTTTCTTGCTGCTTTGAGGAGAATCCAATCTTCAGGGACAATAAATCTTGGCTTAAGAATGTAACAGTTAGTGTCATCAAACAATGTAGTGTAGTTTTGATCACAGATTTGAGATACACTAAGTAAATTATACTGTAAGTTTTTACAGTAATTTACTTTATCAAATTTAAGTACACCATTAGTTATCATTCCTTCACCAACAATTTTACCTCCCTTTTTATCCCCACCAAATGCCACATAAGAAGCATTTTTATGTTTGAAGTCATGGAGAAGAGAACAGTTTCCTGTCATATGCCTGGAACAACCACTGTCAACATACCACATGTTGTCAGCTCTCCAATATTGTTCCTGCAATCAGAAAAGAAAATCAATTAGAAGTGACAACCCAAGTCTTAGTGATCTTGGGTTTGTCAACAGGATCTAAAACAGTTACTCTTTCATGAACATTTTTTAAAGTTGCAGTTTCAGATTTAATTGATTCATTCTGATTTGATTTAGATGAGGATGATTCTGCTGAATTGGATGTTGATGAAGTAGATTCATGATTCACATTGTCTGATTTACTCAGAATAACTTCATTTGTTTGAGTCTTTTGTTTTGATAATGAACCTTTAAATGTCTCACTATCTTTTGTTTTTGAAAGAGGTATATGAATGCCTTTTTCAAATTTATCAAAGAATGAATCATCATCCTTTGATTCTTTGTCTGACAAATCTACTCTTTTGTGTGGTGTTTTTGACTGCTGAAAAAATGGTCTTTTCCTCAGTATATGAAAACTTGATGATAATTTGTCCTTTGGTTTTGCTTTTGATTTTTGTTCAACCTTCTTCAGTTTTGAGCCCTTTGCAGAATCCGTAGATTGAGAATCTAATTCAGATTTGTCTGATTCTTTCTTCTTTGAGCCTTTTGTCTTGTTCTTTTTGTTGAAATAACATTCCTGTGTGGAATGATTATTTTTGTTGCAGATAGAACAATGTTTGTTGAAGTAGCAATCAGTAGTCATATGATTGTTCATATTGCAAATAGAACAGTAGCTGCTGAAGTAACAGTCTTCAGTGTTGTGATTTTTCATGTCACACCATTTGCAATACTTTTCTTCTGATTCTTTCTCAGAATCATTCCTTTTGTTTGCTGATCTTTGTTGTAGCTCTTTCTTCTTCAGCTTTGGATGTGCTTCACCTTTTTCCAATTTGTGCACATTTTGATAGTTTGGTGCTGAATTTCTCTTCCGTAGATCAGCAGCTGAAGTTTTCTTGTTCAGTTGATGATCTACTGAAGCCTTTTTCTTTCCTTTGAATTTTCCTTTTTCCTCAGTGATGACAGATTCATCACTCAATTTCTTGGAGGAGTCTTGCATACTTAGTTCTTGAAGACCTTCATTCAATTGAGCTATCCTCTTGCAGATGGTCTTCAGCATGTTTCTTTGTTTAGGAGGATATGACAACTTTGTTTCTTCAAGAACTTTTGGGATATGGGCTTTCAGTTGAACATTCTTACCAGTGCTTGTTTGATCAACATCATGTTCATCAGAATCATCCAAGTCATCACACTTATCATAATCAAATTCTGAATCATTTTGATCTAATGATTCTGATTCAGATGATTCAGTTTCACTCACCTCAGCTTTATCATTAATTTTAGTTTGAGTTGAATCTTTTTCAAACTTAGTGCTAGGCACAAAATGATTTGACAGAGTGTTTGTCATTGTTGTAGGTAAGGATGTGTAATTATCATTTATAGGTGGTGCAACTGCATTATAACCCAACCCAGACCTTTTCTTTGATTCAATATGAGAATTTAGTAATTTCTCATATTGCTGAGATGATAATTGAAACTTCTGAAGTTTCACTTCAGTTGATGCATGATCAGCCATGGATTTTGTTAAGGAAGTGGTCAAAAGCTCAACTTGGGATTTTAGGCTATAGTTTTCAGAAACAAAATTTTCTAAATCCTTTTGCAAAGAATTAATTTTTATTTGATATAATTTATGTTCTCTAACATGGGATTCATTCAAAATCATTGTTTCTTTTACTTTATCAGCCAACTGTTGAGCATGGACTCTATATCGTTCAACTTCCTCAACACAAGTTGATGAACACAATCTTTCTTTTACCTCTTTTGCCATTGGTGGAATTGTTTGATCCATATGAGCCATTAGTGCTTGATTCTCTTCTAAAACTTCCTTCTCATACAAACTCCAATCATATGTTCCATCTTGAAGTATGATCAGCCCTGACTCTTTTGAGTTGCTAGATCCAACTGATTCTTTGGTGGCTGGTGGGGAAGCATTGATCAGTTGAGATTGTTTGTGCAGAGGTCTTTGAGAAGATTGTTGATTTGCTTGAATCTGATGTTGTTGATGATGCTGGTGTTGTCTCATCTCTGGATATGACTGCTGATTGCATTCTCTTGAAAAATGTCCATAGAGATTGCATTTGTAGCATCTTACTTTTGATTTGTCAACACCAATCTTTGATGTTTTGCTTGCTAAAGCCAAGTTCTTATTTCTCCTGAGATATTGCTTAGCTCTATAAGCAATCATAGCCATCTGCCATTGTAGATCCATTTCTTCCACTACATCAGGAGGCAGTTCTTCTAAGTCTTGTTGGCAAATATTGGCTGATGTTAGAGAGCTTCCCAGATATGCTTGAAAACTTGATCTAAAAGCTGCAAAGGCTGCTCTTTGTTCTTCAGAGTCCAATATCACAGTTATTGGTTCTGACTGATTTGTTGAAAAGGAAGACTTAGCTGTTGCTGCAGTTGTATCTTGTCTATCAGTAGTTCTTCCTTTATTCTTTTGCTGCTTGTCTTGAGATGATTTCTTTGAGGGTTTTGAAGCATAGAAGCTAACTTCCTCCTCATCATCACTCCTAGCACAAGAGTTATCACTTTCATTGTTTGAAATAAATGCACTTCCTACATTATTTGTTTCTTTGAAGTGATAGGGTGAGACATGAGTTCTCACACTCTTGTTTCTTGATTTTTCGTCCATTTCGAGAGCTTCCACTTTTGAAACCAGAGTATCTAAACCAGTTGCTTTCAGATCTATAGTGTTCTTGAACATGGACACAGTATGCTTCCAACTTTCTGGCAAAGTGTGGAGCATTTTCTTGTTTAATTCCTCACTTGTATACTTCAACTCCAGAATATTCATCTCAGTGACTAACTGCATGAATCTATGAAGTTGCTGAGGAATTGACTCACCCTCAATATGATGAAAAGTTTCATATTGTGATCTGAGGGTGTCTCTCCTTATACTTCTTATCTCATCACTCCCTTCGCAGAGAGTGTGAAGTATCTTCCATAAGGAGTGTGCTGTTTTATAGTTCTCACACCTGATTAATATCTCTTCAGGTAAAGCCATACTAAGCAAACTGTATGCTTTTATATCAACTTTAACCTTTTTGACATCATCAGGTGATAGATCTTTCGTACTGATTGGTTGATTTTTGTCATTATAATCCGGCCCAAGAGTGGGTGGAATATAAGGACCTTCAGTGATGGAAATCCACAAGTCAGAATCAGTATAGTTTACATGATTCCTGAACTTGATTTTCCAAGACTTGAAGTCTGCTTTTGTTTCCAACTTTGGAGGTTGGTAAGATGAACCACTGAAGTTGCTCATGATGTTATCAAGATCTGCTATTCAATTGATTTGAATATAGAAACAAGTTAATTAAAAAACGATTGTAGTTAAACGAAATCAAACACAATTAAAACACAACTAACACTGATAGATCAATTGATCTAAATCAATGAGCACTTGGCTCTGATACCACCTGTGAATCCTAGGATCGTCAACAGGAATTATCAGTGTGAATCGATGTCAAGTCAACGTTTGCGGAATTAACGTTGATTTGGTTTAATTGTGTTTAAACAACTTTAAATATCAATGAAATATCAAGAACACACGTAACAAAACACAATTAATGATTAATCAGTATTTTATTATAATGTGTTAATGATTACAAAAGAATTGAATGAACGATATCAAAGAATGCTATGATGTTGTGTATGCTAAAGTTGATCGGAAGACTTGTGATGATTGTTGTATTGCTATTGCTGTTCTTAATCAATCAATCGTCTAACTCAATCGTGTTTGAATCGAAACCTAGGATCCATATTTATAGACAGAGGTGTTTCAGTTATAGGAAACACCGGACTCTTGGGATTTGATTTGTTTCTGTTAAGGAATCATCGGATTTCTCGGGATTCGCATAACCGCCTTGTTGACTTGTTGACTTGTTGACTTGTACCACTTGTATAATACAAGTGTTTGGACTCCGCAGGAATATTGTCTTCAGTAATAATTTGTTCTTCCGTAGGTAATGTTCTTCCGAAGATATCTTGTTCTTCTGAAGGTATTGTTCTTCCGCAGAAGTTCTTTGGATGTATAATTACTTGTAAGAAATATATCTACGGAAGAACAAAATGTTCATACGTAGATGTTTCTTACACTTGGTCAATTTCACAAATTGACCAATTATAATTTTTGTTCCTGCAACCATACATAAACCAACACATATATAAATGGGTTAACCTATATATTTAATGCATACACAATAATGAAATACAAAAGTTCATTACAGATATTAATTCAAGTACTAAGCCTATACATAATGACTAGATCTACTGATTCTAGACCTAACAGTACCACTACTCCTCGATCATCCGGTTTGTTTTTAAACACCCATTTTGTACCGATTGGATATTTGTTAGGAGGTAAGTCAACCAAGGTCCAAACTTTAAGCTTTCTGAACTGTTGAAGTTCCAATTGCATAGACTCCACCCAACAAGGATCCTGTAGGGCAGCATGAACGTTCTTTGGGACAGTTTGAGAGATGAAGCATGAGAAAAGACAAACATTAATTAGACCAGATTGACTTCGCGTTCGAGCGCCATCAGAGATAGATCCAATCACGTTATCAAGAGGATGATCTTTCAAGGTTTTGTAATCGCTTGTTGAAGGAAAGATGGTTGAAGAAGTATCGCCCATAGCCGGTGAAAGATTAGATGAAGGTGAATCGATGATAGGTGTTGGATCAGGTAAAGGAGAAGATGTATTAGGTAAAGAATCAGATGATGGTGCCGGATCAGTCATTGGAGACGAAAAACTAACATCAGTTGAAACAACATCATTTACTAATGAGTTGGAAGGAACAGACGATGGAGATGATGAAAGAATATTTGTTTGAGTATTTGGAATGGACGTGTCATCATCGAAAACTGGCAGATTGAACGAATTGAACACAGTATTGGAGTCAAAGAACCATGCTGGTTCAGATCTAACTTTAGAAGAATTAGATTCCTGCCAATCAACATAGAACGACTCTTGAACGATACGTGTTCTTTTGTTATAAACCCGATATGCCTTTTGAGAAGAAGAATAACCAACAAAGTAACACTCATCAGAAACAACACCAAACTTTGTCTTTTGAGATTGAGTATTCAAAAGAGTGCAAGAACAACCATATGGTCGAAAGAAATCAATTAGAGGCTTTCTCTTATGAAAAAAGTTCATAAGGAGTCTTCATTTTATCTTTCACAATCAACACCGGGTTTAGAACATATGAAGCACAATTTACAGCTTCAGCCCAGAAAATAATGGGTAATGAAGATTCTATCAGCATTGTACGAGCAGCTTCAACAAGAGTGCGATTCTTTCGTTTTGCAATACCATTCTACTGGGTAGTTCTCGCAGCACAAATTGTCTCACAATCCCCTTTTGGGCACAAAATGAATCGAGAATCTAATTTTTGAATTCAGTGCCGTTGTTACTTCTCAGTCCCATAACTTTTCTCTTACTAATTGTTTTGATAGAAAGAATTAATCTCTGCAATTCCTCTACAACCTCGCCTTTATGTGCAAGAAACCTCACCCATGAATATCTTGAGAAATCATCTGTAACAACAAGACAAAATGATTTTTTAGCAATAGATTTAACACTAATTAGGCCAAATAAATCAGTATGTAACAACTCGAGAGGACAAGATATACTATTTAGAAGTTTGGGCTTATGAGGTTTCTTATGTTGTTTGCCCTTAGCACATGCCATACATTTTTCATTTACAGAAAAATCCTATGAAGGAAGTCCTCTAACAAGATTGTTCTTTACTAATTTATTAATTATCTTAAAATTAACATGGCCTAATCGTCGATGCCATAAAAGAGACTCAGAGGTTGATGCTTTTGAAAGAAGACAAGTTGCAGTAGCCTTTGATTCGCTTGAATTCATATCAAGAAGATACATATCATGCTTTCTTGGAGCACGCATGAGAATCAAATCGTCTGGAATTACAATCTCTGATTTTAAAAATAGACATTCATCAGATTTAAATAAAACAGGAATGTCTTTATCGCAGATTTAAGAAACACTCAGAAGATTAAAAGCCAATTCTGGAACATAGTTGACTTTTTCCAAAGTAAGAGAACCATTGGTAACTTCTCCTTGTCCAATCATTTTTCCACCCTTTTTGTTACCAGCAAAAGCAACATATCCTCCATCTATAATCCGATAGTTGGTCAACAAGTCCTTTAATCCCGTCATATGTTTGGAACACCCGCTATCAACATGCCATAAACTGTTTACAATCTTTGACGAGGACTCCTGAAAAGAATTAACAAATCAATTAGCCAGGAGTAATAGGAACCCAAGATTGAACAACTTTGCTTTTTAAAGAAGCAGATTTTTTACAGAAGAAATTATTAACCAATTTTGTCAATTTATTTCCAAAACAATTCCTATTAGAGGATCCTTGAATCAAAGAAGGACAATTTTTGACAAGATGATCCTCTTGACCACACCTGAAGCAATGAGGTTTGAATCTAGGTCTTTGATGTGATGAGGTAAAAATAGGATCAATAATAATCTCCTCATCACATTCAGACAAACTAGAATCAATATCACTGAATGTCTCATACAACCCATGAGTTTGATGTTTATTTGAACTAGAATTATTATTTACAAAATTAGAAGAAGATTCATCTGACATGTCAGTAAAACTAGTTCCACTTGTACTGGTGTCAGATGAAGAAGAAATACGTTCATCAGATGAAGTCATATTTAATGGAGTGAAAGATGGAATGGGATGAGAAAAGAACTTTTCGAAACAATTAGTTTTAATTTGCTCAGTTGGTTTTGGAGAAAGTTCAGATTCATTACATTCATTAGGAGAACAAAAATCATCACTACCATGATCTGAATTACAAGATGGAATAAAACTATCATGAGAACATGAGACATTCAAGTCTGTTATAGTTGAACTAGAAACAAAAACAGAATTTAAACTAGACTTATGATCTAAAACAGACTGCTGATTTTCAGGTGTACTAGAACTAGTGCATCCAAGCCCACTAGTTGGTCCATAGTCGTAGTCTTCACGAATGTACTTAGAGTTATTCCCCTCTAAACCTGCAGACATACTGTCAGTATCTGTTTTGATTAAATCATTAGAAGGATGAGGAACAGGCATAGGAGAATAACAGTATGTACTAGGTGGAGGATAAACCTTTACTTTTTCATAACCCAAACCTATTTTAATTCTAGCTCCCCGTTGAGATTTACAAAGATCATCATGTTTCATTCCAGAAATAGTCCATTTATCTAACTTTGACTGAAGTTTGCTTGCTTCAAATTCACCAAGAGCAACCCTTTCAGTCAAAGTATTAATCTCGACATTTCTTTCCAAAACGATTCGTTTTAAATGATCATTTTCTTTTAAAACCTCATTTAATTTCACAAAATATTTTGATTCATTGATTTTAAATCCTTTTCATTATCAATTAACAAACGGCTAGCCTTATAAATCCCAAATAATCTAATTTTACAAGCAGGTGAGCACATATCAGCAGCTAAAGCTTTGTCACACAGGCATACTGGAGTACTTGATTTCTTTTCCTCAACAGTAGCAGCAGCATCATCATTATCCTTTCCTATCCCATCTCTTGAACTTCTTTTCTCACTTAAGCCTGCAGTTTCATCTTTCCCATTTACAAATGACTCATTTTCTCTTTTGAATTCCTTGAACAGCACAAATCCATCTTCACCATCTACCTCTTCATTACTTTCCACAAACTCAGCAACTAACGCGTGATTGATCTCAGTTCTTGTTTCCTCAACCTCGGCACTCCAATCAAAGTTCGAAATCAAAGCAGACTCCTTTTTTAGATTCACATCTTCCTTTTCCTTCTCTGCTGTCAGTCTTGGTACTCCAGAATTACTAGGATCTGTGACAATTGGTAATGGACATTCACGTTTGAAATGTCCCAATTGTTTACAATTAAAGCACCTCAATTTTGACTTATCAAACCCCAGTTTTAAAGTAGATGATTGAACACCAAAGTTCTTTCATCCTGTTCTTTCCATAAATCTCCGAGCTCTCAAAGTTAACATCGCCATTTGCCATTGAATATCAGTTTCTTCAAGATCATCAGGATCAATCTGGTACATGTCCTCCATAGTCATTCCCTTACCTTTCAGTTCTCCAGTAACAAGAGCTTCATAGCTCTGAACAAACATTCCAAAAAGTGCCATTGTTTCTGATGGAATTGGAGTTTCAGCATTGGCCTTAGAATTACCCAAATCTCTTCCAACATGACTGTTCCCACTCGAAAAATTACTTGTATTGCTCCCTCCTTGAATTGGATTTTTGTATTTGAGAGTTTGCAGCGGATGACAACAAAGCAGCATTTTAAGAAAAACCATATGTGGGCATCATAGTCTGGTTAAATTCCCTTCTTTTCATATCCAACTCAAAGGATTTCAGCTTATTGATGATATCCATCAGCTTGTAATATGTGAACCCTCTTTCTTGTTTAAGCATTCTCACCTGAAGACTCCACTGTGGTGGAAGAGAATCGAGAAGCCTGTTAACTTGTTCACTGTTGGAGAGCCTTTCATCATATTTCTTTAAGGTGCTTGAGACGGTTAAGAAACGGTTTGTAAGATCTGTCAGACTCTCATTCTTGTATCCCACAAATTGAATTCTTTTTCAGCCTGAATACTCTTATCTTTTACCAAATCTGCATTACCATCATAAAATTCACATAAAGCATCGTAAAGAGATTTAGCATTTTTATGCTCTGCAAAATGGTTGTTGATGTCTGGAGCTAAACAGAGAGTTAGAGCACCAAAAGCCTTTTGATCACGATCAATCAATTTCAGATCTCTTTCAGTATAGGAAGATGGGTCCTTGTTTTGAGAAACAACATCACCAACAGTAACCGTTGGTATGTAAGGACCAGAAGTAATCGATTCCCATTGGTTATGATCAGTGTAGAGGAAGAAAGCTTTGAGACATCTCTTCCAATCTTCAAAATTATCTCCATTAATGAGTCTTGGAGGTCTATTAGGAGCAACACTTTCAAGATCAGCAAGTGTGAGAGTAGTTAATTTCGACATTGTAGTTTCGGCAGAAAAGATGATAATTTCGCTGACAATTTCGCAGAAAAAGATGACTTGGATGACAGTTTCGCTGAAGAATTACTTTCGCTGACAATTTTGCTAGCAATTTCAGCAGCACTTTCGCTAGACCAAAGACACCACTGGCTTAGTTTTGCTGCTAACTTCGCACGAAACAAGCTTGAACTTTCGTTCAAAAACAAATTCAGCAGCAATTTCGCTTGTTGATCGTTCACAAACACTGATGAACTTTCGTTCAAGAGATTAGTTTCACAGAATCCCTAGAAAACAAACTCTGATGCAAAATAGCTCATAGTTTCGCTGAAAGATGATAGCAATTTCGCTGGAAGAACACTAATTTCGCTGATCGATCTCAAAACCCTTTTTCACCTCAAAATCAATCTGAAATCATCCAAAACTCAATGAATTTGAGATCTGATGATTGTAGAATCTTCCTCAAACAAAAACTAGCATAATTCAATCAATTTCCATGTCAAAACACCTTATAATCCAATGAAAATTGATTGAGACTAGATATTGAACAAAAACCACAAAAACTCAACAAATCAAGAGCACTAAGGCTCTGATATCATATTGTTGGTCCATGTGATCGAAAAACAGTGCAAATGATGTGATGAATTGCTCAATATCTAACAACCATGCTAAACAATGACAATTGAGAAGATAGAATACAATTCTAACACATATTTGATAACAAAATGAACAATAAAAATCAATAACATGAAGCATAATGATATTTCTGTGTAATAACTGCTTGGAATAGGTAACTTGCAACAATGATCCACGATTAGGGTTTTGCAAGCTTACCTTACAATGAAAATTAACAAAAGTATTTATAGCAGTTGTAGTTTCGCATACAGTTTCGCTACCAGCGAAACTGTCATGCCGAAACTACAGTTTCGCCCGGCAGAACACAAGTTCGCCAGGTAAACTAGAACAGCAAAACGGTGAGCGAATTTACAGATTCGCTCACAGTTTCGCTGGACTGCTAAAAATACACAATTGAAAGAACATACAAAAGGAAACTAACAAAAGTCCTATTACAAGTAAAGTAAACAAACTATACTAAGGTGAGTCCAACCTATACATGATCTTCAGTGTCTAATAGTAAGGACAGTAAGAAGCAATGTGTCCACAGTCTCCACAGTTGTAGCATGACCTGCTATCAACTTTATGATTGAACTGTCTTTGTGGATACGTGTGTGACACCCTAGTGACATTGTTATGTTTGGGTTTTGACTCTACTTCTTTTGATGTTTTATCTTGTTTAACAAACTTAATTGTCTTAACATTCTTAACATCTTTTCCATTTTGTTTTTCTGGACTTTGACATGAAACTCGCGACTGGTTAACATTAATAGTCTTTTTAGGTTCAGATTTGACTTTGTTTGACCCTGACTTTATATTAACTTTTTCAAACTCTTTTTCCATATTAACACAATGCATTTTACCTTTTGCCTTTAAAGTGGCCTCCTTTTGTTTAGTTTCAGATTCATTTGAAGTACATGAGGAATCTGAATCACTTACAAGAGGAGTAGACACCACATGATCCTTGATTGGATTGTTATTTATTGGTTTACTCTTAGTGTTCATCAAGGTCTCAGGTGGTGGTGGAACCACTTTCATCCCAAACCCTCCCCATTATTACGCTCTCTCACTAAGTGTTGGACAATATGAGATGAACTTGTCCAACTATGCAGTTTTTGCTTTAATGAATTGACTTCTACTTCTAAAACTACTTTTTGTTTCTTAATGTCTTCTATGGAGTTAAGATAGTACCTAATGTCATTAGCTTGGTTAAAGGCTACTACTTTTGTTTCCCTAAGCTATTTATTCAAAAGGTCTATCTTTTCTTTGTAACTATGCTCATTTTGTTTTAAAACTCTGTTTGCCTTAGTGCACAGTTGCAAATCCTTTACTAAGCTATCATTATGATCTAATAACCTAGCAAATTTCAGATCTATGCTTTCCTTAAATTTATTACAATCAGAACAAGCATGATTATTGAAAAGTTGGTCAGTAGTACTTACCTGAGGAGGTTCTGATGAATCAGCCATGAAAGCAGAGTCTGGTGTTTCTGGTTCTGGTGATTCTGACTTTGTTGTAGTTGTCCCTTCTTCAGGCTTGTAGTTGACCTCAGTTGCAGTCTCTTCAATGTTTGACATCGCGAGTTCCACTGCAATATCTCCTTCACTCGCTGAATCATCATCTAAGTCTTCCACACTAGCAATATTGGATTCTCCCGGAGAGACAAACCGAAAGCTCCAGTCCTGTCCCTCATCATCATAAGCAGTCAAGGCTTTTGGATCCTTGATTGATGAAGTAGGACTGCTGGTTGGCTTATCTTGACGAGTGAAGGACGAGAATGGATTCCCGTTTCCAGTTTTCTTGGGCTTCACACACTCTCGTTTGAAGTGCCCCTTTTCTCCACAGTTGAAACAGGTCACCTTGCTCTTGTTAAAACCAAAGGTAGTGTCCTTAGTAGCAACTAAGTTTTGTCCGGTCTTCTTCACAAACTTCTTAGCTCTCCGGACAGCACTTACTAAGGCCCATATTATATCCATCCTCTCCAGCTCTGTCTCATCTACCTGCTCGTAGTCCTCGTCTGCCAGATGGTAGTTTCCAATTTTCCCAGCAACAAGTCCATCATAGGAGTGGACTACTGCTGCTAAGAGATCCATGTGCTCTCTTGCTACTTCTACCGTCACATTACCGAGATTCTCGGTCTTCAGTCTTGTAGCATTTGCTTCAGATGCAATGTATTGGGTACTAGACGACCCTGACGTTTCTGACCCTGAAGTAGAGGCTTGTAAAGGACAAGATGAGCTTGACACAAAGCTGTCTGAAGTGGTGCTCCAGACGTCTTGACTTGTGGAGTCGCGTTGTACAGTGCTGGATTCTGAGTATACGAAGACTTTTGAGCTCTGTACTTCATCCTTAATGCTTCCTCTCTCAGCTTTAGAATGAAATCATTTATGTCCAACTTCACTAGCATACCATTCTGTCTGAGATTTGAGACAAAAGAAGCCCATTTTTCTGGCAACCCGTCTGCAAAGTTCGACACTTTATCTTCCATGGTCGTTATGACACCATGAGTGTGCAGCTCAATCATCAAGTGGTAGAATCTATCGATGACATCATCCAAACTCTCATTACCCATCGATGAGAAGTTGTCGAACTCCTTCTACAACTCTTTAGCTTTTATAGCTTTCAATGACGCATTCCCATCATACCTTTTCTCCAGCTCATCCCATAGCTTCTTTGCTTGCTTGTTCTCAGAAAATTGATGGAAAATATCCTTAGCAATTGACTGAGTAAGCAACGCATACACTCTCTTTTCAGCATTGTATTTGACTTTCTGTGCATCCGTCATGCCACCTAATGTAAGTTTGACTCTATCACACCCTCAAAATCCACGTGCGGAGTTTTACCGCGAGACGTGTGAACAAAACAGGATCACAGTCAATAGTAACTCAGAACGACTCTATATGCCACAATTAAAATAAAATCAACCAAAGTTTAAACTTGAAAACTGTGCGGAAGCGTTTTGTAAAACAACCCAAAGAATATAAATTCATACTATGACAAAACATGCGCCAACCCAAATGAGTAAACATTAACAATTAAAACAATAAAGATGTCTTGAAGACCCAATCTTAGAATGCAAGGTGAATCCGTGTGGTGCTCCTAAAGGCAAGCAAGTTAATGACCTGAGAATAGCATACTAAAATGTCAACACAAAGGTTGGTGAGTTCAAGAGTTGATATTCAAACATAAACAGTTTAATAGTAGAGATATAAAAGTAGTGCATTGTAACAGATAACTAGTCCATTAACAATAAATATTAACTCATAGTGATTTCGAAATTGAAGCTGACTGTGTTACGTTGTTGCCTCCTGTCACGACTTAACAGGTCGTGACAATGTTCAATAGGACAAATTGCACCCGGTTGACCTCGAGTCACACAGGTGGGGCTCGTCAGACCCAGTAGTACTACCCAAGTTTCCCCGCTATTCAATATTAACAATTAAAAAGTGTGAGGACTTTTCCATGATATCAGCACTATATTAATATTATGCACAACTTGAATATATATAAAGCGTTTGTAGTTTACCAGTATGCTATCTCCCCCAAAAGAGATTAAGTAAAGAGTGGGGCATGAACTCACCTGATATGCGTAATAGATACTTAGAGTTTTACTTGACAGACAGAGTGGACATACAACCTTCAGAGGTTACCTAGATCATATAAGTATATGAGTACGTGCAAATAGAGAACATGTGAAACCCTAAGCACACTACAACCAAAGACTCAAGGTTCAGAAAATAAATACGTTTGACTCAGTTGACCGTTTGACCCGTTGGTGACGTTATGTGTTGTAAACTATTCAAGTAATCATACACATATATCATACATGTTTAACATTCAAATGGTTCATATGTATGCTACATTATCCAGGTGTATCACTTAGATCATCATACAACCAAGTATCATACAAGTCATGCGAATCTAGAACATTAACATGTCCACTAGTTATAATATAACTAATATGTCACACAAAGATCAAATCACGCACCACATGCCATGTGAAGCCACTCACGACTTCACATCCTAAACCCTGCCAATCCTACTAAGTAGGGGCCTCAGATTCGCACGCGTGTATGATGATCACATTCACATTCATTAACCATGTTCATTGCATTCAACATACATCACAACAATCAATTTCCAGTCCCAAACATGATGTCTTAACTACTAACCAACATCAACATCATACATGATCATCAAAGTCCAAACATCACCCATGATTATCCAAACATCCCAAACAACTAAATTAACATGTTCTACCACATTAGAATTCATCCATGAACATACTAACATGCTCCTAATATCCCAAACATGTTCAAACTATCACCTTTCAAACTTTGTGCAAATAAAGTTTCCCTTTTGGGAAAGTACATTCCAAAATATATAAAACACCCAATGTATTCATGAATTCATTAATAATACACCAATTCAAGCTCATAACAACATCTAGACATGATCAACAATACCTAATCATCATAATCCATCAATCATCATGAATAAAAGTTTCCACTTTTGGCAAGATATGAACAACAACATCCATTACAAGGTTTATAGCATTCATATCAACAATCTAGCACCTAATCATCATCCTAAACACATCAACAACATCAATCCATCATCAAATCATCTTGTCATGAAAATAAAGTTACTATTATTAGTAACCTATGAACACCTACTTCAATTCATCAATTCTTTGCAAGATCAATGTATCCTTGCATTCATACAACCTACTAATCATCATACATTCATCAAACAATCATCAATCATCCATAATCTCATCAATTTCGAATTAGGGTTTGCCTAAAATCAAAGTTCATGATCAATCCATTAAAAACATACAATCCATGCATAATCAACGTTAAACAACATGTATTCAATCCAACTAACATACTAACATCATCAAACAACATCAATTTCGACCCCATGATCATACAAAAACGAATTAAGGTTCGGCCCTAACAAGAAATCCATAAAAACTTATAAAATCTAACCTTTAACCGTGTGTTAACTTGCAATTGATGATTCCAACGTGTTGTAATCCTTGAAATCGAACAAAACCGAGGCTTTGATGCTTGTTCTTGGTTGAAATCGCAATGGTGAAGGTGTGTGTGGGTGTTTGCGGCCGAATGGGGGGTGGGAAATAGGGTTTGGGTGTTTTGTTTATTTAGTTTGCATATTTACCATTTAAGCCCTTGTAATTTGTATTTTATCAGAAACTAGACTTTAAACTCTTCGTAAAGTGTTTTTAACTTAATAATTTAAAGATATAAACTAATGATAATCTTTATCTTTATAAAAACACAAGACATACGAACAAATAGGCACGTTTCCACGTTACGCGATTAATTTCCTAATTAATATTTAAAACATACCAACACATAAACATAATACCATAATCACATTGTCAATTAGATTATCATTAATTTAACATTATTAATTATTATTAGGTCACCAACGTTAAACGACAACTAGTGTGTGCTTACGACACGTGTATGCAAGACTTAACGGAACTAACGGAGTTTGGTAATGGAAATTTACCGGATGTCACATTATCCCCATGTTGATAGAATTTTCGTCCCGAAAATTGCGTTACATGGTAAGAGTGTTCCATCACTGGTCTACTGCATTGGCACACAGAAATCGAAATCGAGTGAGTTTTGGATGAGTTGTCACATCATCCCCATGTTGAAAGAAATTTCGTCCCGAAATTTAAATCAATACCTTCGTCTGCTGGCATCGTCTTTTCGAATAGTTGAGGATACTTAAGCTTCATTTGATCTTCTCGTTCCCATGTGAATTCCGGTCCACGTCGCGAATTCCAACGGATTTTGACAATGGGTATCTTGCTTTGCTTATGTGTTTTCACCTCACGGTCCATCACCTCGATTGGTTCTTCAATAAAACGCAATTGTTCATCCACTTGAACTTCTTCTAGTGGTACGACCATCGTTTCATCAGTTATGCACTTCTTTAGGTTTGATACGTGAAATACATCATGGATTCCACTTAGCGAATCAGGTAGGGCTAGTCGATAGGCCAATGGACCTATTCTTTCCACTATTTCAAATGGTCCAACGTACCTCGGATTTAGCTTTCCTCGCTTGCCAAACCGAACTACGCCTTTCCATGGTGAGACTTTCAACAAAACCTTGTCACCAACCTGAAACTCTAAAGGTTTCCGTCTCTTATCAGCATAACTCTTTTGTCTGTCTCGCGCTGTAGCCATACGGTTTCGTATCTGTTCAATCTTCTCGGTTGTCTCATGAATTAACTCGGGACCTGTTAGCTGGCTATCACCAATTTCCGCCCAGCAAACTGGTGATCTACATTTTCTCCCATACAATGCTTCGAAAGGTGCTGCCTGTATGCTAGTATGATAACTGTTGTTATAAGAAAACTCTACCAGTTATTCCTGAAGTCAATCACACAAGCACGTAGCATATCCTCCAACGTCTGTACGGTACGCTCACTCTGGTCATCCGTCTGTGGATGATAAACAGTACTCATATCTAATCGTTTACCCAAAGATTTCTGCAATGACTGCCAGAAGTGTGACGTGAAACGAGCGTCGCGGTCAGAAATAATTGAGATCGGTACACCGTTTCTCGAAATGATCTCCTTAAGGTACAGTCGGGTTAATTTCTCCATCTTGTCAGTTTCCTTAATTGCAAGAAAATGAGCAGACATTGTCAATCGATCCACAATAACCCATATCGTGTCACAACCAGTATTAGTCCGGGGTAACTTGTTAATAATATCAATGGAGATTTGTTCCCATTTCCACATTGGTATCTCGGGTTGTTGCAACAGTCCGGATGGTTTTTGGTATTCCACCTTTACTTTCAAGCAGGTCAAACACTTGCTCACATACGTAGCTACATCCACTTTCATGTTAGGCCACCAGTAGTGCGCCTTTAGGTCATGATACATCTTGTCGGATCCAGGATGTATAGAATACTTAGATTTGTGTGCCTCACTCATAACTAAATCTCTCAAATTTTCATAGGCAGGCACCCAAAGTCTATCCATGAAATACCGAATTCCATCCTCCTTCACCACCAGTTGTTTATCCATTCCCCTTAACGACTCAGAACCAACATTTTCTGTTTTTAAGGCTTCCATCTGTGCCTCCTTAACTTGCTCGGGCAGTTGGGTACTGATAGTAAGCTGTAAAGCTCGCACCCGTCTGGGTTTAGCTGTTTCCTTCCGGCTTAAAGCATCAGTAACTACGTTCGCCTTTCCCGGATGATACTTGATAGCGCAATCATAATCATTTACTAGTTCCACCCAACGCCGTTGCCTCATATTCAACTCCTTTTGCTCGAAGATATGTTGAAGACTCTTGTGATCGGTGTAGATAGTGCACTTGGTACCGTACAGGTAATGTCTCCAAATCTTTAAGGCAAAAACCAATGCACCTAATTCTAAGTCATGGGTGGTATAGTTCTTCTCATGAACCTTTAATTGTCTGAAGGCGTAGGCTATCAACTTTTCTCGTTGCATCAAGACACAACCCAATCCTTGAATGGATGCATCACAATACACCACGAAATCATCCGTTCCCTCTGGCAGTGCTAATATCGGGGCAGTACAGAGTTTCTGTTTTAACAATTGAAAAGCCGATTCTTGACTTTCACCCCATTTGTATGTCGTTCCTTTGTGAGTCAAGGCTGTGAGAGGTTGTGCGATCTTAGAGAATCCCTCTATGAATCGTCGATAATAACCTGCTAATCCCAGAAATTGTCTTATCTCACTCGGCGTTTTGGGTGTAGTCCAATTCTTTATCGCTTCAATTTTGGCAGGATCAACATGTATCCCTTTCTCATTAACAATATGACCTAAAAATTGCACTTCTCGTATCCAAAAGTCACACTTAGAGAATTTGGCGTACAACTATTCTTTTTTCAATAGTTCTAAGATCATTCGTAAGTGCTCTTCATGATCCTCCTTGGTCCTAGAATATATCAGTGTATCATCGATAAACACAATGACGAACTGATCGAGATAGGGTTTGCACACACGGTTCATGAGGTCCATGAACACAGCAGGTGCATTAGTCAACCCAAAAGGCATGACCAAGAACTCATAATGACCGTAACGAGTATGAAACGCAGTTTTGGAAATGTCTTCTTCTCGGACTCTGAGTTGATGATAACCGGATCTCAAGTCAATCTTCGAATAATAACTTGATCCCTGGAGCTGATCAAACAGGTCGTCAATACGAGGTAAAGGGTATCGATTCTTGACTGTTACCTTGTTTAACTCTCTATAATCGATACACATCCGGAATGTGTCATCCTTCTTCTTAACAAAAAGGACAGAGGCTCCCCAAGGTGATGTACTAGGTCGAATAAAGCCCTTATCTAAAAGCTCCTGGAGTTGTGATGACAACTCTTGTAATTCGTTCGGTGCTAATCGATAAGGTGCCCTAGCAATCGGGGCTGCGCCGGGAGTCAACTTGATTTGGAATTCCACTTGGCGGTGAGGTGGTAATCAAGGAACATCCTCTGGAAACACCTCTGGAAAGTCACGCACTATGGGAATATCCTCCATTCTCCTTTCTTCCGCTTGCTTATCGGTTACAAGTGCTAGAATAGCCACACGACCCTTTCGTAGTAACTTTTGAGCTTTCATGTATGAGATGATGCCTATCACAACACCACTCCTATCACCTCTAACTGTAAGAATTTTGTCACCAACAGGAATTCGTATGATCTTCTCATGACATATAACCTCCGCTTGCTTGCTAGAGAGCCAATCCATGCCTATCACAACATCAAAGCTCCCCAGCGTAACAGGCATAAGATCTATAGCGAAAGTATGACCAGCAAGTTCTATCTTACAATCTTTAAGGATATGCATTACATGGATCTGTTTACCGTCGGCTAATTCTACAGTGTATTTAGATTCTAAAGCAGAGGGTATATCACTTAAAAGACTACAGAACTTTAAGGACACGAAACTCCTATCGGCTCCAGTATCGAATAGTACCGTAGCAAAACAACCATTATCAGAGAACTTACCAGTAACAGTTGTGGGATCATTTAGAGCCTCACCTGAGCTAATGAGGAAGGCTCTCCCTTTGGCTCCATCTTTATTACCGCCATTACCATTACCATTTCCACCGTTGTTGTTATTACCGTTGTTGTTGTTGTTGTTGTTACCATTGCCGTTGTTGCCATTACCATTTCTCCTTAGTTGTGGGCAATTTCGCCTATAATGCCCTTCTTTCCCACATTCAAAACAACCTTTGGGAGTTTCCTGAGGTTATTGTGGCCTCCTTACCAGCTCACCACGACAATCCTTTGCAGCGTGTTCAATCTTACCACAACGTTGGCACTTGAAGTTATCACACCTTCCCACATGATGATAATTACACCGAGTGCACTTCGTATGTCTACCACCATAACCGTTGGGTCCTTGATTATTTGCAGTCGTTTGGTTGAAGTTACGGTTATTGTCGAACCTCCGTTGTTGCTGAACTGGCTGTTGTTGCTGTTGAGGTTGGGGTTGACCGCTAGAAGATGATGATGATTTGGTGTTGTTGGCACTATCCCACTTTCTCTTGTTGTCGGGCACGCTCGCCACAGCGCCCCGCTTGGGTAGACGTCCTTGCTCCACTACTTGGTCAGTTAGCTTATGAGCTAACTGGATGGCTTGCTGAATTGTGGTTGGGTTGGAAGCAGTTACCATACTTTGAATTTCGGGTAACAATCCCCGTATGTAATTCTCAACCCTCTTATGCATTTCATTCACCATTCCCAGGCATAGGGTTGCTAGTTCATGGGTTTGGTGGTGTAGGCCTCGATTTCCGAGCCCTGCATCTTCAGTTGCCAGAACTCTATCTCTAGCTTCTGCACTTCATTGCGAGGACAGTACTCCTCAGTCATCATTGCTTTGAATTCAGCCCATGGCAGTCCATTTGCCATCGCTTGCCCTAGCATCTGGACTTGCGCATTCCACCATGATAGAGCGGCACCTTCTAGGGTCCCGGTGGCATATTTCACCTGATCAGCAGGTGGACAGTTACATTTGGAGAAAACGGACTCCGTCTTCTCAAACCATCGTACCAGTCCTACAACACCTTCAGTAGCGCTGAAGGTGTGTGGCTTACAGTCCATAAAGGACTTATAAGTACACGCTGGTGGTCCTGCTTTAACACAACAAATATTGATCAGACAGCCTATACGGTTACTCAGGATATTTGGTTTAACTTTCAATCATTGTTTACCTGCTGACTGTCCCGCCTGGGCAGCAGCCACCGCTGCCTGAATCAGGGCAGCTATTTCAGCAGGGGTCATGTTTATGGCACTACCGCCATGGTCTCCGGCGCCACGTCCACGTCCGCGCTCACGCCCACGTCCACGTCCACGGGCGTCCATTTTTCACTTTACATTCATAAATACAATAATGAGTAACATCAAACATATTTATCTCATTGAAGTACAGTAAACAAAAAAGAAATAATAAATCATCACAACCACAACATTTATAACGAAAATGATAACCAAAGTAAATAAATTGTAAATGAGTCACAATGTATTCATCAATGTCAAAATTTAAGTTTGTCGTTCGGGTGGGGAACAACCATTCCCTCATAGGTTTTAAAAAAACACTACGTAGTCTAAGTCATATAAAGAAAGTCAATCGACAACATCTGACCCATCACTGTCATCTTCCATCTCCTCTGGTTCCTCTCCTCGGGTTCCTCCTCGGGATCCTCATCCTCAGGGTCTACTGCAGGAGCAGGAGCTATAGCAATCTGAAGTGCTGCAGCTGGGCTTCCAAGGTAGCAATCCTGTTATCAGCTACTACATCCCTCTGTTCACGAGCAGCCACGCGTCCTCTAAGTGCTATAATCCCATTTTACATGTGGTAACACTAGTTTAGGGTCTTCCCGTGGTGCTCCTCGAGTTCATCCACCTGATGTCGTAGTTTGTACACCTCGTGCTGCAGTGTACAAACATCACTCGTGAGTCTCCTGACTCATTGCTGCTCAGTATCCAGTGCTGCGACTAGTGCAGCAATCAGTTGCTCATTGGACTGCACCGTCCGCGGGAGTGAAGGCATTGGTTGATCAGCGTTGCTCCTAATCTTGGGTCTCGGGTCAGGTACGCGTTCCCTATACATTATGTGATTAACAAACTTGGGGTAGAAACTCCAGTCTCGTGGGGGGTCACGCTTCATCAGTGCAAAAGGTTGATCCCAATTGATCTCCCCTCGAGGATAGGCTAGACGGGGCCAGTCGAGTCCATTGTCGGGTACAGGTGCGGGAGGTGGGGACTCAGATCGTGCAGGTGATGCAGGTCGCTTACCCTGAGCTCTCGATGACGATGCCATGCTGCAGATAGTGTGACGTGTATGCCAATGAGTATACAGTAGATGAAAATAAGGCACATGTAACTAACTAACTGTGTGCGGTTATAGTCTAGTGTGTATGCAACCTAGTTCCCTATAACCAATGGCTCTGATACCAATCTGTCGCACCCTCAAAATCCACGTGCGGAGTTTTACCGTGAGGAGTGTGAACAAACCAGGATCACAGTCAATAGTTACTCAGAACGACTCTATATGCCATAATTAAAATAAAATCAACCAAAGTTTAAACTTGAAAACTGTGCGGAAGCATTTTGTAAAACAACCCAAAGAATATAAATGCATACTATGGCAAAACATGCGCCAACCCAAATGAGTAAACATTAACCATTAAAACAATAAAGATGTCTTGAAGACCCAATCTTAGAATGCAAGGTGAATCCGTGTGGTGCTCCTAAAGGCAA
The DNA here is from genome assembly GCA_025215565.1 of Flaveria ramosissima. Taxonomy (NCBI): domain Eukaryota; kingdom Viridiplantae; phylum Streptophyta; class Magnoliopsida; order Asterales; family Asteraceae; genus Flaveria; species Flaveria ramosissima. The sequence goes on from CM046039.1 coordinate 53,310,657, forward strand.
GCAAGTTAATGACCTGAGAATAGCATACTAAAATGTCAACACAAAGGTTGGTGAGTTCAAGAGTTGATATTCAAACATAAACAGTTTAATAGTAGAGATATAAAAGTAGTGCATTGTAACAGATAGCTAGTCCATTAACAATAAATATTAACTCATAGTGATTCGCAATTGAAGCTGACTGTGTTACGTTGTTGCCTCCTGTCACCACTTAATAGGTCGTGACAATGTTCAATAGGACAAATTGCACCCGGTTGACCTCAAGTCGCACAGGTGGGGCTCGTCAGACCTAGTAGAACTACCCAACTTTTCCCGCTATTCAATATTAACAATTCGAAAGTGTGAGGACTTTTCCATGATATCAGCACTATATTAATATTATGCACAACTTGAATATATATAAAGCGTTTGTAGTTTACCAGTATGCTATCTCCCCCAAAAGAGATTAAGTAAAGAGTGGGGCATGAACTCACCTGATATGCGTAATAGATACTTAGAGTTTTACTTGACAGACAGAGTGGACAGACAACCTTCAGAGGTTACCTAGATCACATAAGTATATGAGTACGTGCAAACAGAGAACATGTGAAACCCTAAGCACACTACAACCAAAGACTCAAGGTTTCAGAAAATAAATACGTTTGACTCAGTTGACCCGTTTGACCCGTTGGTGACTTTATGTGTTGTAAACCATTCAAGCAATCATACACATATATCATACATGTTTAACATTCAAATGGTTCATATGTATGCTACATTATCCAGGTGTATCACTTAGATCATCATACAACCAAGTATCATACAAGTCATGCGAATCTAGAACATTAACATGTCCACTAGTTATAATATAACTAACATGTCACACAAAGATCAAATCACGCACCACATGCCATGTGAAGCCACTCACGACTTCACATCCTAAACCCTGCCAATCCTACTAAGTAGGGGCCTCAGATTCGCACGCGTGTATGATGATCAAATTCACATTCATTAACCATGTTCATTGCATTCAACATACATCACAACAATCAATTTTCAGTCCCAAACATGATGTCTTAACTACTAACCCACATCAACATCATACATGATCATCAAAGTCCAAACATCACCCATGATTATCCAAACATTCCATACAACTAAATTAACATGTTCTACCATATTAGAATTCATTCATGAACATACTAACATGCTCCTAATATCCCAAACATGTTCAAACTATCACCTTTCAAACTTTGTGCAAATAAAGTTTCCCTTTTGGGAAAGTACATTCCAAAATCTATCAAACACCCAATGTATTCATGAATTCATTAATAATACACCAATTCAAGCTCATAACAACATCTAGACATGATCAACAATACCTAATCATCATAATCCATCAATCATCATGAATAAAAGTTTCCACTTTTGGCAAGATATGAACAACAACATCCATTACAAGGTTTCTAGCATTCATATCAACAATCTAGCACCCAATCATCATCCTAAACACATCAACAACATCAATCCATCATCAAATCATCTTGTCATGAAAATAAAGTTACTATTATTAGTAACCTATGAACACCTACTTCAATTCATCAATTCTTTGCAAGATCAATGTAACCTAGCATTCATACAACCTACTAATCATCATACATTCATCAAACAATCATCAATCATCCATAATCTCATCAATTTCAAATTAGGGTTTGCCTAAAATCAAAGTTCATGATCAATCCATTAAAAACATACAATCCATGCATAATCAACGTTAAACAAGATGTATTCAATCCAACTAACATACTAACATCATCAAACAACATCAATTTCGACCCCATGATCATACAAAAACGAATTAGGGTTCGGCCCTAACAAGAAATCCATAAAAACTTATAAAATCTAACCTTTAAACGTGTGTTAACTTGCAATTAATGATTCCAACGTGTTGTAATCCTTGAAATCGAACAAAACCGAGGCTTTGATGCTTGTTCTTGGTTGAAATCGCAATGGTGAAGGTGTGTGTGGGTGTTTGCGGCCGAATGGGGGGTGGGAAATAGGGTTTAGGTGTTTTGTTTAATTTAGTTTGCATATTTACCATTTAAGCCCTTGTAATTTGTATTTTATCAAAAGCTAGACTTTAAACTCTTCGTAAAGTGTTTTTAACTTAATAATATAAAGATATAAACTAATGATAATCTTTATCTTTATAAAAACAAAAGACATACGAACAAATAGGCACGTTTCCACGTTACGCGATTAATTTCCAAATTAACATTTAAAACATACCAAGACATAAACATAATATCATAATCACATTGTCAATTAGATTATCATTAATTTAACATTATTAATTATTATTAGGTCACCAACGTTAAACGACAACTAGTGTGTGCTTACGACACGTGTATGCAAGACTTAACGGAACTAACGGAGTTTGGTAACGGAAATTTATCGGATGTCACAGACTCCATCAGCACCTTCTGGCATACTATACCCCATCTCAATGGCTTCCCACATATTGGGATCTACTCCATTTAAGTAGATCTCAAAACGTTGCTTCCAGTGTGGGAATTCATCTAAAGTTATTAGCCTAGGGGGTTTATTGTGATTCCCTACTTCACTCTCCAGTAGCAGTAAATTCTGAATACGTGAGTCTTTCCCTGCTGTAAATGCTGAATACTGGTCCTCCATTGCAATTAACTTTAGTCTTTTAAACAAACTGGTTTACTAGTGCGAATGGAGCTGTGCGATTGGGCTATTCGTGCGATTGAACAATGCGAATGGTTCAATCGTGCGGCTGAACTAATGCGGTTGGTCCAGTCGTGCGAATGAACTGATGCGGTTGAACAATGCGAACAGTCTGCTCAGTCGTACAAATGAAGGTACGAATGAGTCCAATCGTGCGTCTGAGGGATGCGAATGTGTCCAGTCGTGTGATTGAGTCAATCGTGCGACTGAAGCTGCTGGATTTTGAAAATTTCTAGGTTTAAGGAGTTTTGGCCGTAAAAACCCGAATTTTCACTAACCCTAATCGCCGTATGCCGGAAAAACCAAAACTTTATGAGCAGGAGACGTCCAAGACACCGTTTGATACGAAAAGATTGCGTTTTTAGTGAAAAAACACAAATTTTGTATCAAAAACGATTGAATCACACGTAATCAAGAGCCAAAGCTCTGATACCACTTGTTAGGATCGTGTATTGCACGAAATACTAACTGATTAACGTGTATACCAAATCAAATAGTGCGGAATCCTATTTGATTGGCAATCCAATCAGTGAGAACGCACGTCGAATCAATTAAGGATTGAATCTAGACGTTAAGAACGATATGGAATCGACCTAGTGCGATCTGTGAACTTGGAACAGGTTCTTGGAGGTTTCTGGACTGCTAGGGTACGTCTGGAGTCGAAGTAGTATCAATTGTTCCGTTTTTCCACGAATTAGGTGGTATTTATAGGTTAGGGTTGCTCATTCGGGCGACTGAACCGTTAGCATGGTTCATTCGTGCGATTGAGCCATGCGGTTGATCCATTCGCACGACTGAGTGTTCAGTCGTGCGACTGAGTCAGTCGCATGAAGTTGTTCAGGCGTATGGACTATTTAGGCGCATACACTCAGTCGTATGGCCATTCGGACGCATGACCACTGTTGGGGCGCATGGTCCAGTCGGACACATGAGAACTTCACTTAACCAAGTTTGAATGTATTCATTATTATAACATTATGTATATCAATTCAAACAATCACAAACCTATATAATCAAGTCAATATACATTACACAACTCATAAATGAAATATTAAGCATTATAAATCACAACCAAACATTCTCATTTCATTAATCACCCAAGCATTACATAAGTGTAAGACATTCATGACATATTACATTAAGATCCACATCTAGGTACATATGTATCAACATAACCTTTCTTCCTCTATTAGTTCTTCCTCAGTCATCTTCCTCTTCCCTTTGGTGTCTTTGGAAGTGCTAGACTTTGGAGGTTCTTGAGTAGAGGTTTTAGAGGTTTGAGTGGTGGTGATGGGAGCAAGTGATAATTTAGTAAACGATTTACAACTATGCACTGAGGCTAATCGTATTCTAAAACAAAATGAGTGCAGTTTTTCAAAGAAAAAATAGAACTTTTGGGAAAACAACTAAGGGAAACCGAGGTTGTTGCATTAAATCAAGCAAATGACATAAAGTTTTATTTACTTTCTTTGGAAGATACGAAAAAGAAAAAAAGCAGTTTTAGAAGTCGAAGTTGAATCTTTTAAAAAAAACTGCATAGTTTGGCTAGTTCTTCTCACATAGTTCAAAACGTAGTGAAAGAATGAAATAATGGGGAAGGTCTAGGTTATAAAGTAGTTCCACCACCACATGCGGTCCTTTTGAACACTAAATATAGACCAATCAATAATAACCCAGTAAAGGATCATGTGGTGTCCACTCCTCTGGTTAGTGATCTCGATTCTACGGGCAAATCTGTGAAAAATATCACTAAACAAAAGGAATCTACTTTGAAATCAAAAGAGAAGATGCCTATTGAAAATTTGGATGATCAAATTGAAAAGATTAATTTAAGGTCAGGTTCACACACGTCTACTTCTGAACCCAATATGACTAATCCAGTTAACCAAAAACGTGTTACTCATCAAAGTCCAAATAAACTAATAGTTAAAATTTCAAAATGTTTAAACAATTAATTTTGTTAAAGAAACTGAAACATCTATAAGATAAGTGATAAAACCCAACCAGACACATCTCACACCCTTACCAAACTCAACACCACATAAAAATTTTCTTCAATCTGTAAAAGGGAGATCATGCTACAATTGTGGAAAACGAGGACATATCTCTCCTAATTGTCCTTATTATCAGACGCCCAAAAAAAAAATTGAACTTTATGATGTAAAACCAAGTTTTTCTAAAATGAGTAATACTCCACCTAAGAGGATTAGTGAACCTAAAGTTCAAACAATAAGCCAGTCGTCTGTTTATCACAAACAGGCCTTACACAAAACTGGATTATGGAAGATAAAATCAAGTAATTTGTCTGATAATGAGAACAAGAAGAAGAAGAATGTGCCCTTATCCTCTGAAAGATAGTGGGTTGAGTTCATGATGTGTGATTCCTCTAGGTCACCCAAGCCAGTTAAGGCTTGGGTCCCAAACCTGAACTATTAAGTTCCTTTGAATGTGCAGGGTGTCCGCTACAATGCTATCACAAATACCTGGATTATTGATAGTGGGGCATCCAGGCACATGATCGGGAATTCGTCTCTCTTTTTAACGTCAAACAAATTTAAGGGGGACATGTATCATTTCCTGGGAATAAAGGAGGTTACATAACCGCTCAAGGCGAAGTGGGAAACGAGAAAGTGAAGTTTGACAAGGTCAATTACGTTCAACAACTACAGAACAACTTGCTTTCAGTCTCCCAAATCTATGATAAAGGATTCAAAGTTGTGCTTGACAACAAGAAGTGCTACATGTTGAAAAAGGATTATGTTATCCAGGAGGATAAAGTTCTAATGTCAGCTTCAAGATATAATGATCTGTATGTCTTGGATCTATCAAAAGCCTCTACAACTGAGACCATTGTGCAATGCTTCTTGTCAACAGCAACAGAGAGGGATTCAATCTCCTGGCATAGGAGAATGGGACACATTAATCTTAGGAAGATGAAACATCTGGTACAGAATGATTTAGTGAATGGAGTAACTGTCAAGAATTTCCAGCTTCTGGATTTTTGCGTAGCATGTAAGAAAGGGAAACAGACCAAGAAGTCACATAAGGCAAAGAAAGTTAATTCTATCGATATTCCTCTCGAGCTTCTACACATGGATCTGTTTGGACCGGTATGCACAAAGAGTACTGCTGGAGATCTATACTGCCTTGTAGTAACTGATGATTACTCAAGATTTTCTTGGGTGATGTTTCTAAAATCCAAATCAGAGATTTTTAAATCATTCAAACATCTAATAACTACTTTGGAATCACTCTACAAGCTGAAAGTAAGGTAGATTCGATCAGACAACGAAACAGAGTTCAAAAATCAGTGGGTGAAGGCATTCTATGGAGAAAAAAGGAATTGTACATCAATTTACATTGCTTAGACTCCACAGATGAATGGGGTTGCTGAACGAAAGAATCGTAGCTTAATAGAGACAGCAAGAACAATGTTAGCCGACTCTAAACTGCCTATACAATTTTGGAATGAGGAAGTGGCGAATGCACGCTACACTCTTAATCGAGTCCTGGTGGTCAAACGCCATGGTAAAACATGTTATGAACTGCTCTAGCGACGTAAACCAAACTTGGAGTATCTCGAACCATTTGGTGCACCGTGCATGTTGTTAAAGAAACTCAGACTAGGAAGTTTTGTGAGAAGGCAGAAGAAGGTATCTTTCTCGAATACAGTATACCAGAGAAGAGAGTTTATAACAACTCAACAGGTCAGGTAGAAGTGTGGTGCAATGTGGATGTCCAAAGATACACCAAACCCCCTGCTAGAAAAGGACCTTCCTTCTTCTTTGACTATGATGGATTTTTAAATCCTTCAATCTACCACCTTTTCATCCTGATGATGAGTTATCTGCTCAAATGATGTATGATGTTCTGAATACTCCTCCACTAGACACAACTTCATCGGTTCAATTAGACGATACTTCTAGCCCTTCAGGGGGAGAGCTTGAAGTAAGTGATTCTTCCTCTGATGATGAGGTAGTTGAGACTGCAATGTGGACCAGGAGGAATAGGTTCCCTCTAATGAAAGTACACATGCATCTGGTCTTGATGCCACTGACACTTTTGAACCTCATACTCCAACCGCCACGGATACTGAACCCGGGATTCAAAATCTGGACACTGAACTTGTGTTCCCACCACTCCCGGATCTAGAATTAATGTGTATCATCCCGTGGACAACATCATTGGGGATGTTCTATCGGGAGTTCAGACACGAAATCAGCTATACTCAGCTGATTATGCCGCAGTAATGGAAAAAGGTTATCTACACGATAGTGCTTATCGATGTTTTGTATCTCAATTTGAGCCAAAACATGTAAGTGAAGCCTTAAACGACGAGGCATGGGTTAGTTCTATGCAAGAAGAACTCCTTCAATTCAAGAAGTTAGAAGTATGGACTCTTGTGGATAGACCAAAAGGTGCAAAGGTGATTGGCACTAAATAGGTTCTTAAATGTAAGAGAGATGATCAAGGAGTCATAATAAAAAAAGGCCAGGCTAGTCGTTCAAGGATTCAGGCAAGTAGAAGGCATTGACTACAATGAAGTGTTTGCACCGGTGGCAAGGATGGAAGCAATTCGTATTTTCTTAGCCTACGCGTCCTATATGAAGATTAAAGTTTATCAATTAGATGTGAAAAGTGCATTTCTTCATGGTAAAATTCGTGAAACAGTGTACGTCAGTCAACTCGAAGGAGTTGAGGATCCGTATCATCGGGATAAAGTCTATAAATTGGACAAGGCTCTATACGGGCTTCATCAAGCTCCACGAGCCTGGGTATAAGAAACTATCAACTCATCTGCTGAAACATGGTTTTCGCAGAGGATTCATTGACTGCACGTTGTTCATCAAAGAGAAAGATGATGATTTACTACTGGTACAAATATATGTGGATGACATTATCTTCGGCTCCAAAAATGAAGCTTTGTGTAAGGAATTCGAATCTGTGATGAAAGCTGAGTTCAAGATGAGTGCTATGGGAGAGATGAAGTTCTTTCTTGGATTACAGGTAGATCAGACACCAAAAGGGATCTTCTTGCATCAGTTCAAATATGTAGGAGATATTCTCAGTCGTTTTGACATGGAGAGAATGCTACGGCTGCTGGAACACCACTTCCCACAAATCACGATGTGGCACCAGATGATAATGGTGATCTGGTAGATGCCACTATGTACAGAGGCATGATCGGATCTCTTATGTATCTCACAGCCTCTCGTCCTGATATTATGTATGCCACGTGTCTCTGTTCCAGATATCAGGCTAAACCAAAACTTAAATCATCTAATTGGGGTAAAAGGATCTTTCGGTGTGTATCTGAAGGGTAATCCAACACTCGGGTTATGGTATCCTCATGATGATGACTTTGAACTTACAGCGTTATAGTGAGTCAGATTATGGTGGTTGCAAGATGAATTATAAGTCAACTTCAGCGGGGATGTCAGTTGTTTGAAAGACGATTAGTCACCTGGCAGTGTAAGAAGCAGACATATGTTGCTCTGTCAACATGTGAAGTTGAATATGTTGCTGCTGCAAGGTGTGCTCCCAAATCATTTGGATTCAACAGCAAATGCGAGACTACGGTTTGCAATTTCTAACACCCCTATCTTTGTTGATAATTCTGCTGCAAAAGTTGTTACTAAAAATCCGCTCCAACACCCAAAAACTAACACATCGGTATTAAATATCACTTTATACGTGACTGTTTTGAACAAAAATTAATCGATGTTGTTAAAATTATACAGATTTTCAACGCGCCGACCTTTACACAAAAGCGTTTGACAAACCTCGGTTTTTATATCTTTTGGAGGTCAATTATTTGGGACATCTATTATGATTCAACAATTATGAAAAATGATAGTACACAGGGAACTAATTATTTGGGACATCAAAAGGATTTAAATGATCAACATGCTGTATTCAAATTACAAGTCTGAGAAGTCTAAGCAAAATAGAGGAAAAATGATAGTAAACTAGTCTGCTACTGAGGTAACATAAAGAAAGTAGACCTAGAGGTTGCTAGTTCATTATATGATGTGTCGGTAGGTTCAACACAATAGACGAGTAGACTTCATTGGTGAATCAAATTCAAACTAAGTTGTTCAACTTGTTATGGTTCTCATCTTATCCCTGGTTAACACAATCAACGCATTTCCAATAAGCGGTGACGAGCAAAATAAACGCCACAAATGTGTGCGAATGACCATAAAAATGAGCAAAGCACATGAAAAAAAATGTTATGCGCAATCAAGCTAATTACTAATGTTGTTGGTGCGTTATGTGCAAAAGAAATAAATGTGCTCTAACAAGAAGATAGGTTGTGTGCCTCTCTGCTATGCGATGGCACTAACCTGAGGATAAGCATAACCTAAATATTCTAGAATTCATTGTTGTTTGTGCCTCTCTGCTGTGCGATGGCACTGACCTGAGGCTTGGCATCTCTCTGAAAGCTCTTAGAATAGTTTCTTCTTGTCAAATACCCGCCACTCAAAAATCTCCTTAGGAATGTTGATTACCATATAAGTGTGGGATCCACAAATGCTAGTTGAAAAAATAACCTAACTCATCACTAATGTGAGTCAAAAATCTGTGTATGGATTTAAGTAGACAAATATACTGACAATCATGGTGACTGCAACTCTCGACAATCAAAATCATTGTGTGTATCTTATAGCTCTAGTATGATTTCCTGAAAGTGCTATTGACTCTCAGACAAAACAAGAATCTAGCATTAAAGTGCATATTAATAGGGTCCCAAATGAATATGATATACCTGTATGATTCCATAATGAATTTTTCCAGAAATGATCAAATTAACTTTAAGCTGTTCTGCTCAGGAAGTAAAACCGGTTAGATGTATTCTAAAAGGTTTCCATCCATCTCAAACCCAAAACCACAAAAATATGTCTTGTTTTCTTTAAAATTTCAAGTTTTTTTCTATTTTCTAGTTTTTTGTTGAGTAGATGTCGGACTATACAACTATATGAAATCTGTGAATCACTCACTAAAAGTGGTCAAGTCTGAGGTGACCAATCGGTTCTAAACTAAAAGGATCATGTCTGAGGTGATCAAATGATGTTAAATTAAAAGTGTCATATCTGAGATGATCATAGCTCATAATGTTATATGTCAAAAGTTAAAAATTTAAGTGTTTGAAAGTGTATAAGGTCAAACTCATACGTATGAGCTAGTCGCACGATTGAATCATAAGGATGAGCCAATCGCACTTTGAACCATAAGTATGAGGCAGTCACATGATTGGACCATGAGTATGAGACAACCATGTGATTGGATCACAAGACTGAACCAATCGCACGAATGAAGCATGCGTATGGGTCCAGTCGCACGACTGAAGTTTAAAAATTATAAATAAAGGGTTCAGTCGGTCGTAACCCTTACCACCCTTCAAAATTCTCTGTAACCGCCCATACTCCCACACTTTGCCAAATTTTTGATCATTGTGATTACTCTCCACTTATGATACTAACGTGTTTCCTACTCATCTACAGGTACTGTGCAACTGAAATCAACCCAAATGAAGGGTTTAATCAAACCCTAAATGACCAAAACTTTTAAGATCAATAACCGGGACTAAATTCTTAAAATAAACCTATTAAATGGACATTAATGGTGGTTTAAACAATACTAAGGGTTATTTCGAGTCTCTGCGGTCCAAATGAATCTAAACATGAAGTGTATGGTCACGTCTTGACAAAGATGCAAGTCTAGGGTGCTCAACAGTGAGATATACGAATGGAAATGCTAATGAACTTTAGTCGCCAAACTGAGCCAGACGCATGATTCAATCGCACGAGTGAATCATGGGTCTGAGTCCAGTCGCAT